>CM042849.1:4047743-4090669 GCA_023653725.1 Bungarus multicinctus
TTCCTTACTTCCTTCCCTTCTCGATCTTAAGTGTACTTTAAATAGGATTAACAGAGTTGGAAGGGAAACCGTGGAGGCATCTAGTCCAACCCCCTTCCCCCCCACCCAAGCGGGGGGGAGAGGAGACGAGACCCTCCACCCATTTTATGAAAAGGATGGGCAGTCCAAAGTCTCTTCTCGAAAGCCTCCAGGGATGAAAGCTCCCACAATTCCCCAAGGCAAGCTTTTCTCCCTTTTTCCATTCCTTCCTTCCTTCCATGCATTCCCTTCCTTTCCTTCCTTCTCCTTCCTTCCTTCCTTTCTTCCTTCCTTCCTTACTTCTACTTTCTTTCGTTCTTTCTTTCTTTCTTTCTTTCTTTCTTTCTTTTTTCTCTTTCTTTTCTTTCTTTCTTTCCCTTTCTTTCTTTATCCTTCCTTCCTTCCTTCCTTCCTTCTTTCTTCACTTCCTCTCCTTCATTACTTCCTTCTTCCTTCTTTCTTTCTGTCGTTCTTTTCTTTCTTTCTTTCTTTCTTTCTTTCTTTCCCTCTCTTCTTTCGTTCTCTTCCTCCTTCCTTCCTTCCTTCCTTCCTTCCTTCCTTCCTTCCTTCCTTCCTTCCTTCTTTCTCGATCTAAGACTAAATTAGATTAACAGAGTTGGAAGGGACCTTGGAGGTCATCTAGTCCACCCCCTTCCCCCCGCACCCAAACGGGAGACCCTCCACCATTTCTGACAGATGGCAGTCTAGTCTCTTCTCGAAAGCCTCCAGGGATGAACCTCCCACCACTTCTGAGGACAAGCCTTTCCATTGGCGCTCCAACACTGGAACTTTTTAAGGAGAGACTGGGCAGCCATTTAATTTTTAGTAAGAAATTGGCTTACATTTGTCTGAAATGGAATAGGGGGCTGGACTAGAAGTCCTCCAAGGTCCCTTCCAAGGCAATTATTCTATGTCCTTCAAAACGCCTTCACTCTGTGTTCCCAAAGCAACACCTGAGAGGCAGGACAAGAAGCAACGGATAGAAACTTATCACAGTGAGACCCAACTTAGAAACTTGGAGAAATTTCCTGGCGGTGACAACATGTGCAGTTAGTCCTTGATTTACGACAGTTTGTATAATGAACATTTGAAGTTATAACAGTCCCTGAAATATGTGACTTATGACCAGGGGTGGGATTCTATCGGTTCGGACTGGTTCTGTGGAACCGGTTGTTATAATTCTGCGCAGTTTGGAGAACCAGCAAATTGTGCCCCTGGCTGGCCCCTCCTTCTCTGCCTGCCCTGCCCCACCCAGCCAGTCCTTATCGCACATGCGCGACGTCGCTGACTGCGTTCTCCCCCGCCCAGTTGCTCCTTAAAGTATTTCATTTTTTTTTCTCCCTCCCAACGATCAGCTGTTCCAATGATCAGCTGTGCTGGGATCCCCCAGGAGGCTTCCCTGAGGCCCAGGAGGCAAAAAGGGTGCACCACACATATACCCTGTGCTCCATTTTTATTTTTATTTTTTTGCCTTCCTGGACCCCAGGGAAGCCTTCTGGGAGCACAAATGGTGGTGGTGCTTTGGTGGTGCAGGCTGTTAATCATCTAGCACTTAGTGCAAGCTGCCTGCAATTAGTGCAGGTTCGAATCCCACCAGGCTCAAGGTTGACTCAGCCTTCCATCCTCTCGGGGTAGGTAAACTGAGGACCCAAGATTGTTGGGGACAATAAGCTGACTTTGTAAAAATGCCGCTTGGAGGGGCCAAAAGCCCTAGAAATAAGCAGGCATATACAATGGAATGAAGGCTATTGCCGAGCACTTAGCATGGTGCTCCATAGACTGTAAGCCGCCCTGAGTCTCCGGAAAAGGGCGGCATATAAATGTAAATAAAATAAATAAATAAAAATAAATAAAACAAATGTCCCGCCAGCAGGCCCAGAAGGTCCAAAACCTGGGTGGGGGTTGTGTTGCAAAAGAAGGAGGAGGAGGAGGAGGAGGAGAAGGAGAAGAAAAAGAAGAAGAAGAAGAAGAGGAGGAGAAGGAGGAAGAGGAGAGGAAGAGGAGGAGAAGAGGAAGAGGAAGAGGAGGAGGAGGAGGGGAGAGGAGGAGGAGGAGGAGGAGGAAGAGAAGAGGAAGAGAAGGAGGAAGAGAAGATGAGGAGAAGGAGGAGGAGGAGAAGAGGAGGAGGAGGAGGAGGAGGAGAAGGAGGAGGAGGAGGAGAAGAAGAAGAAGAAGAAGAAGAAGAAGAAGAAGAAGAAGAAGAAGAAGAAGAAGAAGAAGAAGAAGAAGAAGAAGAAAAAGCCACACCCACCCAGTCACATGGCCACACCCACCCAGCCACGCCCACAGAACCGGTTGTTAAACCATTTGAACCCCACTCCTGCTTATGGCCAGTTTCCACACTTGTGACTTTTTCATTGCCACCATGGTCCTCGGATCAAAATTCAGACGCTTGGCAACAGACTCGTATTTAATGACGGTCACAGCATCCCGGGGGTGGGGGTGGGGTCACGTGATCCCGCTTTTGCGACCTTGTGACAAGTTAAAGTCAACGGGGAAGCCAGATTCACATTACAGCCGTGCTACTAACTGAACAACTGCAGCAGTTCACTTAACGACTGTGGTAAGGAAAGTCGTAAAATGGAGTAAAAATACACTTCACCCCTGTCTCGCTTAGCCACAAAAGAATTGGGGTTCAATTGGGGTCATAAGTTTAGAATTACTTGTACTCAGTGGAACTCAGAAGTGAATGCTCTTATCATGGAGGGTTTTTTAAGAATAGATTCGAGCAGCGGGTTGGACTAGAAGTCCTCCAGGGCCCCTCCCAACCCTGCTATTCTATATATATATAATTTAAATGTTGAAGTTCAGACTCCTGATCGCTAGCAGGAGATTAATATTGCCAAGTCACCTCTGTGAACCTTCTGCTGAATAAGCCAACTTCTGAATATGGGGGATCAGCACCTGGTCAGGTTAAGATTTACAGTCAGGTTTGCACGAAGCTTGACACAACTAATCTCGAGTTGGCCGAAGACTAGACGGATGGGAATTTGTCATTCTCCGCTGCCAAATCGCTCTCCTTCTACCTTCTTACTCTTCTGGTTCACCAGCAGCTGATGCAGCTGGCAGCAGAATCAGACATCAATATATCAATATATTATATATTATTTTATATATATATATTATATACTATATATATATATATATATATATACATTTGTGTGTACACACCTGTTAAGCCCAATTCGGGAGAAAGCACTGCTTTCTTTTCTGATCACCAGAGACCATACAATTATTGTTTCGTGTCTTTTCTGTATATGTGTAAGGGTTTTTTTTTTTAAGTGATAATTTTAAATAATAAGATAGTTAGCTCTCTCGAAAAAGGGAAGTATTACCCTTACTGTGATTCGAACAGGGAAGCATTTGGAGGCAGTTGTAATTGCCACTACACGCAGCTCTCTCCTTATCACACGAGGCGGGGAATAAGGGAGAAAGCTACTTGTGTTCACCCCTGTTAAGCCCAAAAAAAAAAAAAAAAAAAAAAACAAAAAAAAAAAAAAAAAAAAAAAAAAAAAAAAAATTAAGGAGAAGCAGACTATCTATTTCGAGCTCAGTTTTCTTTATACTAGCTAGTATGGGATATATATTATACCACTACACTACCGGATCTCCTTATCAGCAAGCAGGGAATAAGTATATAAGAAAGCATATGCTTCTTTTCGTTTCGGCTCATCACCAGAGACCATACCGACACCAGACGCTATTTGTTTCGTTGTCTTTTCTTTATCCGTGTGTAGTTGTTTTTTTTTTTTTTTTAGCCTAGTATAGATCTATTCGAAGCTAGTTAGCTCCCCTTATGGGATTCGAACCAGGGAAGTATACATGTGAGGCAGGTAATTGCCACTAAATACCTGGCCTCTCCTTCTCAGCAGAGGCAGGGGAATAAGTATTACTTTACAACACCCTGTTAATAAGGGGAGAAAGCATACTGCTTTCTTTTCTGTCTTTCGGCTCATCACCAGAGACCATACCGACAGAAAGCTATTTGTTTCGTTGTCTTTTCTTTATACGTGTGTAAGGTTTTTTTTTTTTTTTAAGCTGATAATTTTAAATAATAAATAAGGGAGACTAGTATAGATCTATTTCGAGCTAGTTAGCTCTCTTCAGCTAGCCATACCCTTACTGGGATTCGAACCAGGGAAGTATTACATGTGAGGCAGTTGTAATTGCCACTACACTACCTGGCTCTCTCCTTATCAGCAGAGGCAGGGGAATAAGTATATACTTTGTGTTACAACACCCTGTTAAGCCCCAATTAAGGGAGAAAGCATACTGCTTTCTTTTCTGTCTTTCGGCTCATCACCAGAGACCATACCGACAGAAAGCTATTTGTTTCGTTGTCTTTTCTTTATACGTGTGTAAGGTTTTTTTTTTTTTTTTAAGCTGATAATTTTAAATAATAAATAAGGGAGACTAGTATAGATCTATTTCGAGCTAGTTAGCTCTCTTCAGCTAGCCATACCCTTACTGGGATTCGAACCAGGGAAGTATTACATGTGAGGCAGTTGTAATTGCCACTACACTACCTGGCTCTCTCCTTATCAGCAGAGGCAGGGGAATAAGTATACTTTGTGTTACAACACCCTGTTAAGCCCCAATTAAGGGAGAAAGCATACTGCTTTCTTTTCTGTCTTTCGGCTCATCACCAGAGACCATACCGACAGAAAGCTAGCTGAAGAGAGCTAACTAGCTCGAAATAGATCTATACTAGTCTCCCTTATTTATTATTTAAAATTATCAGCTTAAAAAAAAAAAAAAACAACCTTACACACGTATAAAGAAAAGACAACGAAACAAATAGCTTTCTGTCGGTATGGTCTCTGGTGATGAGCCGAAAGACAGAAAAGAAAGCAGTATGCTTTCTCCCTTAATTGGGGCTTAACAGGGTGTTGTAACACAAAGTATATACTTATTCCCCTGCCTCTGCTGATAAGGAGAGAGCCAGGTAGTGTAGTGGCAATTACAACTGCCTCACATGTAATACTTCCCTGGTTCGAATCCCAGTAAGGGTATGGCTAGCTGAAGAGAGCTAACTAGCTCGAAATAGATCTATACTAGTCTCCCTTATTTATTATTTAAAATTATCAGCTTAAAAAAAAAAAAACCTTACACACACACACACACACATATATATATATATATATATATATATATATATATTATATATATAATATATATAATAGTATATATATAATAGTATATTATATATAATATTGTATATTAAAAGGAAGAAGCAGCTGCAAGCTCACATTACTCTGAGAAGCACAAGGCCGAAGACACAAGCCTGAAGATGATGAATGAGACTTCATCGAAACGTCGCCTAGATATTTCCAATTCTACGCGGGAGAAAACCCGAAGAACCAAAGATCCACATACAAATACCGCGAAAACCTCCGAAAACATATATATATATCACTATATATCAGAATCAGAACGTGGACCAGTCCGGGAGTCTGGAGAGGGCTCAGATGAGGGTCCTGCATCCGATGCAGAGATGGGGCCAAGGCCATCTGGGAGTGGGGTGCTGACTCCAGAGCCTTCAGAGTCTGGCAGCAGTGAGGCAGAGAAACAAGGGGAGCCTGTTCCCAGAGCGCGTATGCACAGAGCTGCTAGAAGGTGAGAGCAGCTGAGACAAAAGGAGCAACTCGGGAGTAAGGCTGGGAGGTGATGGCCCCTCCCATAAGGGATAAAAGCCAGGCCAAGATGATGAATCCATTGCAGGAAGCAAAGTCGTTCGATAGATTCCAAGTCATTCTCGAAGCTCTTCTATACTTCAGTTGGGTTTTTTTTGTACTTCGGTTGATTTCTTTTCCAGTTCATTTGATACTTCTGTTTTTGGCAGCACTTCACAGAAGTGAAAGGTGGGTGCTTATTTCGGGGGACAGTTTGAGATGAATTCCAGCTGGGAATGAAAATAATTCCCAGCGTTGCAATAAACTAGGTCTTGTTTTTAAAACAAGGGTGTGCATAACTATGGTTTAGGGAGCCTGAGTCAGAACTCTTATTCTGTTATTCTATCAGTGGCTGAAAAGAGAAGCCTACGATTAAAAATATAAAACAAAAATAAATAAATAAACAAGTTTTAAAGCAACACACGGATGAAGCTTTCATTGCCACTTACGACCGTGATGGGGCCCAAAACTATCTGTTTCTAAGCCAGACAGTTGTTAAGTGAGTTTTGCTCCATTTTATGACCTTTCTGGCCTCGGATGTTAAGTGAATCACTGCAGTTGTTAAGTGAGGAACACAGTCATTAAGCGAATCTGACTTCCCCATTCACTCTGCTTGTCAGAAGGTCACAAAAGGGGATCATGTGAACTCGGGATGCTGCAGCCGTCATAAATACATGCCAAACTTTCTAACAGTGAGGACAGTTAACCAGTGGAACTGCTTGCCACCAGAAGTTGTGGGTGCTTCATCATTGGAGGTTTTTAAGAAAAGACAACCATTTGTCTGGAAAGGTGTAGGGCCATGGTGGCGAACCTATGACATGCCTGCCACAGGTGGCACGCAGAACCATTTGTGCCGTCACATGAGCTGCAAACTTACCTCACTGGGCATGCGCGTACCTCACAGCTGATTTTTGGCCAGTTTGAGGCCTTTTTGGCCTTGCAAAGGCTTGAGGAAGGCTTTCTGCAGGCTTTGTAGGCCGAAAACTAGTTCTTTTTTTGTAACTTCCTGTTTTTCCGAAAATACCGGAAGTGATGAAACGGGCCTAGTTTTTGACCTGCAAAGCTTGCAGAAGCCTGCAGAAGCCTTCCTCAAGCCTTTGGGAGGCTGAAAAAGGCCTCAAACCGGCCGAAAGTCAACTGTGAGGGTGGTGTGGGTGAGGGGATTACACGCGCATGTGTAGGAAGCATGGGGAAGGTGCACATTGCCTTCTGGGTGCTGGCATGTGAGTGCGATCGTGCAAGCGCGTGCACAATTTTTGGCACAGGAGCCCAAAAAGGTTAGCCACCACTGGTGTAGGGTCTCCTGCCTGAGCAGGGGGTTGGACTAGAAGACCTCCAAGGTCTCTTCCAACTCTATTCTGATTCTGATTCAATTGCCAAGCATCTGAATGTTGATCACGTGACCATGGGGACGCTACAACGGTCATAAGTGTGAAAAAAACGCTCATCGGTCATTTTCTTCAGTGCTTATTCAGTCACTAAATGGATGTTTGTAAGGTGTGTGCAGAGGTTTTTTTTCATCCTTTAAATCCAACTCAAGGTTCAGTGAATTTCAAGGCAGCATCGTGCCAGAGAGTCCAATGTGAGATTTGCTCCGGGCTCCTTGTCCTAATGTCAACTACGTTCTGGTAGTTGCAGGAATTATTTCCCAGTTTATTTAATTTTTTCTTCCAAAACTCTTGCAATAGGAACATTTGCATCCACCAGGAAAAAGGGAGGAGCACACAGGATGCAGTTTGTGAGATGTTTACACACACACACAAACACAGACACAAAGCCAGCTGGGAGATTTACAGATTTGCAGAGTTGGAAGGGATCTTGTAGGTCATCTAGTCCAACCCCCCTGACCAAGCAGGAAACCCTACACCATTTCTGACAGAGGACAGTCCAGTCTCTTCTTGAAAGCCTCCAGGGATGAAGCTCCCACAACTTCCAAGGGCAACTTCTGTTCCATGGGTTGATGGTTCTCCCTATCAGAAAGTTTCTTCTTATTTCCAGGTTGAATCTCTCCTTGTTCAGTTTCTATCCATTATTCCTTGTCTGGCCTTCAGGTGCTTTAGAAAAGAGATTGAGCCCCCCTCCTCTTCTCTGTGGCAGCCCCTCAAATATTGGAAGACTGCTCTCCTGTCTCCCCTGGTCCTTCTCTTCCCTTGACTAGCCATGTCCAGTTCCTGTAACCGTTCTTCATATATTTTAGTCTTCAGGCCTTTGATCATCTTAGACAGATTCAGGTTAACAGAGTTGGAAGGGACCTTGTGGATCATCTAGTCCAACCCCTGCCCAAGCAGGAGACCCTACACCATTTCTGACAGAGGACAGTCCAGTCTCTTCTTGAAAGCTTCTAGGGATGATGCTCCCACAACTTCCGAAGTCAACTTCTTTTCCATTGGTTAATTGTTCTCCCTGTCAGAAAGTTTTTCCTTATTTCCAGGTTGAATCTCTCCTTGTTCAGTTTCCATCCATTATTCTTGGTCTGGCCTATGGGTGCTTTAGAAAATAGCTTGACCTCCTTCCTCCTCTCTGGGGCAGCCCCTCTAATATTTGAACCCTGCTTTCCTGTCTCCACTGGTCCTTCTCTTCCCTAGACCAGCCAGGCCCAATTCCTGCAACCGTTCATCATATGTTTTAGCCTCCAGTCCCCTCATCATCCTGGTTGCTCTTCTCTGTACTTTTTCTAGAGCCTCAACCTCTTTTTCATAGTGTGGTGACCAAAACTGGGTGCAGTACTCTAGGTGTGGCCTTACTCAGATTCAAAATGAGGAGACCAGGGCAAAACACTTTGAAAAAGGCTGCAGAGAAAACCGAGGGACTCGCCCCAGGAGACAAGGTTGACGTGACAGACCATAATACCATGGTCCTGAACTGAGCTGAGCTCTCATCCAGATGAGACTCTGAAGACCAGGAAAGGAGCCAAGGTTGATGGGCCAGTTCAAGGCCCCTTGCCAGAAAGAGGATTCTGCCTTAGGGACCGGAGCTGCGAAAATGTTGCCAAGGAAAGGGAGGGAAGGAGGAAAGGAAGGGATGAAAGGAATAGAGGGAGGAAAGAAAGAAGGGAGGGATGAAAGGAATAGAGGGAAGAGGGAGGAAGAAAGAAAGGGAAAGAGGGTCCAATGAAAGGAATAGAGGGAAGGAAGGAGGGGAGAAGGAAGGAAGGAAAAGAGAGAGGGATGGATGAAAGGAATAGAGGGAGGGAGGAATGAATGAAGGAAGGAAAAGAGGATGAATGGAAGGGGGAAGGGAGGAAACAAAGAAAGGGAGGGAGGGAGGGATAAAAGGAATAGAGGGAGGGGGAGGAGGGAGGAAGGAAGGGAAAGAGGGAGGGATGAAAGAAATAGAGGGAGGGAGAGAGGGAGGGAGGAAGGAAGAGGATGGATGGAAGGGAGCGAGGGAGGAAACAAAGGAAGGAAGGGAGGGATAAAAGGAATAGAGGGAGGAAAGGATGAAAGGAAGAGTGGGAGGGAGAAGAGGGTGGAAGGAAGGGAGGAATGGAAGAAGGAAGGAAAAGAGGGGTAGATGGATGGAAGGAAGGAAGGAAGGGAGGAAGGAAACCAAGGGAGGGAGGGAAGGAGGGATGAAAGGAACGAAGGAAAATCAAAGATCTTTGCTGTTCAAGTTAACTCCCCCTTGAATCTGCTGAGCTTCTAACGTGACCAACCACAAACTGCACAGTCACAGTTACCGTTATTGACCCCCCCACAGAAGGGGGAAAACCTGCCCCCCCCATGATGACTACTTCCGGAACATTCTCTATTATTTACAGTCCTCATATAAAGGAGGCCATGTCTGTGAAGAGCTCTGCAATTTTTCAGCCTTGATACCAGCAGTAACCAACAGAAGCCTAATTGGCCAGATCTAACCCGGGGGTCAAGCTTTATGATCTCGGAGGCCCCTTTTGTGACATGAAAGTAGGAGCCTCTGAAGGCCTCAAGGACGATACGAGCAGACTCTGCCTCTCTTCACGGTGCCACGGTGTTGATTGTTCTGTACTTATTTTTTGCTTCGCTTTATCTCCTAAGCCTTCATTTATAAAATGACTCTCTGGTAGCTTTCAAAAGCCTCGAAGTTGGAAGATCTTCTTGGAGTTGGAAAGACTTTTGAACAGGAAAAGGAAGAAACAACCCTAACCTTGATTGCAACAATTCATTTAAAGTTCAAAGTGACAGTGAAAAATGGGACTTGGGGCCATTTTTTACACTTGTGATCCTTGCAGCATCCCCAACGGTCACGTGATCAAAATTCAGATGCTTGCTCACTGACTCGTATTTATGACAGTTGTATTCTGGCCAAGGCTTAGTCCCAGACCCCTTTTTGCTTTATTTCAACGGCTGTGAATTTTAGCCATTCACAGCCTGCAATGAGTCTCACACAGTTTGTAAAGAGTCCCACGGAAGTCTGCCAAAATCCTTCGGGATAAGTCTGATAAGCACCCACCTTTACTGCCAACGACTAAATGTCCAATTAGTTATACGAGGCCCAAACGGAGCACAAATTCAACACCGAGCTTCAGGTTTCAAACCGACCAATACAGACAAAGTTGCTTCCTGCAAAGACTCCTGTCCCTTTGCTCCTCTTTTTATGTTTTATGGGAGGACCAGTCACCTCTCAGCCTTATTCCTAAGTCACCCCCTTTGTCTTAACTGTTCTTGCCTTCTGGCAGCTCTGTGCACGCACACGCTGGGAACAGGCTCCCGCTATTCCTCTGCCTCACTGCTGTCAGATTCGGGAGGCTCCGGAGTCAACACATAACTCCCAGATGGCCCTGGTCCCATTTCTGCGTCGGACGCAGGACCCTCGTTCGAGCCCTCCCCAGACTGGCCCATGTTCCTCCCCACTGTCCGATTCTGCTGCTGTCTCCGCAGGTTGCCAGCGTACCACAACAAGTTGCCGTGTCACAGGTGTGTGCGAGGTGATCCCCTTTTCTGACGTCTTCAGTTCATAAGGGGGGGTGCGTCAGATTCGTTTAATGACCGTGTTACTCCCTTAAGACCCTGCAGTGATTCCCTTCACAATTGTAGTAAGAAAATACCCACCGTCTCGCTGAGCAGCCGAAATGTTATGCTCGATTATGTGGCCGTAAGTCGAAAACTACCTGCATTCCAAAGAGGAAAAAAGTTGGGGGTGGCTTTTTCTCGGATGATTTTCAGTCTTTCTGCAAAACTCTTCTGCTGCAATGTTGCCCCGATAATAGATCAGATATTTTTATTCCCAGCAATGGTTCAGATTTAGAGGTTGACGGGCAGGAGTGGGATGCAAATATTTTTACTACTCTGTGTAAATTCTGTGGCCGTGGCTAGGTGGCATGGCCATGTGACTGGGTGGGTGTGGCTTCTTTTTTTGCACCCCCCCCACGCTCCATTTTTTTTGCCTCCTGGGCCTAAGGGAAGGCTCCTGAGAGCAAAAATGGGGCCCAGGAAGGCAAAAAGCAAAGCCAGATTTGGGGCCTTCTGGGCCTCATGGAAGACTCCTGGGGGGCGTTTTTGCTCCCAGGAAGCTTCCTTGGGGTGCAGGAAGGCAAAAATATGGAGTGGGGGGGGGCTTAGCATCCCCTCTGCACCACCTTTTGCCTCCTGGGCCTCCGGAAAGCCTCCTGGGCAAAGCAGTAAGACAGCAAGAGGGATCCCAGCACAGCAGAACATCGGAACAGCTGATCATCCTCTCCTTCCTTCCTCCTTCCCTTCTGCCCTCCCTCCCTCCCTCTCTCCCTCCTGGGCAAAGCAGTAAGAAAACGAGGGAAATCCTGGCACAGCTGATCGTTGGAACAGCTGATCATCCTCTCCTTCCTTCCTCCTTCCCTCCCTCCCTCTCTCCCTCTTGGCAAAGCAGTAAGACAGCAAGAGGGATCCCAGCACAGCTGATCATCGGAACAGCTGATCGTCCTCTCCTTCCTTCCTCCTTCCCTTCTGCCCTCCCTCCCTCTCTCCCTCCTGGGCAAAGCAGTAAGACAGCGAGGGAGATCCCGGCACAGCTGATCGTTGGAACAGCCGATTGTCCTCTCCTTCCTTCCTCCTTCCCTCCCTCCCTCTCTCCCTCTTGGCAAAGCAGTAAGACAGCAAGAGGGATCCCAGCACAGCTGATCATCGGAACAGCTGATCGTCCTCTCCTTCCTTCCTCCTTCCCTTCTGCCCTCCCTCCCTCTCTCCCTCCTGGGCAAAGCAGTAAGAAAGCGAGGGAGATCCCGGCACAGCTGATCGTTGGAACAGCCGATTGTCCTCTCCTTCCTTCCTCCTTCCCTCCCTCCCTCTCTCCCTCTTGGCAAAGCAGTAAGACAGCAAGAGGGATCCCAGCACAGCTGATCATCGGAACAGCTGATCGTCCTCTCCTTCCTTCCTCCTTCCCTTCTGCCCTCCCTCCCTCTCTCCCTCCTGGGCAAAGCAGTAAGACAGCGAGGGAGATCCCGGCACAGCTGATCATTGGAACAGCTGATCATCCTCTACTTCCTTCCTCCTTCCCTCCCTCCCTCTCTCCCTCTTGGCAAAGCAGTAAGACAGCAAGAGGGATCCCAGCACAGCTGATCATCGGAACAGCTGATCGTCCTCTCCTTCCTTCCTCCTTCCCTTCTGCCCTCCCTCCCTCCCTCCCTCCTGGGCAAAGCAGTAAGACAGCGAGGGAGATCCCGGCACAGCTGATCGTTGGAACAGCCGATTGTTCTCTCCTTCCTTCCTCCTTCCCTCCCTCCCTCCCTCCCTCCCTCTCTCCCTCCTGGGCAAAGCAGTAAGACAGCGAGGGAGATCCCGGCACAGCTGATCGTTGGAAGAGCCGATTGTTCTCTCCTTCCTTCCTCCCTCCCTCCTTCCCTCCCTCCCTCCTGGGCAAAGCAGTAAGACAGCGAGGGAGATCCCAGCACAGCTGATCGTTGGAACAGCTGATTGTTCTCTCCTTCCTTCCTCCTTCCCTCCTCCCTCCCTCCCTCCTGGGCAAAGCAGTAAGACAGCGAGGGGGAACCCAGCACAGCTGATCAACGGAACAGCTGATCATCGGGAGCGGGAAAAAAAAGAAATCCAAGTTCAGCCAAACCGGTAGCTGTTTTTTTAGTACCGGTTCAGCCAAACAGCAGCACTTTTTACTACCGGTTCACCTGAACCGGTCCAAACTGGTAGAATACCATCACTATTGCCGGTGTCTCAAATGAGCGCCGAGAAGAAAACAGCTCATTTAAAACAAACAAAAACCCAAAAAGCTTCCTGTGACTAATTAAAACGATTGCTCCAAATGAGAAGGCATGAAGCTGACATTTTATTTAGCACGATGCTTTTTGACAAAAGGAAGCAAAATCCGCTGTTGAATTCACCTCTGGCTTTAAGGCCAAGCAAGGCCTTCCACAATCAAACCGTCAGCACCCCGTCAAATCTTTAGCAAAGTCTCCGAAATCTTTCATCTACTCCGGCACCTTTTTCAACCCGCCCTGATCCTTCCTCTCTCCCTGTGGGAAATTGCGATGGGAATTAAGACTTTCACCGCTTAGCAACTGTTATTTAAGCTCTTGGCTGCGTGCTGTTATTCCCCATTTGGCTGTCCTCTTTCGCCCCTTAAGGAATAAGCAACGGCTCCCCGATTGGAAGTATTTTACAATAGCTATATATGAATTCCTCTTGACAGCGGCCATTTTCTCCGATGCCTTGGGAATGGCGACGTTTCACAGCATCGGTGGAAAACAAAAACAACAACGAAGCAGCTGTTGGTTTTCTCTAGAATACCTTCCGGCATGGACCACAAGGGTTTACACCAACAAAATACACACACACACACACACCAAATCACTCAGAAAGCGGAGTATAGCACGGATGGAGAGAGAGTCAACAGATTTTGTCCATTTGTGACCTGCTCTCTGGTTCTGCGATAACAAAAATTTGCTTGGTCTTATTCCAACAAAAAAGGGGAGCAAAATTATAGGTAATCCTTAAGTTGAAAAGGAATGAAATGAAAGACTAAGGATGACATGATAGCAGACTTCTAATATCTCCCAGGCTGCCCCAAAGAAGAGGGAGTCAAGCTGTTTTCCAAAGCACCTGAAATCAGGACAAGAAGCAATGGACAGGAACCAGTCAAGGACAGAAGCAACCTGGAATTAAGGAGGAATTTCCTAACAGGGAGGACAATTAACCAGTGGAGCAGCCTGCCACCAGAAGTTGTGGGTGCTCCATCACTGGAGGTTTTTAAGAAAAGATGGACAACCATTTGTCTGGAATGGTGTAGGGAAGAGGTGGGATTCAACCGGTTCTGACAGGTTCTGGAGAACCGGTAGCGGAAATTTTTAGTAATTCCAAGAATCGGCCAATCCCGCCTCTGACTGGCCCCGCCAACCCCATCTCTTCTCTGCCTCCCATCGAGTCCCAGCTCATTGGATGGGTCTCCTTTGGTTGCCCTGCCCAGGAGAAGGGAGCTGAAAAGCAGGTTAGTGGGGTAGGGAGGGAAGGAGGATTTTGCAGTATATCCTTCCCCTGCCATGCCCACCATGCCATGGCCACAGAACCGGTAGTAAATTTTATTGAATCCCACCCCTCCTCCCCTTCCTTCCATCTCCTCCTCTTTTCCTTCCCCCTTTCCTTCCTTCCTCCCTCCCTGCTTCCCTCCCTCCCTCCCTTCCTTCCTTCCCCTTCTCCTCTCCTTCTTCTTCTCCTCCAGAGGTGGTAATTCAGCAGGTTCGGACTGGTTCTTGGGAACCAGTAGCAGAAATTGTGAGTAGTTGGGAGAACCGGCCAATGCCACCTCTGACTGGCCTCGCCCACCCCATCTATTATCTGCCTCCCATTGAGTCCCATCTGATTGGCTGGGTCTCCTTTGGTTGCCCTGCCCAGGAGAACGGAGCTGGAAAACAGGTTAGTGGGGTAGGAAGGGAAGGGGGATTTTGCAGTATATCCTTCCCCTGCCATGCCCACCAAGTCATATCCCACCTACCAAGCGATGCCCACAGAACTGGTAGTAAAAAATAAATAAATCCCACCACTGGTATAGGGTCTGGTGATGACCCAGGGCATGGCACAAATGCAACAAAGTCACAAAAGTAGATAAAGTCCCTTTAATTCCTCCAACTTGGCCTCCAATGTCCAGTTATCATCAGCTGGAGAGAAAACTCTCCCAAGAACAGGGAAGAAATTCAGTCCAAACCCAAAGTACATATAAATTATAAATAAAAACCAACACAAATCACACTGCAGCAATTAACGAGACAGGGCAGGATAAGGAATTGCAAAATTCAAAAGATAATGAAACACACACAGTTGGGAGGACACCAGAACCCAGATAAGACTTGACAAATAAAGATAATGCACACTTAGCTTCCAGCAAGGAGCTGTGTGCAAACGCCCTTTTAAAATCTTGTTTTCCCAGCTGCAGTGAATGAAGGGAATCAGAGCCCTTTCCTCCCCCATAAACCACGTTGCTCCCTTCTCCGTTCCTCCCTGAGTGCCCTAGGATGAAGAGGGGGTGGGCCTGGGTCTTCCTCTGAATGGAAAGTGCCCTTCCCCAGTTTCCTCCACAGCCACCGGAGCCCCACTCCCACTCCCTGTCAGCTGCTCGCCCTCCCCCTCGGAATCAGATTCCAACAGGGGCATGACAGGTCTCCTGCCTGAGAAGGGGGTTGGACTAGAAGACCTCCAATGTTCCTTCCACTCTATTCTGATTGATTGAGATTAACAATCAGTCAAATGTCTTGTGTCCAGAAGTGATTGGCGCTCCAACACTGGAGGTTTTAAGGAAGTGATTGGAGAAACATTTGTCTGAAATGGGATGGGGTTTTCCTGCCTGAGCAGCGGGTTGGACTAGAAGACCTCCAAGGTCCCTTCCAACGCTGTGTAGTTGTTATTCTGAATAATCCAGAGCACAGATCATTGTGGAGAACTTCTGTCCGTGTGGTTGTCAGGAGTCAAAGAAATGATTTAATTCAATTTCTCCTTAGTGTAGTAGTGTCCAACCTTGGCAACTTGAAGCGCTGGGGATTTCAATTCCCAGAATCATGGCTGGCTGGGGAATTCTGGGAGCTGAAGTCCACAAGTCTTAATGTTGCCAAGGTTGAGCACTCCTCCCTGTAGATTGTTATTTACTATTTGGTTCTTCTCAATTCAAATTTTGTAACCACTGGTTCTGTGGGCATGGCTAGGTGGGCGTGGCAAGGTGGGCATGGCCACAGGACTGGGTGGGTTGTGGCTTCTTTTTTTGCAGCACATCCCCTTCCCCCAATTTTGGACCACCTGGGCCTCAGCGAAGCAGTAAGATAGTAAGGTGGATCCCGGTATGGCTGATCGTCAGAACAGCTGATCATCTGGAGAGAGGAAAATTACCTTAAGGAGTGACTGGGTGGGGGAGAAGGCAGTCAGCGATTTCGCGCATGAGCAATAAGGACTGACTGGGCAGAGAGGGGCGGGCCATGATTTGCCGGTTCTCCGAACTGCGCAGAATCATAACAACCGGTTCTACAAAACCAGTCTGAATCAGTAGAATCCCACTCTCGGTTCTTCTTTAAGTCGTGTTGTTCAATTGTCCAGTATACCTTTCTTAAACCGTTTGACAAATTGGGCGGCCTTAGAAATTCGGTGAGCACAGAAATAAATAAATGGCTTAAATCTTCCAAATCTTCCAAATCTATTTACTTCAGTGCCGGGAAAGTTAGATGGAAAAAAATAATAATTTTATTGTCTCTACCATTCTGCACCTGGGCCCACATAAATCTTAACATAAGCCCTTGCATGGGTTCACCCACACACTGCCACGACAGTCACCCTTTAAAAAAAAATAAAAATTAGAGTTGACTACAGAATTGCATCCTGCTGAGTAAGCACAGGTTGCTGCGAAGACTATAAAAGGAATTTAAAGTGGTTGATTTTCAGCGGCTTGCTAAGCGGCGTGAATAAGAAATGCTAGCTGAAGTTTGCGTTTCTTTTTAATGGAAATAAAATGTCCCTCTTGTGAGCCATCGGTGAATTCGCAATGATGACAGGTGGTTCTCAAATTATGACCAGAATTGAGCACCCCCTTGTTAAGTGAGATGTGTGTGAAGTGAGTTTTGTCCCATTTTAGGCCACCATTGTTAAGTGACCCACTCCAGTTGTTAAGTTAGGAATACAGATAACAGATAATCAGAGTTGGAAGGGACCTGGTAGGTCATCTAGTCCAACCCCCTGCCCAAGCAGGAGATCCTACACCATTTCTGACAGATGGCAGTCCAGTCTCTTCTTGAAAGTGTCCAGGGATGAAGCTCCCACAATTTCTGAAGGCAACTTCTGTCCCTTTTGGTTGATTGCTCTCGCTGTCAGAAAATTCCTCTTTATTTCTAGGTTGAATCTCTCCTTGTTCAGTTTCCATCCATTATTCTTTGTCTGGCCTTCGGGTGCTTTAGAAAATAGCTTGACCCCTTTCCTCCTTATGGCAGACCCCTCAAATATTGGAAGACTGCTATCATGTCTACCCTGGTCCTTCTCTTCCCTAGACCAACCAAGCCCAGTTCCTGCAACCATTCATTGTATGTTTTAGCCTCCAGTCGCCTAATCATCCCAGTTGCTGTTCTCTGAATTCTTTCTAGAGTCTCAATATCTTTTTTATAGTGTGGTGACCAAAATTGGATGCAGTACTCTAGGTGTGGCCTTACTAAGGCTTTATAGAGTGGTATTAGTGCATCCCTTGATCTTGATTGTATCCCTCTGTTAATGCAGCTTCAGATTGCATTGGAGTTTGGTTTGTGGAGAGGAGGAGAAGGCTGGACTAGAACTCACTATCTCCTGGTCTAAAGTCACTTGGCTGCCATAGCTAAAGCGGGACTAGAACTCACCATTGGTTGGGGATTGGGCCAAAGTCACCCACTTGGCTTTCATATCTAAGGCAGAACTAGAACTCACCATTTATGCCTAAGGTGGGACTCGAACTCACTGTCTCCTGGGGATTGGCCCAAAGTCATCCACCTGGGTCTGTGCCTGAGGTGGGACTAGAACTCACCGTCTCCCGGTGATTGGTCCCAAAGTCACCAAAGTGGCCTTTGTGTCCATTAAGTCAGAACTAGAACTCACCCTCTCCCAGGCTCTTGGCCAGCACCTTCACCACTATACGAACTTGTAATCACAAATAGCCAGCCTTAACGGGACATGGAAGCCTGGCAACTCCCAGACCGAGAAGGTCTGATCTTGTGTCCTCGATAAACTCCCCGCTCTCTGATTTTTTGTGGATATACTGCTCCTGAACTACGGAGGTTCTACTTTTGAAAAAAAAAAGAATTCCGTCCTCTGTAAGTGTTCTGACCAAGGCTTCCAAGACCGTAAAATACGCACACACTTATTTTAAAAACAAGTCTTGTTTTAGTGCAAACGCTGGGAATTGTTTTCATTTCCCAGCCGGGAATGAATCTCAAAACAATCCCTCGAGATAAGCACCCACCTTTCTTCCCTGTGAAGTGATGCCAATAACAGAAAGTGTCCAATGAACTAGAAAAGAAACCAACCGAAGTACAAAGAGCGTCAAGAATGACTCTGAAACCATCAAATGACTTTGCTTCCTGCAAAGGTTTCATCACCTTTGCCTTTATCCCTTATGGGAGGAGCAATTACCTCCCAGCCTTACTCCCAATTTATTTATTAAATACCTTTATATACCGCCCTTCTCCCGAAGGACTCAGAGCGGTGAACAGCCAACTAAAATATATATAAATTACAAATATAAATACAATTAAAAAAGAATTAAATTATAGGCTGCCATTTAAAAATTTAAAACCCCCAATTAAAATAAGCTAAAATTTTCATACCCCAACCAATCAATTCTAAAACCCCTTATTTAAAATCCCATTTGAAGTCAGCTCAGGCCGGCCTGCTCAAAGAGCCAAGTTTTCAGATCACGTTTGAACGCCCTCAGGTCAGTGGTTGTTCGTAGCCCCGGGGGCATCCCATTCCAAAGGGTGGGTGCCCCCACAGAGAAGGCCCTATTCCTCGGGGTCACCAGGCGGCACATAGATGCCATCGGGACCCGAAGGAGACCCTCTCTGTGGGAGCACACCAGTCAGTGGGAGACTACTGGCAGAATTTGCCCCTTTTGTCTTAACTCTTCTCGCCTTCTGGCAGCTCTGCGCATACGCGCACTGGGAACAGGCTCCCTTTGTTCCTCTTCCTCACCGCTGCCAGACTCTGGAGGCTCCAAAGGCAGCACCCCACTCCCAGATGGCCCTGGCCCCATCTCTGCATCGGATGCAAGACCCTCATCCAAGTCCTCTCCAGAGACTCTCGGACTGGTCCCCGTTCTTCCCCACTCTCTGATTCCACTGCCGTCCGCACCAGCTGCCCGCGAACCACAACAGCAAGGCATGATCCCAAGGATTTCCCGCGCCTGTTTTCTTTTCTTCTCTGATTCTTTGGGACGTGAGGGATGTTTGTCTTTTAAAAAAAAAATTGCAGAGATGCATCTCCCCTCCGTCTCAATTACAGCAATTTTCCCGAGTAGCCAACAGTGGCTGTAATTAATGGCTGCATTTTTCTTCGGTGGCAGAGATGAGCGATGACACGGAGTCGGGGCGTATTTTTGTTATACGGTGACAAAAGAAGGTGATTAGCTGCCTGGATGTGGATGGGGAGAAAGCGTTTCTTGGTCGGGAGGGATTTAAAATTAGCAATAACAATTTCGGCATTGTGGTTTGCCTGCTTTGCCTCGCCTTGTTTTGCAAGATTCAGACACGCCGAGGTGTGCAAAGGAGGCAGAATCGTGCACAATGACAGAGTTTTGAGAAGTTGGACCTTAAGAGGTCTTCTAGTCCAACCCCCAGCTCATTGGAAAGCACGGTGACAGGAATCCCCAGAACGTGTGCAGATAGGGTGTAAACCAGCTGGTGGCTTTGGGCCAGTCCCTCTCTCCCTCTCTTTCAGCCCAATCCACCTAACAGGGTTGTCGTTGGGGGGAAATTTAAAAGGAGGAAAGGTATGTTGGATACACTTGCACCTTGAGTTATTCGTAAACAACGTTAAAGGTGAGATATAATCCCACCGTCCCAACCCACTCACCACCTACCCATCTGCCAGCACCATCACAACTCCCAATGGTTGTTAAAGCAACAGTTACAAATTTAAGGAGTGTTTTTTTTTCCTCCATCTTGGATGCCTTCAAAAGAAATCCTTGTTCTTAGCTGAATCCCGTGTCAAGTTTTCTTTTGAGTTTTAATTTGTTTTTGTTTTTTTAAATTGAGGTTCTTGCACGCTTTTCTGGGTCGCTGAATGGGTCAGTGGGTCTAGAAAAAAAATAGGGAGCAATCTAGGGCAGAGGTCTCCAAACTTGGCAACTTTAAGACTTGGGGACTTCAACTCCCAGAATTCTCCAGCCAGCTTTATGCATATGAATTCTAGGAGTTGAAGTCCCCAAGTCTTAAAGTTGCTAAGATTGAGGACTCCTAGTCCAGGGCCTCATGAACATTAAAACCCTCAATTGTGTTTTGTGATTGAGAAGCAGGTAGCAAGAATAAAAATCACCTTAGCTTGCCTCGTTCTGGAGCTATAAAAGCTATAAACCAAACTCTGCAACCTTAAGACTTGGGGACTTCAACTCCCAGAATTCCCCTGTTTGGCCAGTCTCAGGTGTGGCTCTGTAGAAATAAAGACAGAGTCTAGGCATTGGCCTTGATAAGCTATATGCCTTTATTTAGCTGAATGAAGTGGGGGAGCCCTCAAAGCAAGAGGGAACCCTGAACACACTTTTGACCCTCATATTGATATGTTTCCTACTGGCACACTCCACCCAGATAAGTTGACACACTCTAGAGCAGTGGTGGCTAACCTTTTGGGGGTCCTGTGCCAAATGCTTGCACACTTGTGCTCGCGTGCCAGCACCAATGTGCGTGCCCCCTACGCATGCTTGCGCAATCCCCACCCACACCTGCACTGTGCTTCACAGCTGATTTCCGGTCAGTTTGAGGACTTTTTCGGCCTCCCAAAGGTTTGAGTAAGGCTTCTTCAGGCTTCTGCAGGCTTTGCAGGCCGAAAACTAGGCCCGTTTCGTCACTTCTGGTATTTTCGGAAAAAACAGGAAGTGATGAAATGGGCCTAGTTTTCAGCCTGCAAAGCCTGCAGAAGCTTTCTTCAAGGCTTCTGGGAGGCCGAAAATGGCCTCAAACCAGCTGAAAATCATCTGTGAGGCGCACGTATGTGCCATGAGGTAAATTTGCTTGAAACTCGAGTGCCGGCACAAATGGCTCTGCCTGCTACCTGTGGCACGCGTGCCATAGGTTCGGCATCACGGCTCTAGAGATAAGATAAAGAAATACAGAATTCTGGGAGTCGAAGTCCACAAATGTCTTCAAGTTTGCCAAGTTTGGAGACTCCTGTTATAAACCCCAATCGGTGGTGAAATGCAACCGGTTCGACCCAGAAGAGAAAAACGCAAAGTCGGCCTTCCCACGCACCCCTTGCGCTTTTCTCTTCCTTCTCCTCTCAGCTGATTGGCACTGCAGAGCCTCAGCTGGTGTGGGGGAAAGCTGCGCACGCTCGCACACACACACATGGGCGAAGATCACCAAACCAGTAGGGAAACTGGTAGAATCCCATCACTGACCCCGATGGCCTCCGACCATGTTTCTACACCCAAATGGAATTATAGATTCTTTAGGTGCAGGTTCCATTCTAATAACTGGGATATTTGGCCAGCAAAAAATCTTTTCAGGTCCTGGATGAATTTCCGATACATGGGAACACGTGATCTATTGACTGATAACTCATATCATAGGAGAGCCAGTTGGGTCCGGTAGTTAAGGCACCAGGCTAGAAAACGGGAAAATGGGAATTCTAGTCTTGCCAATCACCAGGAGATGGTGAGTTCTAATCCCACTTTACCCAGCTGAATGACTTTGGGCTAATCACCAGGAGACTGGGAGTTCTAGTTCTGCTTTATACATGAAAGCTAGCTGGGTGATTTTTGGCCACTAACCAGGAGGCTGGGAGTTCTAGCTCTGTCTTATACATGAAAGCTAGCTGGGTGATTTTTGGCCACTCACCAGGAGGCTGGGAGTTCTAGTCTTGCCTTATACATGAAAGCTGGCTGGGTGACTTTGGGCCAATCACTAAGAGGCTGGAAGTGGGCTAATCACCAGGAGACTTGAGTTAGTTCTCTGCTTATGCTTGAAAGCTAGCTGGGGGTGGATTTTTGGCCACTCACCAGGAGGCTGAGAGTTCTAGCTCTGTCTTATACATGAAAGCTAGCTGGGTGATTTTTGGCCAATCACTAGGAGGCTGGGAGTTCTAGTCTCGCCTTATACATGAAAGCTGGCTGGGTGACTTTGGGCCAATCACTAAGAGGCTGGGAGTGGGCTAATCACCAGGAGACTGGGAATTCTAGTTCTTCTTTATACATGAAAGCTAGCTGGGTGATTTTTGGCCAATCACCAGGAGACTGGGATTTCTAGTTCTGCCTTATACATGAAAGCTAGCTGGGTGATGTTTGGCCAATCACCAGGAGGCTGGGACTTTTAGCCCCATCTTAGGCATGAAAGCTAGCTGGGTGACTTTGAGCCAATTCCTCTCTCTCTCAATCCAGCCTACCTCACAGGGTTGTTGTTGTGGGAAAAATAGAAAGAGTAAGCAGTATTAGCTACGTTCGCTGACTGGAATTATTTGTAAACATAATAAAGGTGGGTCATAAATAAATAAAGATATTGCTAAGAAAACAGCTTCGAGGACTCCATTCTGCCCTTCATACCAACCAATCAACTCCATATATCTCAGTGGTGCCTAACATGTCAGATTTCTGATTTTCCTTTCTGGAATATTTTTTTTTTTTAAAAAATTCATTGAAGAGCTTCAGTTTCTGCTCAGAATGAAGAAAACTGCTCTTCTCTTTCATGGTTTACTCCTCTGTGCATAGGAGCCAAAATGTGTGATATTAACTGAAAAACCTTCCTGCTATAAACGATCAGAAAATGTTTAGGCGGAAGAGACTACAATAAAAGAGGAGCATCTTATCTTAACACATTCATTATTTTCAGATAAAAACATTTCAGTGGAGTGAG
This sequence comes from Bungarus multicinctus, assembly GCA_023653725.1. Taxonomy (NCBI): domain Eukaryota; kingdom Metazoa; phylum Chordata; class Lepidosauria; order Squamata; family Elapidae; genus Bungarus; species Bungarus multicinctus. Next base: position 4,070,391 of record CM042849.1, read on the forward strand.
CTTCACCTCTATTCCACATTTTTCCATGTTTGTAGAGGGTTTGTAGAGGGAAAAAGAAGAAATTCCCTGGGGAAAAGAATGAAGGGGAAAAAAATCGATTTTTCCACCTTATTTTTCCTTCCCTTCCCTCCAAAGCTTCACATCGCTTTTGGGATAGCTGCACCAGTTGGATGATCACCTTGTGGATTACTACAATGCTTTCCACATGAGACTGCCCTTGAAGCTCTTTCAGAAGTTACAGAGGGTAGTAGAGACAGTTTGATCTGGTGGGGAAAGCATCAGGCTAGAAACTGGGAGACAGTGAGTTCTGGTCATGGAGTAGATATGAACATTGGATGGCAGACTTTTGGCCAATCCCCTGACTGATGCAGGACTAGAACTCACCATCTCCTGGTGACTGGCCCAAAGTCACTCAGCCAGTTAATGCATGACTAGAACTCAACTCAGCCAGTTAATGCAGGACTAGAACTCACCGTCTCCTGGTGATTGGCCCGAAGTCACTCAGCCAGTTAATGCAGGACTAGAACTCACCGTCTCCTAGTGACTGGCCCAAAGTCACTCAGCCAGTTAATGCAGGACTAGAACTCACCGTCTCCTGGTGACTGGCCCGAAGTCACTCAGCCACTTAACGCTGGACTAGAACTCACCTTCTTCTGGTGACTGGCCCGAAGTCACTCAGCCAGTTAATGCAAGACTAGAACTCACCTTCTCCTGATGACTGGCCCGAAGTCACTCAGCCAGTTAATGCAGGACTAGAACTCACCGTCTCCTGGTGACTGGCTTGAAGTCACTCAGCCAGTTAATGCAGGACTAGAACTCACCGTCTCCTGGTGACTGGCCCAAAAGTCACACAGCCAGCTTCCATGTCTTAGGCAGAACTACAACTCACTATCTCCTAGTGATTGGCTCAAAGTTACCCAGTCAGTTTTCATGCCAAAGATGGGACTAGAAATCACAGTCTCCCAGTTTCTGGCTCAATGCCTTAACTACTAGACCAAACTGATGGAGATCGGATTAAAGACTTGATCAAAAACAGGGAACTGTTCCCTGTTCCTCTAAGTTGCTACCACAGCAACTTCAAAATTACCCTTATTTTAATCATTTTTCTCTTCCAAAGAGAGTAAGGAGAAGGGTTTGCCCAAAAGCTGAGTGATTAGGAACAAGGTGTCATTACCGGCTGGCAATCAAGACCTGATTGGTTGACAGATTTCAAGGCTTCACTATTGACCTAGAAGGACAAAGATTGATGCTCAGTGGGCTCCATAGGAGTAGAACTATAGAAACATGTCAGTTTCCCCTTGGCATCCTGGGGTCTTAATTAGCGTGGAAATTATCAGAAGGGCAGGTCAATTTTAATAGAATTTAATTGGGGAAAATGAGTTGGAGCCAGATGACACAGAACATAGAACAACAGAGTTGGAAGGGACCTTGGAGGTCATCTAGTCCAGTGGTCACCAACCAGTGGGCCGAGGACCACTGGTGGTCCAAGAGAAAATTCTGGTGGTCCGCAGAGAAATGTCACCTCAAAACAATTAATCCAGGCTGCGCGGGAACACAAGGCTGCGCCGTCCACATGGCCAGCAGGAACACAAGGATTGTGTCGCTTGCATTGCAAACAACATGAGGTAGTGAGGGGAGGGGAAGAAGGGCGGGCGGGGGGGAACTTGCCCCATTCATCCCACTCGCCTCGCCTGGCCATCGGGGCTGCTTCTTTCCGCTTCTTTCTTCTTCTGTTTTTGGCTGCACGCAAGGAAAGCAGCAGAAGTCTTTCTTTCTCTCCCCCAAACTCCACCAGAAATAAGTCTTTGGGACCCTGCAAGGCCTCCTGCTCCAAGAGGCTGCACCAGCAAAGCCTCATTTCTGGCGGAGTTTTGGGGAGAGAGAGAAAGACTTCTGCTGCTTCTGCTGCTTTCCTTGCATGAAGCCAAAAGTCTCTCCTCTCTCTCTCTTCCCCTGAGAACGGAGCTGGAGACGGTCTCCTGCCATCCCAAATAAAGAACGATCGATCGGTAGGAAAACAGGGTGGGGAATTTTCCTACAGACTTTTCTGGAATTTTCCCAGGGTCTCTGGTCTGTGGGATTTAAAATGAAGAGTTTGGGGGTCCCTGAGGTTCAAATGTGAATCAGTTGCCAACTGTCCCAAATTTTGATGAGGTATCTGTGGGGATGCTGCCAATGGTCCTCAGGGTGGAAAAAGGGGAAAATATCATTTTTTTTTTCAGTACAACAACTCACTTTCTACAGCGAAAGACTCAGCATAACAGAGTTGGAAGACTATGCCAATGCTCTCTACATGGGGCTGCCTTTGAGGAGCACCAGCTGGTGCAGAATGCCTTTGAGGCTCCAGCTGGTGCAGAATGCGGCCGCGCGGGTGGTGTTGGGGGCTCCTCGGGGCTCCCATGTTACACCACTTCTGCGCGAGCTGCATTGGCTCCTGGTGGCCCTCCGGGTGCGCTTCAAGGTCTTAGTTATCATCTTTAAAGCGCTCCATGGCTTGGGACCAGGATATTTGCGAGACCGCCTCCTGCCATTATCAGTCTCCCGCCGACCGATACGCTCCCATAGAGTCGGCCTCCTCAGGGTGCCGCTGGCTGGACGGCTGGTGACTCCGAGGATGTGGGCCTTCTCATTGGGGGCACCCTCCCCCTGGAACGAATTACCCCCGGAGATGAGGACCATCCCTGATCTCATGACCTTCCGGCGCGCGTTGAAACCTCATTTATTTCAGCAAGCCGGTCTGGCCTAGGGGTTTTTAAATTTTTTAATCTGGTTTTAACTTTCTTAATTCCCTTATTTTTAATCTTTTGTAAGGGCCAATGTATTTAATTCTTTTAATTTTTAAATATTGTATATGTGTTTTATATGTGTATTTTATTGTGGCTGTTCACCGCCCCGAGTCCCTTTGGGAGAGGGGGGCGGTATATAAATTTAAATAAATAAATAAATGAATAAATAAATAAATAAGGGACTGCTCATTTCCAGAAAAATGGCTGTCTAGTCTCTTCTTAAAAACCTCCAGTGATGGAGCCGCCACAACTTCTGGTGGCAAGCCGTTCCACTGGTTAATTGTCCTCCCTATTAGGAGATTTCTCCTTAATTCCAGGTTGCTTCTCTCCTGGATTCGTTTCCATCCGTTGCTTCTTGTCCTGCCTTTTGATGCTTTGGCAAATAGGCTGAACCCCCCCCCCCCCTCTTCTTTGAGGCAGCCCCTCAAATATTGGAACTCTGTTAGCAGCCCGAGTCCTGGTTTTAATTAAACTGGACCTACTCAATTCCAGCAACCTGCTCTTGATATGCTTTAGCCCAGGGGTCGCCAACCTTTTGGTGACCCCTGTCCTGGTCTAAATCCCTGCTCAAGCAAGAGAGTCCTAGTCCTATGATAGCAATCTTCCAATATTTGGGGCTCCCCCCGAGAAAAGGTGGGGTCTATCTTTTCTCCAAAGCACCCCAAGAAGCAACCACAAATGGAAACTCATCAAGGAGAGAAGAAACCCAAAACTAAGAAGAAATTTCCTAACAGTGAGAACAATTAACCAGTGGAATGACTTTGCTTCCAGAAATTGTGGTTGCTCTGTCACTGGAAGTATTTAAGAAGAGACTGGATGACCATTTGTTTGAAATGGGATGGGGCAGGGGTAGGGAACCTTGGCTCTTTTATCACTTATGGACTTCAACTCCCAGAATCCCTGAGTGAGCCATAAAAGGTTCCCCATCCCTGGCCTACTGGTTTTTCAGTTGTGGGGGAAATCAATTTTTGACTGGAATGGGACTGTTTAATATACAAATGTAGGACATATTCTTTATATATTCTTTATATGTCCTACATTTGTATATCAAACAATCCCATTCCAGTCAAAAATTGATTTCCCCCACAACTGAAAAACCAGTAGGCCAGGGATGGGGAACCTTTTATGGCTCACTCAGGAATTCTGGGAGTTGAAGTCCATAAGTGATAAAAGAGCCAAGTTTCCCTACCCCTGGGATGGGGGACTCCTGTCTGAGCAGGGGGTTGGACTAGAAGACCTCTAAGGTCCCTTTCCAATCATGTTATTCCGTTAATCAGATTATCAACATGTATCCGAACCTTGACCTTTCTCTTCCTTCGTTGCCTAAGTCCACCTGGACGGGTGAAAGCGTGACCATGTCGCTTTACCAAAACATCTCTCCCTGAAGAGAGAGCAGAATTTCTTCTTTTATAGCAGGAACTATTAATCCCCGATAAAGAAATGTTAGCAGGCAGGTTCGTAGCCTTTCCGATGCCAAAATCCAAGAGTTTGAAAGCAACAGGATTTAACTCAGCTGGGGCTCCCTCTCCTCCACCCCCCCCCCACCTTCCCCCACCCCAAAAAATTCCTTTGGAGTGTTAAAGGCAAGGTTGGAGAAAGGATACTCCTGTGATTAATGCTTCTCAAGTAAATCTCTTCTGCACGAAGGCGCTTAGAACTGATAGGAAATTACACACCAAAGGGGAGAATTTCTTTTTGTAGAACGAGTTGATAAAAGTACCGGGTGGATCATGCTGCTACAGAAAATGTGTCATCTATTTTGCAAACATTGCATGGGGTTTTTCTGGCTTTCCAGCCAGTTTGGAAGCCCCCATTCCTGGTCAAGAAAACAATTGTGCTTCATTGATTCCTGCAAGATTATTTATGGGTTTGCCATAAATAATCATTTGTTTGCCACTCATCCTCGCTTCCAAGATCTATCTAGTGCTCTCTGAGCTGAGTTGTTTTCTTGAAGGTGTTTTGTTACCTTACTAGTGTTGGAAGAAATATCTATCTGGATGTTGTGGTTCACTGGCAGCAGGTATAGACGGCTGAGGAGAGCGAGGACTCAGATGAGGGGCCAGGACCATTAGGGAGTGGACTGCTGCCTTCGGAGATTGTGGGGGCTGGCAGCAGTGATAAGGAGGTTCCCGAGGAGCCTGTGCCCTGTGCGTGTGTGCGCAGGGCTGTTTGCAGGAAAGAGCAGCTGCAACAGCACAGGCGACTCGGGAGTAAGGCTGCAAGGCAATGGCCCCTCCTTCAAGAAGATAAAAGCCAGCTGTGAATCGGACGTTCTTTGCAGGAAGTAAAGACGTTTTGAAACTCAGCCTCGTGGACATCTCGGTATCTTAAGTTGGTATTTGAAGACTCTTGTGTTGTAAACTATTTCTTATCTGTTGGTTTTCTTGTCGGAGCTAATTAGTTGGAACCAGCCTTTTATCGGTGAAGAAACAGGATTCATAGATGAAACATTAAAAGGTTGTGCTGCTGCCTTTGTCTTGCGTTTGCTCTCTTGGAACCAGGTTTGGGTCAGAACACTGGTTCAGTTTTAAGCTGGGAGAAAGGCACTGGGGACAAAATGGAGGCTGGGGGCTGATAGGAAAGAGGGTCATTTATTGATGAACAGAACCACATATTTGTAGTTCTAGTGTAGCTGCCCATGTGGAGTTGAGAGTGGGAGGTATTTATACGTTCTCTTGGGCTTTGCACATGAGCTTTCTGTTCCTGTGCAAGCACATGTATTCTATTGGCTGTTGTCAGACTCCCATAGTGCCATGTAGGGGTTATGTAGAGGTCATAGCTGGCTCTATAGGCAAAGTACAACTCCTAGATGTTTGTCTGAGCTAAGTTTGGTTGAAGTTTGATCTGCTGGGGATGGTGCAACAGAGATGATGCAATGAAGGGGCTTTGGGCAATGCCTATTGTGGCTGAGGGATAATCCTACCCCTGTTGGGTCTTGGGTGAGGGTGTTTGCTTAGGGATAGAGCTATCTAGTTTCCAATAAGCTCTTTATCTCTTACCTGCTGACATCTGCTGAGAGCTATTAAGGAAGGTGGGGGGCTGCTTTCCAAGAGCATCTTTCTCCATTTCTCATGCAGGGAAATATAATCTTCTGCCTTTTTTAAAAAAAAATTCTCAAAATATTTCCATCTTCTAGGAGAAGAGTGGGTTCTAACTTTCTATACTAGGTAACATCATCACTGCTAGAAGAGAGTGGGTTTTGCAGAATGGAGAAGGAGGGGAAAGAGAAGGAAGAGGTGAAGGAGAAAGATATGGTTTCATGCCTGAGCAGGGGGCTGGACTAGAAGACCTCCAAGGTCCCTTCCAACACTGTTGTTCTGAGAAGGAGAAGGATGGATGGATGGATGGATGGATGGATGGATGGATGGATGGAAGGAAGAAGGAAGGAAGGAAGGAAGGAAGGAAGGAAGGAAGGAAGGAAGGAAGGAAGGAAGGAAGGAAGGAAGGAAGGAGGGGAAGGGAGAAGATGGAGAAGGAGAAGGATGGAAGGGAGGAGAGAAGGGGAGCAAGAAGAGGAGAAGGAGAAGTAAGAAGAGGAGAAATAGCAGGGGAAGAAGAAGGATGGAAGGAAGGAAGGGAAAGAGGAGGCTAATAAACTGTTTCAACTCCTTCCCTCAAAACGACGCTATAGAGCCCTGCATACCAGAACAACTAGACACAAGAACAGTTTTTTCCCGAAAGCCATCACTCTGCTAAACAAATAATTCCTTCAACACTGTCCAATCATTACAAAGTCTGCACTACTATTACTACTAATTTTCTCATCACTCCTTATCACCCATCCCCTCCCACTTGTAATTGTAGAACTGTAACTTTGTCCCTTGTATCCTTATGATTTATATGGACTGTTTCCTAGTATGATTTGATTGTTGATTGTACCCTATGACTATCATTAAGTGTTGTACGTTATGATTATTGATTCTTAACGAATGTATCCTTCTTTATGTATGCTGAGAGTATTTACTCCAAGACAAATTCCTTGTGTGTCCAATCACACTTGGCCAATAAAGTATTCTATTCTATTCTATTCTATTCTATTCTATTCTATTCTATTCTATTCTATTCTATTCTATTCTATTCTATCGAGACTCGCAGATTCAATCTGAATTGAGCTACTCTAGACTAGATGAAACACTAGATTAGCATGGTGCAAACAACAACCTGGAGCCTGAGAACTGATTATTCCTCACAGAGTTCCTGGAAAGTTTACAATCATTGAAACCTGAAAGATAACAAATGGCAATAAATGAGAACACCACATTGGGAAGAAAATGTGTACTTGTATACTGGGTGGATTTGATTTCTGAAGAAAGCAGGCGTTTACAGGGGAAAAAAACCCCTTGTGCATGTGAGTGCATGTGTGTTTTTTTGCATGCGTCTCGCACGCCTCTATGCCGGGGAATAAAGACACAATTTATGTCGCATCTCGGAGTTTAGGCGTTTATTTCAAGATGGAATCGCATTTGACCGCCTGGAGAAACTATACTTTCTGTCAATCTGAGATGATAACAGATGATCACAGTTTTCAAATAAATAAGTGGCTGTTATAAAGATGACAGATCAATTCTTCCCTGTGGTTGTCGGGGGGGATTGGGGAAAAATAAAATAAAAAAAGGGAGAAAGAGATTTACTTTTCTGGTGAAGGTTTACTGTCAAAGTGTTTGTGGAAAATTTCCCACTCGCTTAATCCAGGAATCGGCACCTTGGCAACTTGAAGACTGGTGGATTTCAACTCCCAGAATTCCCCAGACCCCAAGTCTTCATGTTGACAAGTTTGCAAATCCCTGGATTAAGTGGTTGGGCCAAGAAGCAGATGCTGGAGTGTCAAAAGCAAAAGATAGAGAGAGATGATAGGTAGCTAGACAGCTAGGAAACTAGACAGATGGACACCTAGCCAGATAGGTAGGTAGATGATAAACAGATAAATAGATAGATAGGTACTGATAGGTAAGTAGGTAGGTAGGTAGGTAGGTAGGGAGAGAGAGAGAAAGAGGGATAGTCATCTCCCGACTGGACTACTGTAACACTCTCTACATGGGGTTCCTGAATGGGAGCATCCGGAGGCTTCAACTGATACAGAATGCAGCTGCGCGGGTGGTTATGGGGGCGTCAAGGTTCTCTCATGTGACGCCCCTCCTGCGTGAGCTGCATTGGTTGCCAGTGGCCTCTCGGGTGCACTTTAAGATTTTAGTGTTGACTTTTAAAGCGCTCCATGGCATCGGACCAGGATATTTACAAGATCGCATTCTGCCATTTTCCTCTCACCGTCCGGTGCGCTCCCACAGGGAGGGTCTCCTGCGGGTCCCGTCGGCATCTATGTGCCGGCTGGTGACCCCGAGGAATAGGGTCTTCTCTGTGGGGGCGTCTGCCCTCTGGAATGGGTTGCCCCCGGAGTTATGTATAGCCACGGACCTGGGGACCTTCAGGCGTGCCTTGAAAACCTGGCTCTTTGACCAGGCCGGCTTGAGCTGATTTTAGATTTGGGTATTTTAATTTTTATATTAAATTTTAGGGTTTTAGGGAGGGGTTTTAATTGATTACAGCCAGGGCTTTTAATTTAATTTAGTTTTAACTTTTCACATATTTATTGTTTAATTGTATGGCTGTGCACCGCTCTGAGTCCTTCGGGAGAGGAGCGGTATATAAATAAATATTTATTATTATTATTATTATTATTATTATTATTATTATTATTATTATTATTATTATTATAAACAGATAGATAGATAGATAGATAGATAGATAGATAGATAGATAGATAGATAGATAGATAGATAGATAAGATGGTTGTTGGTTGGCTGAATAGAGAGATAGAAAAGAGAGAGAGAGATGATAAACAGATAATGATAGATAGATAGATAGATAGATAGATAGATAGATAGATAGATAGATAGATAGATAGATAATTTAGAAAGAGAGATGATAAATAGATAAAGATAGATAGAAGATAGATAGATATGATAAACAGATAAAGATAGATAGAAGATAGAGAGAGAGATGATAAACAAAGATAGATAGAAGATGGATAGATAGAAGATAGATAGATAGATAGATAGATAGATAGATAGATAGATAGATAGATAAACAGATATCTTGATAGAGAGAGAGGTAGGTAGGTAGATACCGTAGATAGATGATAAACATAAAGATAGGTAAGTAGATAGGTAGATAAGATGGATGGATGGAGGGATGGATGGATAGATAGATGACTGATAGATAGATAGATAGATAGATAGATAGATAGATAGATAGATAGATAGATAGATAGATAGATAGATAGATAGAATATGCAGGCAGGGAGGCAGGCAGGCAAGCAGCCAAGGATAGATAGATAGATAGATAGATAGATAGATAGATAGATAGATAGATAGATAGATAGATAGATAGATAGATAGATGTATAGATAGATAGATAGATAGATAGATAGATAGATAGATAGATAGATAGATAGATAGATAGATACTGTAGATAGATAGATAGATAGATAGATAGATAGATAGATAGATAGATAGATAGATAGATAGATAGATAGATAGATAGATAGATAGATAATAGATAGATAGATAGATAGATAGATAGATAGATAGATAGATAGATAGATAGATAGATAGATAGATAGATAGATAGATAGATAGATAGATAGATAGATAGATAGATAGATAGATAGATAGATAGATAGATAGATAGATGATAAATGGATAAAGAGAGAGGGGGAGACAGGCAGACAGAGACAGACATTGTAACTTTCAACAGTCACTAATTGAACTGCTGCAGCAGTGGGATCCTACCTGTTCCACTACCGGTTTGGTGATTGTGCGTGCGTGCAAGCGCATCTAATGCGTGCACAGCTTTCCCCACACCAGCTCAGGCTCTGCACTGCCGATCAGTTGAGAGGAGAAAGAAGAGAAAAGTATAGGGATGGGTAGGAGGGCCGATCCTGCGTTTTTCTCTCAGCTGATCATTGGAGGCTTTTTTTTTTTTTACTACTGGTTCAAGAGAACCGGTCCAAACTGGTAGCATACCACCCCCTAAACTGCTGTAAACCGAGGATTACCAGGCCTGTACTATACAGCAGGGGTTGCCAACCTTTTGGACCTCAGGGACCAGCAAACTCATAATTTTAGATTCCAGGGACCACTAACCGGTTCTGTGGGCGTGGTCTAATTTGTGGGTGTGGCTTGGTGGTCATGTGACTGGCTGGGCATGGCTTGTATGTAAATATTATAAATATTTATGTAAATATTGAATTTTTTTATTTAAGAAAAGAGCAACTTTTACCCAAAATCAGGCAAAGCAGGCAGGCAGATTGAGTTGCTCACAGAATCACAGATTCATTCAGAGATCTATCTATCTGCCATTGTCTAGCTCAGTCTGTCACCTAAAATTTGCTTGCAAACAAACTCATAAAATTTGGTAGCAAGCAAACTCACAAAATTAACTCACAACACACCATGCATGTAAATATTGAATTTTTTTTATTAAAAAAGGAGGAACTTTTACCCAAAATCAGGCAAAGCAGGCAGGCAGATTGAGTTGCTCCCAGAATCACACATTCACTCAGAGTTCTATCTTTCTGCTATCGGCTACCTGAGTCTGCACTGAATAATGGAAGCTTCAGTCCTAAGGGAGGTTCGGCTCCTCTTAAAAGCAAAGCCAAAGATGTAAAGATTAGCTAGAAAGCAAGAAATGCAACCCTTTCCTGCTTTCTAGCTAATTTAAATCTCCCGGCACAGCAGAACAGATGATGGTCAGGGGAAAAAAGGAAAAATAGCAATTTACTAGGCAAGTTTGCTGGGTAAGGAGTGAGTGGGCGGGGAGGGTTCCCGCGGGCCATGTGGGCTGGGCAGCCTTGTGTTTTTGTGCAGCCTGGATTAATTGCTTTGGGGGGTGGGGTGCTCTGGGGGTGAGATTTCTCTGCGGCCCACCAAAATTTTCTCACGGCCCACCAGTGGGCCGCGGTTCACCGGTTGGCAACTGCTGCTATAAAAAGTCTTGCAAGGCAAGAATTTCATAAGACACTTTCAACTTATATTTCAGTCATCCGGTGCACATTCACATCTTTTATGTGTGGCGTTAAACCTACCGTCTTTATAATGCTTCAGGGAGCATTTTCAGCTAAATTAATAACTCTTAACTTTTATGTTCCACCAAACTACATTTCAATCTCCTAAACTCTGACCAATATATAGCTTTCTGTCTTGGCACAGGAGAACCTATGTTGTATCTTTCTACGTTCCACCTAGTGCACAGTATTAGAAATTGACAGCAGGAAAAAAAAATTGCGGTTTGATGTTGTAAACTCTTGTAGTTGTGCCGTGTAACATGGGCAGCAAACAAATTTAATAAGCAAGTAAATAATCAACTTGGATTCAAACGTCTTACAACAACATCTTCTGAAGCCATTGCTTAAGAAAGAGGTAAGAGGAATTTGGTACATCTAGTTTAATGAAAAGAAGCAGAAGGGGGGATATTTATTTATTTTATGTTATTTATTTATTTGATCTGTTAATCACTTACAAGATAATAGTTATATGTATAAACATGAGTAAGAATACAGAAAATAGGTACGACTAAAAGGGGACAATAGGACAGGGACGGTAGGCACGATGGTGCGCTTATGCAGGCCCTTACAGACCTCTTAGGAATGGGCATTCTCTCCCTTCCTTTCTCTCCTCCCTCCATTCTTTTCTCTCCTTCCTTCCTTCCTTCCTTCCTTCCTTCCTTCCTTCCTTCCTTCCTTCCTTCCTTCCTTCCTTCCTTCCTTCCTTCCTTCCTTCCTTCCTTCCTTCCCCTTCCCTGTTCTCCTTCTTTCCTCCTTCCTTCCTTCTTTTCTTCCTTTTTTATTTTTTATTTTATTTATTTATTTGATATGTCCATCACTTACAAGATAATAGGTATAAGTATAAACATGAATAAGAATACAGGAAATAGTTACAAATAAATGGGGACAATAGGACAGAGATGGTAGGCACGATGGTGCGCTTTTGCACACCCCTTATAGACCTCTTAGGAGTGGGGTGAGGTCAATAGTGGATAGTTTGAGGTTAAAGGAATGGGGGTTAGAGGATGTAACAACAGAGTCAGGTAGTGCATTCCAGGCATTGACCGCTCTGTTGCTGAAGTCGTACTTTCTGCAATCGAGTTTGGAGCGGTTTACATTGAGTTTTCCTTTGTTGTGTGCTCTTGTATTGTTGTGGTTGAAGCTGAAGTAGTCGTTGATGGGTAGGACATCGTAGCAGATAACTTTATGTACTACAGCTTGTCCAACCGTAAGTGGCATAGTTCAAGGTTGTCCAAGCCCAAAATCTCAAGCCTGGTGATATAGGGTATTCTGTTGCAACTAGAGGAGTGTAGTACTCTTCTCATGAAATACTTCTGGATATGATATGATATGGATAAGATAGTAGTCTTCTAATATTTGAGGGGCTGCCCCAAAGAAGAGGGAGTCAAGCTATTTTCCGAAGCACCAGAAGACAGGACGAGAAGCAACAGATGGAAACTTACCAAGGAGAGAAGCAACCTAGAATTAAGGAGGAAATTTCCTGACAGTGAGAAAATTTAACCAGTGGAACAACTTGCCTTCAGTAGTTGTGGCTGCTCCATCACTGGAGGTTTTTAAGAAGAGACTGGACAGCCATTTGTCTGGAATGGTATAGGGTTTCCTGCCTGAGCAGGGGGTTGGACTAGATGACCTCCAAGATCCCATCAACCAGAGGTGGTATTCAGCAGGTTCTGACCACTTCTGGAGAACTAGTAGCAGAAATTTTGAGTAGTTTGGAGAACCAGCAAATCCCACCTCTGACTGGAGATTTTACGGTATCCTCCCCCTGCCACGCGCACCAAGCTACGCCCACAGAACCGGTAGTAAAATAATTTGAATCCCACGATTGTTCCCAACCCTGTTACTCTATGTTCACAGAAGCGATGCTTGCATTCCTGAAGAGAAAGCCCTCTTGAATGATGCCAGCTGCCTAATTGTTATTTATTTCTATTTTTGATTTGCGCGCCTTCATTCAATCCCCTTCACACCAGAGACTGTTATCCCTGGATAAGGTCCCATCTGTTGGGCATAATTTTTGATTGCACTCACATAAATCCTACCCATTGTGGGACATGTCAGCAAAATAATAGGGATTAGGAGGAGCGAAGTGTTCAATTTTGCAACGAAACGGGGGCCGGGAGAGTTGGCTCGAACCTTTTTCCTTGCCCCGGCGCCGTTGCTCCTGAACCCAAGGTGCCAATTGGCACCACTCCAGATTTCTGCCTCCCCTCCCCCCCCCCCCCAACGTAGCAGGTGTGGCTGGACAATTAACCGCAGACATGGCATTGAAAAGGCAACACACAAAAACCCGTGGAACAACCGGTGTTGTTCCATCCCTCCAATACTGCAATGCAGCCGCCAAGCTGATTTGGGAGGCGCGGCAACAACTCTGGCTCTAAGCGCAGCGTGGAGTGTCCCATCTTCGCAAGAGCTGCCTTTAAAAGCATGTTTACACGAAGGAGGGGAGTCGGGGGGCACCGGCTAGTGGTGAAAATCACCGCAATTACCCACACAAACAGCTTTTTCCCCTGGTTTCTTCTGGCCACCTTTCCCCAAGAGCACTTAAGTGCAACAAAATGAGAGAGAGAAAAAACCCCACCGAATTTTGCCTTCTTTTTTTGGATTTCAATCCCCCTCCTTCCACTGGACAGAGGGGGAGGGGGGTGGATGATGCCGGCTGTTGGAGGGTCAAACTAGGAGTTGTGGGAAGCAGCAGAGGTGGTATTCAGCCAGTTCGGATCAGTTCTGGAGAACCAGTAGCGGAAATGTTCAGTAGTTGGGAGAACCGGCCAATCCCACCCCTGACTGGCCCCGCCAACGCCGTCTCTTCTCTGCCTCCCATCAAGTCCCAGCTGATCGGTTGGGTCTCCTTTGGTTGCTCTGTATAGGAGAACGGAGCTGGAAAGCAGGTTAGTGGGATGAGGAGGGAAGGGAGATTTTGCATTATTTTGAAGATTTGCCTATCCCAGGTCCTTGGTAAGGTCTCGATAGGTAGACCAAAATGCCAAACCCTGGCTGACTGTGTGATTAATATTAATAATAATATTAATAATAGTAATAATAATACCTGATGACATCAGAATCGACGAGAAACAACTTGAAAAAGTCACCAGATATCAGGACTTGAGAATCGAACTGCAGAAACTCTGGCATAAACCAGTGCAGGTGGTTCCAGTGGTACTGGGCACACTGGGTGCTGTGCCTAACAACCTCGGCAAGCACTTAAAAGCAATTGGCGCTGACAGGATCACCATTGGTCAGCTGCAGAAGGTCACCTTACTGGGATCTGCTCGCATAATCCGCCGATACACCACGCAGTCCTAAACACTTGGGAAGTGTTTGACGAGTAATTTGTGATACGAAACCCAGCATGGTTATCTCGTTTGCTGTGTACACTGTCGTTTTTTGTGTATAGTGATGATGATGATGATGATGATGCAGGAGGAGGAGGAGGAGAAGGAGAAGGAGAAGTAGAAGAGGAGGAGGAGGAGGAAGAAGAAGAAGAAGAGAAGGAGGAAGAGGACGGGAGGAGGAGGAGGAAGAGGAGGAGGAGAAAGAGGAATAAGAATAAGACGAAGAAGAAGAACGAAGAAGAGAAGAAGAAGAAATTCTCCTTTTAGGAGAGAAAGGAAAAGGGAGCAACGAAAAGGAAAAAGAGAAGAGGAAGGGAGGAGCAGCAGAAGAGGGGAAGAGTGAGAAGGAGGAGGAGGAAGGTCGAGGGGGGGGAGCGGAGGAGGAAAAGGAGGAGGAGGAGGCCTCTTAGGAAGGAAGGAAAAAAAGGAGGAAAAGAAGAAAGAAGGAAGAAGAAGCAAGGAAGACGAACGAAGGAAGAAGAAGAAGAAAAGGAAGGAAGAAAAGAAGAAAAAAGAAGAAAAGAAGAAGAAAAAGAAACCCAGGAAGAAAGAAAAAAAAAAAGGAAGAGGAAAAGAGTAGAAGAAAAAAAAAAAGAAGGGAAAAGAAAGGAAAAAGAAGAAGAGAAGAAGAAGAAGAAGAGAAGAAGAAGAAGAAGAAGAAGAAGACGACGAAGAGAGAAGGAGAGGAGGAGGAGTAGGAGTGAGGAGGAGGAGGAGGAGGCGGAGGAGGAGGCAGAGAAGAAGAAGAAGAAGAAGAGGAGGAGGAGGAGGAGGAGGAGGAGGAGGAGGAGGAGGAGAGAAGAAGGAAGAGGAGGAGAAGGAGCAAGAGGAAGTAGGCAGGAAGGAAGAAGAAGAAGCAAGAGAACGAAGATAGAAGAAGAAGACGAAGAAGAAGAAGAAGACGAAGAAGTAAGAAGAAGAAGAAGAAGAAGAAGAAGAAGAAGAAGAAGAAGAAGAAGAAGAAGAAGCAGCTTCAGTCCTTCATTCGGACCAGAAATTCTCCTGGGTTTGGCATTCTCTTTTTTTTTCCCCTGAAAAATGCTTGATTAGGCTATGAACTTGAAAACAACCTTCGCTCAAGAAGGGAAGACCGTGACAAATGCTTCCATAAAGCTGTCACAAAAAGAATATGGGAGCCACCCTTGCCCTCTTCTTGAGTGGGAAATGGATTTGGCAGCAATCTTGAATGTGCCTCACAGGCTTTGAGAAGTCAGGGAGAAGAAGGGCTTTAAGTGAAATTGTTCCTAAATTGTAGCAGTTCCATAATTTCCTGAAAAGATCCAGGACGTGAAGCTTGGGGGAGATGGAATCGGGAATTTCTATTTGACGGTCTCGAAGGGGCATGTGTGGTGATGACACCGTTGCCTCTGAAGGCCTTCAAGACCATGGAAAATTCCTCAGGAAACAGTAGAAGATCTCCAGGGTCCCTTCTAGCTCTATTCTGATTGATTGGTTGGTTGGTTGATTGAGATGACACCCAATCAGGTGTGGGATTCTACCGGTTTAGACCGGTTCGCCCGAACCGGCTGTTAAATTTGCATCTGGTTCACAGAACCGGTAGTTATATCGATTGGCTGGCTCCACCCACCCTGCCCCGTCCCTCCCAGGAGTCTTCACGTAGCCCGTTTTGGATGCAGGTTTTACATCCAAAACAGGGTCTGTGCGGAGGATCTAGGAGGAGGAAAATGGGCCTTCCGGAAGTACTAGAAGTCCAGAGACGGGCCTGTTTTTGGCTTCCAGAGGCCCTCCGGAGCCCGAGGAAAGCTGTTTTCGCCCTCCCAGAGGCCTGAGGGAAGTCTCTGGACTCTGGGGAAAGTGAAAAACAGCCCTCCTGGAAATTCCGGCATGCCATGCCCACCATGGCTGGAAGGTTGACAATCCTTAATCTGAGAATCCTGCTGGAGTCACAGCTTTGCTCAAGATGCAGATGGAATGAATTATTCAAGAAGAAGAAAAAAAAAATCCTAGATCTAAACTTGGGAATATGGCATTTGGCTGTCAGAAATTTCATTCCTGTTGACTGAATGTACGACTTAAAGATCTGGAACGGAACGTTTATGCTAAACCCAACATAAATAGAATTCTTTTAAGTCCTTAGATGAGGAAAGAAACAGATTACTGCACTGATTCCCTTAACAACCATGGCAAGAGAGGTTGTAAAAATGGGCAAAACTCATTAAACAAATGTCTCACTTAACAACATAAATTTGGGGCATAAATTATGGGGATTTTGCCCTAAGCCAAGGACTACCTGGACTTAGTTAATCTTCTTTTTCCCAGAGGTTGCTGTTTATTATGTTTGTTGTCTAGAAAAGTCCATCGGAAGTAGTGCGAAGCCCACGAGGATTGCAGTGAATAGAGAAAAGGCTGGAATTTAGGGATTTGCAACTCATCCACTGTGGTTTTCTGATTCCAAAATAAATCCGAATAACAAATATTACAGTCCAGTGGGGAAAGAAACCTAGCCAAAAATTTGACATCTTTGTCTCCAGAAATTCATGTGAGATGTTCTCAAAACTTGCCGGTCTTGCAAAATATTCACCATAGATTAAAATAATAATAATCTATAGTTGTGCCATTCCGCATTCGCACTTAAGCGTGGTAAAAAAATATCCCAGTATTGACTTTGGATAGCACTGTTTCTGCCATATTCTGCTTGGCTTTGGACAATAAGAGGTTTTTTTTTTTAAAAAATAAAAATTTATACTTGCCAGATCTCTGGGCTGGTCTCCTTGAAGCTATTAGGATAAAGAATGTGAGAATCTTACCAAGAGAAATCACTCATGCTGTTTCATCTGCTTTGCATGGCAAAACTCACCCTCCCTCACCATTCCAGAACTGTTCAGTCCAGAACTGATTCCCTCTTAAATGCACTTACACAAAATGCTTACAGAAAGCCCATATTGAATTTTCATTGAATCAAATCAATGCATAAATGTCCCCATTTATTCGTATCTATTTCCTGTATTCGTACTCATGTCTATTCTTATACCTATTGTCAGGATTCCGGCAGTGACCCCCATTTAAATGATGAGTCTCGAGCCAAACTTCCAAAACTTCCAAAGGATTTATTGGGAGTTAACATGTCGGCATGACCTGGGTGTAGCTGACTCTGAGACACATCATTTACTGTCACCCTTGACCCTGGTTTTTCCCCCACCTCTCTGAGTGTATCATAATTTATATTCTCCAATGGGACGCATCCATAGCCAAGAGTCATCAAGCATCGAGGATCTGTACACTGCACGAGTCAAAAAGAGGGCTGTGAAAATATTTACAGACCCCTCACATCCTGGACATAAATTGTTTCAACTCCTTCCCTCAAAACGACGCTATAGAGCACTGCACACCAGAACAACTAGACACAAGAACAGTTTTTTTCCCAAAAGCCATCACTCTGCTAAACAAATAACTCCCTCAACACTGTTCAACTATTTACAAAGTGTACACTACTACTACTGTTCTTCTCATCACTCCTTATCACCCATCCCCTCCCACTTGTGACTGTAACTTTGTTGCTTGTATCCTCTGTTTCCTAGTATGATTTGATGTTGATTGTACCCTATGACTATCATTAAGTGTTGTACATTATGATTCTTAACAAATGTTCCTTCTTTATGTATACTGAGAGTATTTACACCAAGACAAATTCCTTGTGTGTCCAATCACACTTGGCCAATAAAGCATTCTATCTTCTATCTATGCTCTCCAGTTAGAATTTTGCGTGGCAGATACTTCAATCACCTAGTGACTATCTTTGAAAACATTTATGGAATGCGCTTTCAGTTTGCAAGCTGCTGCATTGCTCCCTCCTCCCTTTCTGTTGGCAACTCTAAAAACACCAGAGAAATATTTTATGAGTTGACATTCGGCTCCCCTCACTTCTTGAAGGTGACCTGTACAACACAAAACCTCACTTCTTGAAGGTGACCTGTACAACACAAAAAGGAAACAAATTTATTGCAGGTATAGGGCTTAGGGTTGCAAACCCCTCCAGGCTTGGTTGGGTTTTCTGCATGGAACCTCGTCACAAGGCATTCCTACTCTTTACCCAAGATGCCTCTGATAAGGGGTAGCCCTTCCACTTGATTAAATATTGGAGTTGTCTCCTGTGCCACCTCGAATCTTGTAAGCAATTGACAAATCAATTGCTTTTAATTTTGTACTGTTTTTCGTATTTTAATGTGGCTGTACACCGCCCTGAGTCCTGTTAGGGAAATAGGGCGGTATATAAGTTTAATAAATAAATAAATAAATAAATAAAATCATAAGTGCTTCATTACTGGAGATTTTTAAGAAGAGACTAGGCAGTCACTTATCTGAAATGGTATAGGTTCCAAGGATGGGATTCAGGAGGTTTGCACCGGTTCAGGAGAACTGGTTGTTAACTTTCTGAGCTGTTTGGTGAATTGGTTGTTGGAAGAAACCATTACGGCAGAGAACCAGTTGTTAAATTATTTGAATCCCACCACTGATAGGTTCTCTCCTCCTTGAGCAGGTGGCTGGACTAGAAGATCTTCAAGGCCCCTTCCAGCTTTATTCCATTCTATTCTACCCAGTAAAATAGCCTCTTCCCTATGCCATAGAGGGACTGGTGGCTGTTTGAAGGGAAGTGGAGGAGGAGGGAAGGAGAGAAGAAGGAAGGAAGGCAAGGAAAAAGGAAAGGAGGGAGGGAGGGTTATGGAGGGAAGGAAGGAAGGAAGGAAGGAAGGAAGGAAGGAAGGAAGGAAGGAAGGAAGGAAGAAGAGTGGAACAGAGGGGAGGGGAGGGAGAAGAGAGGAGAGGAGAGAGAAAGGGAAGGGAAGAGAAGAAGGGAAGGGAAGAGAAGAGAAGAGAGGAAGGGAAGGGAAGAGGAAAGGAGAGAAGAGAAGAGGAGAAGAGGAGAAGAAAAGAGAATTAAGGATAAGAGGATAAGATAGGATAAGATAGGGGAGGATATGAGAGGGGAGAGGAGAAGAAAGGAGAGGAGAGAAGACAAGAGAGGAGAGAAAAGAGGAATGGAAGGGAAGGGAAGAGAAGAAAGAGAAGAGAAGAGAAGAGAAGAGAAGAGAAGAGAAGAGAGGAAGGGAAAGGGAGAGGAGAGGAGGGGAGAGAGAATTAAGTATAAGATAGGATAAGAAGGTAAGATAGGATAAGATAGGGGAGGGGAGGATAGAAGACAGGAGAGGAGAGAAGAGAAGAGAATTAAGGATAGAATAGGGGAGGGGAGGGGAAAGGAGAAGAGAGGAGAGGAGGGAAGGGAAGGAAAGGGAAGAGAAGAGAGAAGAGAAGAGGATACAATAGGATAAGATAGGGAAGAATAGGGGAGAGGAGAGAAGAGAATTAAGGATAAAATAGGATAGGGGAGGATAGGGGAGGGGAGAAGAAAAGAAAGGAAGGGAAGGGAAGAAAGAGAAGAGAGAAAGGGAAGAGAAGAGGAGAAGAGAAGATCTTTTGAAGGCAATCCAGAAGAAGACAAGAGGCAATGCATTTGTGCTGGCATCCTTTTCTGCCGGAGGGATGGGTGGGCTCACCCCACCCCACCCCTTTGGCCTCAGCTGTGGGGAAAAACCCCCAAACAGCGAAAAAAAATGTGATCCCTGGCTGTCTGATTTCCCAAACGAAGCCCCTGGCTCAGGCTTGGCCTGTCTTCTCCCACCTGAAAAATGCTCTTAAAAATTATCTTTATTGACCCAGGCCTTGTTTTCACTGGCCAGCCTTAGCCGATCCGGCAGGCCTTTATTTCGACAGATGCTTGAACCCTGTTTTCGTTGCAGTTCAACGGTTTTACGGGAGCGTTTTGGCCTCTGTAATGACATTCTGGCCTTGGAAGGTCGCATAAAAAGACCCCCCCCGCCCCCAACCACTCAGACCTTCTCCCTGCCTTCCCTTTCGATGTTTTCAATCTTTAACAACGGTTAATAAAGCATGAAAATATTTCTTTGCGATGCCAAAGGCAAATATGCAGAGGCTAGAAGCCTAAAACAGATGCCAAGGCAAGGAGGGTGGGCGGATTATTGACTCTTCTATTTCTATTCCATTTCGAAAGTTGGCCAGAGTCCCTTTCAGTGGTTTAGGGTCTCCTGCTTGAGCAGCAGGGGCTGGACTAGGAACCCCAAG
>CM042849.1:4091169-4172395 GCA_023653725.1 Bungarus multicinctus
ATCCTGCTCTAAGACCGTTTTGTTACTGCACATCTGAAAGCTCTCAGGTCCATATTATTGTGTATTTCTGGAGGCAGACCATTCCAGAGGGCGGGGTCCCTCACAGAGAAGGCCCTACTCCTAGGGGCCGCCAGGTGACACATAGAAGCCGTCGGCACCCAAAGAAGGCCCTCTCTGTGGGAACGCAGAGGTCAGTGGGAGATTACCGGCAGAACGCGGTCCTGCAGATAACCTGGTCCAATGCCATGGATTGCTTTAAAGGTCAAAACCAGAACCTTAAAGCGAACCCGGAAAACCACCGGCAGCCAATGCAGCTCACGCAGGAGACGCGTCACATGGGAGCTTCGTGACGCCCCCATAACCACCCGCGCGGCCTCATTTTGCACCAGTTGAAGTCTCCGGGTGCTCCCCACAGGGAGCCCCATGTAGAGAGCATTACAGTAATCCAGGCGAGAGGCGACAAGGGCATGAGTGACCGTGCGCAGGGCGTCCCGATCCAGGAAGGGCTGCAACTGGTAAATCAGGCGAACCTGATAAAAAGCCCCCCTGGAGACGGCCGCAATATGGTCTTCTAAGGACAGCCGTGCATCCAGGAGGACACCAAGATTGCGAGCCCTCTCTGTGGGGGTCAAGATCTCTCCCCCAATAGCCAGCGACGGAGTCAGCTGACTATATCGGGCCGCCGGAAACCACAGCCACTCGGTCTTGGACGGGTTGAGCCGGAACCTGTTCCCGCCCATCCACTTCCGCATGGCCTCCAGGCACCGGGACATGACGTCCATGGCATCGTTGGGGTGGCCCGGGGTGGAGATGTAAAGCTGGGTATCGTCCGCATACAGATGACACCGCACCCCAAAACCACGGATGATCTCCCCCAGCGGCTTCACATAAATGTTGAACAAAAGAGGGTAGAGGACCAACCCCTGAGGCACCCCACAAATGAGGGGCCTAGAGGTGGACCTCCCCCCCCCCCCATCAACACAAATTGCGAGCGGTTGGAGAGGAAGGAGGAGAACCATCGTAGGACAGTTCCTCCAATCCCCAACCCCTCCAACTGCCGCAGAATGGGCTTTGAACTTGGATTGGTTTAGGATGCTCACAGCTTCTGAGTTGAAATGGTGGTGAATCTGTCCATGTGCCATGTGATTAAGATATTTTCATCGATGTCTTCTGACTTCTGGTGTTGAAGGTCACCTGGCAAGCAGTGAATGGCTCTGGAAGGTTTGTCATGGATCTGCTCCAGATGCAAGTTTGGAAGAGAAGGATGAGCTTGAGTTGGCAGCGCAAAGAACAACGCCGAGCGATGGCCTGGATCGGGGCTCAGGGAATGCTTGCCTTAGCTGGGTCGATCGGATGAGTGACAAGCTGGAGCAGAGCAAGGGGAGTTGGCTAGCCCAGCGGTAGGGAACCTTGGCTCTTTTATCACTGATGGACTTCAACTCCCAGAATTCCTGAGTGAGCCATAAACGTTTCCCCATCCCTGGCCTAGTGGTTTTTCAGTTGTGAGGGAAATCAATTTTTGACTTGAATGGGACTGTTTAATATACAAATGTAGGACATATAAAGAATATTGATCATTCAAGTCAAAAATTAGGACATTTGTGTATTGAACAATCCCATTCAAATCAAAAATTGATTTCCCTCACAACTGAAAAACCACTAGGCCAGGGATGGGGAACTTTTTATAGCTCATTCAGGAATTCTGGGAGTTGAAGTCCATAAGTGATAAAAGAGCCAAGGTTCCCTACCGCTGGGCTAGGAGGCTCCAGGTGAGGACCAGGAACAGCTGCTGCCCATTAGCAATGAGGAGGTGGAGTCCACACCTCCTCCCCATCCAAGGACACGAGAGGAGGCAGGCACAAGGCTGGCCAGCTAGACTACACACAAGGAGGCAACCTCATCTCTCAGGAAGGGCTGCATCGGCGTCACCTACTTAACCCCATCCTGAGGACTTGAGCATTGCTGCAGCAATAGGCCTAGTTCCGTGCCTTGTGCTCTCGTGCTGCGTATCCTGGATTTCACAGTATCACTGGATTTCACAGAGGACTGGCTCACTGGATTTCATGTATGTCCATCGGACTCGGTTACCCGGCAATTCTTTCGGTGCTGAGTTCGAAATCTGAACCGGTGCAACGGAGCGCTTTCTGAGAATCTGAATAAACACCTCTAGAACTCTTGTTGTGTGTGCGTGTGTGTGTGTGTGAGAGAGGGGGGGGAGGGGAGAGAGAAGAAGAGAGAGGGAGAAGAAAAGAGAGGAAGGAGAAGAGAGAGGGAGATGGGGAGAGAGAGGGAAAGTGAGAGAGAGGTGCGGGGGGAGAGATAGAGAACAGGTTGGGGATAGAGAGGATAAGGGAGAGCGAGATAAGGAAATGAGAGGGAGAGAGAGGAGAGGCGGAAGAGGGGGAGGGGGAGAGAGGGAGAGAGAAGGAGAAGGGGAGATGGGAGAGAGAGAGAAAGGGAAAAGTGAGAGAGAGTGGAGGGAGGGAGAGATAGAGAAACCAGGTAGAGGGGGAGAGAGAAGGAGAGAGAGATAGGAGATTAGAGGGAAGAGAGGGAAGAGAGGGGGAGGGGGAGGGAGAGAGAAGGAGAGAGGGTGAGAGAGGGGGAGATGGGGAGAGAGAGAGGACAGTGGAGAGAGGTGGAGGGAGGGAGAGATAGAGGAACAGCAGTAGAGGAACAGGTAGAGGCGAGAGGAAAAGGCGAAGAGAGGGGAGAGAGAGACAAGGAAATGAGGGAGAGAGAAGGAAAGAGAGGGAACAGAGGGAGGGAGAGAGGGGATGAAGAGAGGGGGAAGATGGGGAGAGGAGGGAAAGGAGGCGAGAGGGGCAGGAGAGAGGAGAGAGAGAGGAAATGAGAGAGGGAGAGAGAGAGAGGGGGGAGAGGGGGAGAGGAGGAAGTGAGGAGAGAGTAGAGGAGAGAGGGAGAGAGAAGAGAGGGGAGAGAGAGACAAGGAAATGGGGAGAGGGCGAGAGAGGAAAAGAGAGGAAGAGAGTCGGGAGGGACGGGAGAGAGGGAGAGAAAACATGAGACGAGGGGGAGAGGGGAGAGAGCGAAAGTGGATGGTTAGAGATGAGAGAGAGACAAGGAGAGAGGGAGAGCGAGAGGGGAGAGGGAAGAGATGAGAGGGAAGGGAGAAGGAGAAGAGAGGGGGATTGGGCGAGCGCGAGAGGGACAGGAGAGAGAGGTGGCGGGGAGGGAGAGATAGAGGAACAGGTAGAGGGAGAGAGAAAGGCGAAGAGAGGAGAGAGAGACAAGGAAATGAGAGGGAGAGAGAGGGAAAGAGAGAGGAAGAGAGTGGGAGGGGGAGAGAGGGAGAGAGGGGTGAAGAGTGGGAGATGGGGAGAGAGAGAGGGAAAGTGAGAGAGAGGGGGAGCGCGTGAGGGGGAGAGAGAGACACGGAAATGATGAGGGGAGAGAGAGGTGGAAAGAGCGAGGCGAGAGAGGGGGAGGGGGAGAGGGAGAGAGAAGGAGAGAGGGGTGAGAGAGGGGGGAGATGGGGAGAGAGAGAGAGGGAAAGTGAGAGAGAGGTGGAGGGAGGGAGAGATAGAGGAACAGGTAGAGGGAGAGAGAGGGAAAAGAGACAAGGAGATGAGAGGGAGAGATGGAAAGAGAGAAGAAGTGAGGGAGAGGGGGAAAGAGGGAGAGAGAGAGGAGAGGGAAGAGCACAATGTCGGAATGTAGCAATGAAGTTTTCAATCACGGTGATGAGAAGCTGACTCATACTTCATCATTGAGGTTCTTCTGTCTTAGCAGACTTAAATCCCTTTTTTGATTTTGCATCTTGCCGCAGACATTTTTTGGTAGCGTAAATTGGAGACCTGGATCCCTGCTATTAACCGGGTCTTTGAATCCTCAACCATCCCATCAAACGGAGGCCTTTTGAAGGACTCTCCATCCTCCTCCGCTGGGGGAGATTCAGATGGGAATCCTCCGTTCTGTAGCGCAGATTTTCAAGCCTTCTGCGGAAAGCTACTCTGCTCAAACCTGGTTACCGGATCATTAGGGTTTAAATTCAGCTGATAATATGTGGAAAGTTGATTTTCAGCCGACCCCAGCTTGGCAAGTGCCCAAAGCACACTCATTTGTGTCAATTCAGCTTTGATATTCAGCCTGCCGGCAGTGATAAATCTGGTCAGATTAGTGTTTCCCTTCTAGCCACCGAAGATTAAAAGTCGGTGGAAGGTGTGTGTTTGGATGTGTCTCTCTCTCTGTGTGTGTGTGTCTTTGGGTGTGTAAACAGGGCAGGGCAGGGAACTGTATGGAAATATATCCTACATTATTCCTTGGACCAAAGTTCACAACAAGAAGAAAAAAAATTGGCATTAAGAGAGTGAGAAGTTTTTTAAAAAAAAAAAATTCTCAAAAGAAGTCAAGGGTAAAAGTTTCCAAATTATTGCAGAGAAACCAACTTGGACTTGTTTGGACTCACCAAGTGTTGAGGTCAGCTTAAGGGAAACTTCATCTAGCCAACTTTCTTTGATCTTAAGTCTAAGAAGAATTGGACTGGGTTAATACTGGGAGAAGAATTGACTGGGTTAATACTGGGAGAAGAATTGACTGGGTTAATACTGGGAGAAGAATTGACTGGGTTAATACTGGAGAAGAATGACTGGGTTAATACTGGGAGAAGAATTGACTGGGTTAATACTGGGAGAAGAATTGACTGGGTTAATACTGGGAGAAGAATTGACTGGGTTAATACTGGGAGAAGAATTGACTGGGTTAATACTGGGAGAAGAATTGACTGGGTTAATACTGGGAGGAAAACTTGAGACAGCCCTTCTTGTCCCAAAAAAGATAACCTATATCCCTATCATGGGGTCCTTGGTGCTCTCTCAGCTGGGTGGTTTTCTTGCAGATGTTTCAGTACCAAACTAGGTAACACCATCAGTTCTAGAAAGGAGTGACATTTGCAAGGAGGAGGAGGGGAGAGGAAGAGGAAGAGGAGGGGGAGGAGGACTGTAGGCTCCTTGGTGTTCTCTGAGCTTGGTGGGTTTTTTGCAGACTTTTCATGACCCAGTTAGGGAGCATCATCTGTGCTAGAAGGGAGGGGGGGTTGTAGAGAAAAAGGGGAGGAGAAGAGGAGGAAGAAAGGAGGAGGGGGGAAGGAGAAGGAGGTGGAAAGTAGGAGGAGGAGAAGGAGGAGGACTATGGAGTCCTTAATGCTCTCTGAGCTTGGTGGTTTTCTTGCAGACATTTCATTATCCAACTAGGTAACATCATCAGTGCTAGAAGGGAATGAGGTTTGCAGAGAAGAAGAAGAAGACCCCCTCCAATCGGGTTTCAGGCCCGGGCACAGCATGGAGATGGCGTTGGTCGCATTGGTGGATGATCTCTGGAAGGCCCGAGACAGGGGTTGTTCCTCTGTCCTGGTCCTGTTAGATCTCTCAGCGGCTTTTGATACTGTCAACCACAGTATCTTATTGCAGCGGTTAGGGGGTTTAGGAGTGGGAGGCACCGTGTTACGGTGGTTCTCCTCCTTCCTCTCCGACCGCTCGCAATTCATGTTGGCAGGGGGGCAGAGGTCGCTCCTGAGGCCCCTATTTTGCGGGGTGCCTCAGGGTCGGTGCTCTCGCCCCTGCTGTTCAACATTTATGTGAAGCCGCTGGGTGAGATCATCCATGGGTTCGGGGTAGAGTTCCATCAATACACTGATGATACTCAGCTGTACATTTCTACCCCGGGCCATCCTAACAAAGCCATTGAAGTGATGACCCGGTGCCTGGAGGCCGTGCGGAGTTGGATGGGTTTAAACAGGCTCCGACTCAACCCTACCAAGACCAAGCGGCTGTGATTTCCTGCGCCCAGATACAGCCAGCTTACTCCATCGCTGGCCGTGGGGGGACAAATCTTGACCCCCATGGAAAGGGCTCACAATCTGGGTGTCCTCCT
Source organism: Bungarus multicinctus (assembly GCA_023653725.1). Lineage (NCBI taxonomy): Eukaryota > Metazoa > Chordata > Lepidosauria > Squamata > Elapidae > Bungarus > Bungarus multicinctus. The sequence continues at coordinate 4,097,062 of CM042849.1, forward strand.
GGACGTACGGCTGTCTTTAGAAGATCACATTACGGCCGTCGCCAGGGGGGCCTTTTGTCAGATTTGTCTGATCTACCAGTTGCAACCCTTTGTGGATCTGGGCGCACTTCGCACGGTCACTTCCGCCCTCGTCATCTCCCGCTTGGATTACTGCAATGCTCTCTACATGGGGCTCCCCTTGAAGAGTATCCGGAGGCTGCAGTTGGTCCAGAATGCGGCCGCGCAGGTGATCTTGGGAGCTCCTCGGAGCTCCCATGTTACACCGCTCCTGCGCTAGCTGCATTGGCTCCCTGTGGCCTTCCGGATCCGATTCAAGGTGGTAGTGATCATCTTTAAAGCGCTCCATGGCTCGGGACCTGGGTACTTACAGGACCGCCTGCTGCCACCAACGGCCTCCCGCCGCCCAGTGCGCTCCCACAGGGTCGGCCTCCTCGGGGTTCCACCTCCTGGGCGATGCCGTTTGGTGGCCCCGAGGGTGCGGGCCTTCTCTGCGGGGGCTCCCTCCCTTTGGAATGACTTGCCCCCGGAGAGACGGGCCATCACCAACATTCAGACCTTCCGGCGTGCAGTAAAGACCCACTTTTTTCAACAGGACGGCCTGGTCCAGTAATGATTTGTGGGGTTTAAAATTTTAAATTTTTATCTGTTTTTATACATTTTGATAATTTTATAACTCGGCCATTAATTTAATCATTTTAAATTGCTTTTAACTACAATTTGTATATCTTGTTTCTATTTTTATCTGGCTGTACACCACCCCGAGTCCCTTTTTTGGGAGAGGGGGCGGTATAAAAATCTAATAAATAAATAATAAATAAATAGATAAGAGGAGGAGGAGGAGGAGAACTGTGAGATCCTTGATGCTCTCTGAGCTTGGTGGTTTTCTTGCAGACGTTTCATGACCCAACTAGGGAACATCCTCAGTGTTAGAAGGGGGTTGTACACTTTGAGATTGTTGCTGTCAATAAAGTTCAAGGACCCGGGATCATCAGCCGTCACCCATAATTTAAGAAGATGTCAGCACAATTTCAAGCCAAACCGAGCACAATGTCCACACGGGTGTTTCTGCAAGCACATTATGGATCCCTTCCCAGATGCAGTTGGCGATCCCTCCCCACCCCCCCTCAAAGAACTTATTGAAGGAAGCAGACAGCGTTAGACCAGGGATAAACAACCGTTTGCATCCATAAACTGCCATTTAATATTACCAGCATGTCCTCTAATGGGTTTTTGTGCATCATTTTACTTCCAAGCAGTTAAATCCAGCAGAAGAAAATATATGTAGGTCAGGGCTGATCTGTGAAGTTACCCAGCAAGGTAACATCCTCAGTAGCGGTAATGAAATATCTGCAAGCAAACAATCCAGATCAGAGAGCAACAAGGACCCCATGGTGGTTGTCCTCCTCCTCCTCCTCCTCCTCCTTTTTGCAAAACTCCACTCCCTTCTAGAACTGATGATGTTATCTAGTTTGGCACTTGAAACATCTGCAAGAAAACTACCAAGCTCAGAGAGCACCAAGGACCCCACAGTTTTTTTCTTCCCCCTCCTCCTCCTCCTCCTCCTCCTTTTTGCAAAACTCCACTCCCTTCTAGAACTGATGATGTTATCTAGTTTGGCATTTGAAACATCTGCAAGAAAACCACCAAGCTCAGAGAGTATCGAGGTCCACACGGTACTCCTTCTCCTCCCCCTCCCCCTCCTCCCCCTCTCTTCCTCCTCCTCCTCCTCCTCGCAAACTCCACTCCCTTTTAGCACTCATGATATTACCTAGCTGGGTCACGAAATGTCTGCAAGAAAACCACCAAGCTCAGAAGGCACCAGGGACCCTACAAAGAGTTATCTATTTAATTTTATTTAAAAAAACAAATAGTATACAGGTAGTCCTCAACTTACAACACTTCATTTAGTGACCGGTTTGAAGTTACCCCAGCACTGAAAAAAGGGATGTATGACTGTTTTCCACAACTGTTGCAGCATCCCCATGGCCATGTAATCAAAATTCAGACCCTTGGCTACTGGCTCATATATATGACAGTCGCTGTGTCCTGGGGTCAAGCAATGCCCTTTTGTGACCAGATAAGCAAATATCAACTCATAAAATATTTCTCTGGTCTTTTTAGAATTGTCAACAGAAAGGGAGGGCGGAAAGGGGTTTGAAAGAGCAGTGCGGCAGCTTGGAAACTGAAAGCGCATTCCATAAATGTTTTCAAAGATAGTCACTAGGTGACTGCAATAAATTTGTTTTCTTTTTGTGTTGTATAGATCACCTTCAAGAAGTGAGAGGAGCTGGTAGATGTGTGCAGATGCTAAAAGATATTGGACTAAAATCCACATATGGCTGGAAAAAATGACCAAAAAAAACACACATAGACTTGAAACCAGAGATTTTTTTTAATTGGGAATCTTACCTGAAATATACAGTAAGGAATTGAAATATCTGATTGTAAATGTATTAACAGCGGCTAGGATTGTATTTGCTAAAAACTGGAAAAATTAGAAAATACCAACGCAGGAGGAAGTTATTCAGAAAATCATGGACTGTGCTGAAATGAGTAGATTGACATTTGAAATCAGAGAACAAGAAGATAAACAATTTTATAAGATTTGGGATTTATTTTATCAATGGTTAGACAATAAAATATGGTAATGAAAGATGTAGAATTTTAGAATATAAAGAATATATCAAGATGTATTATCATAATATAACTGTGGGATAGATTTGGGATGATAATATGAATTGTCATAAAATAAATCAAGTTAAAATATGGATTATTTTGCATAACATGAACAAATAACAGTATAGTCAAATGATTGATTAACGATGATATTAATGTATTAAGGAATATTTGATAGACAATATGAGAACATATACAAGCAATTGTAAGTGATGACTATGAAGTGGATACACGAAACAATTTGTAAACCAACCGACACACTGTATGTACGTAAGTGGAAGATGGCTTGATGTTTTCATGTTGTGTTTGTGTGTGTTTGTTTAAAAAGTAATAAAATTTGGATTAAAAAAAAAGAAGTGAGGGGAGCCGAATGTCAACTCATAAAATATTTCTCTGGTTTTTTTAGAGTTGACAACAGAAAGGAAGGGGGAGAAGGGGTTTGCTTGAAAATTGAAAGTGCATTCCATAAATAGTTTTTCAGAGATAGTAACTAGGTGACTGAAGTTTCTGCCATGCAACATTCTAACTGGAGAACATGATTGATGATTCTGGGCTATGGAGGTGTCCCATTGGAGAATATGAATTACGATACATCCAGGGGGGTTGGAGGGAAAACCAGAGTCAAGGGTGACAATGAATGAAGTGTCTCAGAGTCGGCTCCACCCAGGCAGTGCCGGACATGTTAACTCCCAATAAATCCTTTTGAAGTTTTGGAAGTTTGGCTCAAGACTCATGATTTAAATGGGGGTCACGGCCGTAATCTAGACACAAAGTCACTGGGGAAGCCAGATTCATTTAACAACCGTGTTCCTAACTTAACTGCAGTGATTCACTTAACAACTGTGGCAAGAAAGGTCCTAAATTAGGGGCAAAACCTAGAACTAAGGAGAAATTTCCTGCCAGGGAGAATGGTTGGAATGGTTTGCCTTCAAAGGTTGTGGGTTGCCCCATTCAATGGAGGTTTTCAAGAGAAAAAATGGACAGCCATTTGTCCACAAAGGGATAGGTTCTCCTGATTATATGGGGGGGTTGGACTAGAAGACCTCCATGGTCCTTTTCAACTCTTGCTACCCTGTTCTGTTATTGTATAGGATTTATACACACACACACACACACACAACTGAACTAAAAAATATACTCTGGAAAATTCTTTTGCCAGAGGTGATATATTCAGCCAGTTTGGACCAGTTCTGGAGAACTGGTAGTGGAAATAGTGAGTAGTTCTGCAGAACCGGCCAATCCCACCTCTGACTGGCCCCGCCAACCCCATCTCTTCTCTGCCTCCCATTGAGTCCCAGCTGATCGGCTGGGTCTCCTTGGATTGCCCTGCACAGGAGAAGGAAGCTGGAAAGCAGGTTAGTGGGGTGGGGAGGGAAGGGGGATTTTGCAATAGCCTTCCCCTGCCATGCCCACCAAGCCAAACCCACAGAACCAGTAGTAAAAAAAATTTGAATCCTACCACTAGATAGAGGATAGATGGATGGATGGATGGCCAGATAGATAGATAGATAGATAGATAGATAGATAGATAGATAGATGATAGAGAAGGGAAATGGGGATTTTACAGTAACCTTCTCCTGCCACTCCCACCAAGCCATGCCCACAGAACCGGTACTAAAACAATTTGAATCCCACCACTGGATGGATGGATGGATGGATGGATGGATGGATGGATGGATAGATAGACGGATGATAGGGGAGGGAAATGGGGATTTTGCAATAACCTTCTCCTGCCACACCCGCCAAGCCACGCCCACAGAACCGGTAGTAAAAAAAAAAATTGAATCCCACCACTGTCTCTTACGACACATTGAAAATCTCCCCATCCCTGGTTTAATGCAGCCCACCGCAATATTTATGGACTCTCAACCTATTGGTAGAACTGTCCCACTTATTGGGAGAACTCCCTCTCCCCCCCAAACCCCACTCCCCACACCCGAGTCAGGCTGTTAAACAATCCCAGTAAAGCCATTTATTTCACGCAGCTGTTAGCGGAGAGTTCGGGCCGAGTCCTTGATTGTTTAATGGTGCAGAGTGCCGTGGCTGGTGGGTTTTTTTTTTGTTTTTAATTGTTTTCTTCAGAATTGTTTACGCTGGCTTTCTGTGAGTGATGGGTTGGTCTGGGGAAAGCTTTTAGACCGCTGTCTTCTATGATTTAATTTCCTCCCCCACCACTTCGGGATGGGATGTTTTCGCATTTGTGTTCTATTTATGCATCCAAGGTATCTGAAGGGGCCCTTCTCCTGCCAAGGGCACGCGGGAGCACTGGAGAGGAGCCACGGGATGAGAAGCAGCCATGACCGCCGAAAAGCAGAGGGTATAGTTCTCAGGAGGGTGGAGGAACTTCTCCAGGGCAAATAGGAAGGCCTGTTTGGCGTAGGGATGAAGATGCTGGATTAGAAACCAGGAGACGGTGAGTTCTAGTCTTGCCTTAGGCATGAAAGAAAGCTGGGGGACTTTGGGCCAATCACCAGGAGACAGTGAGTTCTAGTCCCGCCATAGCCAAGAAAGCCAGCTGGATGAATATGGGCGAATTACCAGGAGACAGTGAATTCTAGTCTCAACTTTGGTATGAAAATCAGCTGGGTGATTTTGGGCCAATCGCCAGGAGACAGTGAATTCTAGTCTCGCTTTAGGTATGAAAGAAGGTGGGTGACTTTGGGCCAATCACCAGGAGCCTGTGAATTCTAGTCTCAACTTTGGTATGAAAATCAGCTGGATGACTTTGGGCCAATCGCCAGGAGACAGTGAATTCTAGTCTCACCTCAGGCATGAAAGAAGGCTGAGTGACTTTGGGCGAATTACCAGGAGACAGTGAATTCTAGTCTCAACTTTGGTATGAAAATCAGCTGGGTGACTTTGAGCCAATCGCCAGGAGACAGTGAATTCTAGTCTCGCCTTAGGCATGAAAGAAAGCTGGGGGACTTTGGGCCAATCACCAGGAGACAGTGAGTTCTAGTCCCGCCATAGGCAAGAAAGCCAGTTGTATGACTTTGAGTCAATTACCAGGAGACAGGGAATTCTAGTCCCACCATAGGCAAGAAAGGCAGCTGGATGACTTTGAGCCAATTACCAGGAGACTGTGAATTCTAGTTCTGCCGTAGGCAAGAAAGCTAGCTGGATGAATTTGGGCCAATCACCAGGAGACAGTAAATTCTAGTCCTGCCTTAGGCATGAAAGTCAGTTGAGTAACTTTTGGCCAATCACCAGGAGACAGTGAGTTCTAGTCCCACCTTAGATAGAGCAACTGGCTGGGTGACTTTGAGCCAATCATCAGGAGACTGTGAGGTCTAGTCCCATCTCAGGCACAGAAACTTGCTGGGTGATTTTGGTCCTTTTCAACCCATCTAACAGGGTTGTTATGAGGAAAACAGGAGAGCAGTACGCACTACATCTTGAATTGCAAAAAAAATGACCAAGTTCAAAGCATCCATTTTTGGATGCATCATGTAAGGACTTAGCTCCCTAGAGAAGTCTCTAAAGCTAGAAGAGATGGAAGGAAAGAGAAGGAGAGAACGAAAGGGGGATGGGTTGGGGCCTGCTTGGAAGAGTTGAAGGACCAGGCTGGGACAAATCCTTTCTGAAGAAGTCCTATTTATGTGGTCACCCAGAATAAAATTCTTGTATTGGCCAAGTGTGATTGGATACACAAGGAATTTGTCTTGGTGCAAATGCACTCAGTGTACATAAAAAGAAAAGATACATTCGTCAAGAGTCAAGAATCATCAGGTACAACACTTAATGATGGTCATAGAGTACAATCAGCAATCAAACAAAATCTCTCGCTTAGACTATTGTAATGCTCTCTACATGGGGTTCCCTTTGAAGAGCATCCGGTGGCTTCAGCTGGTGCAAAATGCAGCCGCGCTGGTGATCTTGGGGGCTTCTCGGAGCTCCCATGTTACACTGCTCCTGCGCGAGCTGCATTGGCTTCTGGTGGCCTTCAAGGTGTTGGTGGTCATCTTTAAAGCGCTCCATGGCTTGGGACCCGGGTACTTACGGGACCGCCTGCTGCCACCATCGGCCTCCCACCGGCCAGTGTGCTCCCACAGGGTGGGCCTCCTTGGGGTGCCGTCAGCCGGACGATACCGGCTGGCGGCCCCGAGGGTGGGGGCCTTCTCTGCGGGGGCTCCCTCCCTCTGGAATGAGTTACCCCCGGAGATGCGGGGCATCACTGACCTGCAGACCTTCCAGCATGCATTAAAGACCCACCTTTTCCAACAGGCCAGTCTGGCCTAGTACTAATTACTAGGGTTTTAAATTTTGGAATTTTTAACTTTTTTACCTTTTTACTCTGCTTTTAGAATATCATTCCAGCCACTCGTTTAATTTCTTTTAAATCTCTTTTAAATTTTTACTATGTATGTCGTTTTTATATTGGCTGTACACCGCCCTGAGTCCCTTTTTTGGGAGAGGGGAGGCGGTATAAAAGTGTAATAAAATAAAATAAATAAATAAAATGAATGATGATCCAAAATTAATTCAATAAAGCTAACAATGAAAAGAATAACATAAAACCCCTATCTTATACTGGGAAAGATCCACTTTCTCATTCGCTCGAAGGAAGTTTTTCTCCTAGAAGTGGGAACACACTTCTTTAGAAGTTGCCTTCATTCCCATTCTCTCTATCGGTACCTTTACAGTAGGACTACTATATAAGAGCTGCAAAACCTGCATTGACCACCAGGTGGCAGACCAGGGTTTTTCCTATCACTTTGTGGCCCTCTAAGGGTTATTAGGAGTATTGCAACCTGATCCCTACTGTGGAGATACCACCTTTCAAATTTAACTCCAGGTTCTCCCAGCTCTGGTGTTAAACTGGGTGCCGAGCCCCGTGAGATTTTATTGCTTTGAGGAATTGGCTTTTCCAGAGAGTTTCTGCTTTCTTTTGCTTTGATTTGTAATAAAAAGTAATTTTGTTACATTTTAAGGTAGCAAGATAAAAACTAAGAAGAACTAATAAGAAAGACAATTGAAAAGAAGAAAGTTCTTTTTGTTTTCTTCTTCTTCCAAGAAGAGATTGTATTGCCATTTGTCAGAAATGGTGTAGGGTCTCCTGCTTGGGCAGGGGAGGGGGAAGGGGTTGGACTAGATGACCTACAAGGTCCCTTCCAACTCTGATTATCTGTTTATCTGAAAGAGTGAAGACAGACAAAAGCTGCCCAAAGTCTTTAGGAACTTGGGCAGTCTCTGAATCTCAGATTTCCCCAGCCAGCCAGCATGGCCACTATAAGGATTTAGCTACTCCTTGACTTACGACTGGCTGCTTAGTGATCATTCAAAGTTAGGACAGATCCCCAAAATGGGATTTAGGACCCCAGATTTGAAGTTCGGAGGTGTGCCCCCCTGTAGTCACATGACCGCATTTTGGGTACTCAGCAACTGGCTGGCATATATAGCCATTCACAGCGCCCTGTGGTCAGTGGTGGGATTCAAAAAACTTTACTACTGGTTCTGTGGGCGTGGCTTGGTGGGCACGGCTAGGTGACTGGGTGGGCGTGGCTTTTTTGCAGCAAACACCCCGCCCCCCCCCCATTTCTTGCGCCTTCTGGACCTCATGGAAGCCTTCTGGGCAAAGCAATAAGACAGTGAAGGGAATCCCAGCACAGCTGAACGTAGGAACAGCTGATCGTTGGGAGGTGGGGAAAAGAAGAATTATCTTAAGGAGTGACTGGGTGGGGCGAGCATCAGGCGGGCTGGGCAAGCGAGCGAACAGCGACCGGGCGACTGGGTCGTGTCATGCCCTTGTTGGAGTCTGATTCTGAGGGGGAGATTGAGCGAGAGTGTGGCTCCAGTGGCTGTGGAAGAAATGGGTGAAGGACACAGGGCCAACCCCTCTTCATCCTAGGGCATGTAGGGAGGAACGGAGAAGGGAGCAACATGGCTTACGGGAGAGGAAAGGGCCCTGATCCCTTTCATTAGTTGCAGCTAGGAGAACAGGATAGAAGAAGGGTGTTTGCACACAGCACCTGGCTGGAAGCGAAGCGTGCATAATCTTTGTCGAGGCTTATCTGGGTTTTGGCATCCTCCCAACTGTGTGTGCTTCAAGTCTGCAATTTATTATCCCGGCCTGTTGTGTTAATTACTTCAGCGTGGTTTGTGTGGGTTTTGTTATTTCTAATTTATCTGTACTTTGGGTTTGGACTGCATTTCTTTCCTTTGTTGACTGTTTTTGGGAGAGTTTTTTTCCAGCCGAAGATAACTGGATATTGGGGGCCAAGTTGGAGGTATTAAAGGGAATTTATCTATTTTTGTGACTTCGTTGCTTTTGTGCCATGCCCTGGGTCATCACAAGTCAGGGGCCTGGCCAGCCAGAAGTTACTACTGGTTCGGCGACCCATGCCAAATCTTAGATATCAGTTCACCTGGCTAAATACCACCACTGCCCATGGTCCCATGACCACGATTTACGTTTCTTTGCCGGAAAACGTAGCAAACAATCAATTTACTTAATTTACTTAAAGGGGGCTGCAAAATCGAGTGCGGTCATGTAGCAATCCGCTTTATGACTGGCGCGACATATGCTCAAAACCATGGGGCTCAGTGATGGCCGTAAGTCGAGGAACTGCTACCTATATTAAAAGTCAAACCACGGGAAGAGGACTAAAGAGGCTGTTTTTAGAATTAATTACGGGCTGCATCGCTTTCAAAAGGCCTTTGCAGGCAAACAGGGTTATTGAGGGTGTTTTAATTGTTCATCTTTCCCCCGCTTTTTATCTTTTCAAAGGCTGTTTATGCTCTGAGCAGCTAGCAGCCCATGGTTTTGAATGGGGAAGGATGATAACAAGGAAATGAAGAGAGATATGAAACAATAAACAACGCAATCTAATTTTACCATTAATTTGTTGGGTTGCAAGGCCGAATGCAAGAACGACAGCGGGGTTAATTTACTAAAGTGGTTCTGGGAAGCTGCCAGGCAGGTTTCTGACTAAAAGGTACAAGAACCAAATTTAGGAAGTGCCATGCGGTTTTTGTTCCAGGAAAAGGGAGGGAGGGAAGGGGGGGAGGAAGCAGAATTTTCCTCCTCGGCAGATCCCTGTCAAAGATACGAGTGTTGCAAGAATGTGGATTATTTGCTTGTTGATTTAGAGACTAGACCAATATGAAGAGAAGAGAATCTTTGTAGCTTGGGGTTGAACGGTGATGCTCTCTGAGCTTGGTTGTTTTCTTGCAGATGTTTCATTACCCAACTAAGTAACATCATCAGTGCTAGAAGGGAGGAGGTAGGAAAAGGGAGGAGCAGGAAGAGGAGGAGGACTGTAGACTCCTTGGTGCTCTCTGAGCTTGGTTGTTTTCTTGTAGACATTTCATAACCCAACTAGGTAAGATCTTCAGTGTTAGCGATGTGGCTGATTATCGTGCTGTTATTATTTCCCTTCGCCTTGCTTTGCCTTTATATTATGTCTGATCCCTATCATTTCATGGTGGCCTCCCATCCAAGTCCTAACCAACCAACTCTTAGCTTCCGAGAACCAACTGAGATCAGTCAACATCATGCCGCCCTCTGCAGTTACGTATGGCTGTTTGGGGTCCAGCAAATTAACTTTTCAAGACTTCCACCTGCGATGGATCGAGAAGAGGCGGTGGGACAACTTTTTCAATTGTTTCCCAACCATCCATTTCATCAGCGATTAAAGCAGCATTTGCCCTCAACAAATGGAGAAGGATGCTGTCCAAGAGATGGAGGAGTAGAAATGAAGGCTGCCTTTCTCCCAACAATGAAAAATAAGAATATTTGGACCGTTGGTGAGCATCTTGATCTTCTCAAGATCTTTATCCCTCTAACCAAATAGATCACCCACGTGGGCTAAGCTGATGTCTTAAGATACTTAAAAATTAATAGCTGGAGCAGTGAAGGATTGGAGAATGAGTAAGAAGACCTGGTTACAGCTCATTGGTTGAAGAGAGCTGGCCCCTGTGTGAGGGAATCTGAGCTTTGATTGGCTGCTGAGTATAAAGAAGGAGTTTCCTTGTTTCTTTGTTTTCTTGTTTTTTTTTTTTGCTGCTCTCTGTGATTTACCTCATGATGTTCCCGCCATGTTGATTTACCTCACGAGACTTTTGTTGGCCTGACCATCTAGTTTACTGTATATATATACCATGTGTCCCCCCCCAAATAAGACCGGGTCTTATATTATTTTTTCTTCTACAAGACACATTTAGGGCTTATTTTCTGGCTGGGTCTTATTTTCGGGGGAAACACGGTAGTTGTGAAATACGCTTATTTATTTAAAAGTATAAATTCATGTCAGGGTCTCTTGGCTCCATTTGGACACCGGCCATGAAAATTCCCCGACACAATCACCTCATGGAGAACCATCCATAACACATCCCCAAAGAGTTGATGCTAGCAAAAATCTTTCTCGACTACAATCCTTGTCTGGGTGACTCTCCTCCAGCATTGCTTCCAGACAATGTGTTCTGATCCAAACTTTGTTCCAAGGAAATCAGCACCAAACGGAGGTAACAGCAAAACCTTTTAATGATTCTTTATGAATTCCGTTCCTTCCCGGTTAAAAGGCTGTTTTAACCAATTGTCTCTAATAAGAATGAGCCTTGCCAAGGTGATGAAAGGCTGCCAAGAACACGAGATAAAGTTGCTAAGAAATAGTTCAAACACAAAGAGTCTCCAAACATCAACCAAGATAGTCCGAATATCCACAAGACTTGAGTGCAAAAACTTATTTGCTTCCTGCAAAGAACTCCGGTTTCTCAGCTGGCTTTTTGAGGGAGGGGCCATCACCTTGCAGCCTTACTCCTGAGTCTCCTGTGCTGCTGCAGCTGCTCTTTCCTTCGAGCAGCACTGTGCATATGCGCACTGAGCACAGGCTCCTCTGGGCCCTCTTCATCACTGCTGCCAACCTCCACAATCTCCAAAGGCAGCACTCCACTCCCTGATGGTCCTGTGCCCAACCCTGCATCACCCGCAGGCCCCTCATCTGAGTCCTCATTCTCCGAGACCTCAGCCGTACGCACCTGCTGCCAGAGAACCACAATCTGCTAGATTGGCCTCAGGTAGAGATGATGGGTTTTGAACCTCCAGCTATGGCAGAAACTCTCATCCTGGATGGTGACCCATTTTTGGGAAGCGTCGGTTGTCCCAGCAATTGAGAATCCGAGAAGATGCAAAGAGGAGCTTGTTTTGAGAGATAGCGATGGGTCCTTTCCAACAGCTTTTCCGCCTGACGCGCAGAATGGGGCCAATCCCTCATTGAGGCATGGTGTGATTATTTATGATGTGGTGTTTAGTTGCTATAGCAACTGAGACCAGATAAATCCCTTGTCAAGAATGAGATGCTTAGGAAGGAGGACATGCTGGTTGCTCTTCTCCATCGACAGCAGCTTCAGAGCAGGTCCAAAAACGCCTTGGGATCCTCGTATAGGGCATGGGACCGGATTTAACTCCAGAATAACAGAGTTGGAACAGATCTTGGAGGTCTTCTAGTCCACTCCTCGGCTCAAGCAAGAGACCCTGTACCATTTCAGACAAATGGCTGTCCAATCTCTTCTTTAAGACATTCAGTGTTGGAACATTCACAACTTCTGGTGGCAAGTTGTTCCACTGGTTAATTGTCCTCACTGTTAGGAAATTTCTCCTTAATTCCAGGTTGCTTCTCTCCTTGATTAGTTTCCATCCATTGCTTCATGTCCTGCCTTCAGCTGCTTTGGAAAATAGCTTGACCCTCTCTTCCTTGTGGCAGCCCCTCAAATATTGGAAAGCTGCTATCATGTCACCCCAATTTTTCTTTTTCTTACATGAGACCTAGTTCAAACTTTGAAGAATTTTTAATTTTGAAATGCAAAACACTTGGAAATGGAAAGAATTTCTTTGCTCTTTTGAAGAAGTTTGAAAAGCGAAGACGTTCTACAGTGGAATCAGTGGCAGAGAAATGCTGAATTTGGTCCCCTTTTGGGAGGTGTTTTTAATCTGGGTTTCTGCACCAAAGGTGATCAGAATGGCTGAAAGTAGGGATCTCTAACCTTGGCAACTTTAAGACTTGTGGACTTCAACTCCCAGAATTCCTCAGCCAACAAGCTGGCTGAGGAATTCTGGAAGTTGAAGTCCACAAGTCTTAAAGTTGTCAAAATTGGAGACCCCTGGCCTAACGGATCTTGTCCACTCAGCATTATGATGTTATGACTGCTCCAAGGAAGACAAGGAAAAATGTGAAATCGGGAATCCCAACCATAACCAACTAACATTCTCGTCATCCAAGGTTGTGACTTATCCAGACTCAGTTTGTGGAGAGCAATCTGCACTGGACTTTAGTTCTGCCAAGTTACTTGGAATGGATTCCATTCTTTCTACTTTGTTTAGCTGTCCCCAGGGAGTGGGATTCAGCTGGTTTGCACCGGTTCGCGCGAACCGGATGTTACACTTAAATCCGGTTCAGCGAACTGGTAGTTGAACTGACCGGCTGACCCCACACACCCTGCCCCTCTCAGGAGTCTCCACGTGGCCCATTTTGGATGTAGGTAAGGGCAGTAAGGGAGGCTCTGAGAGGGAGGGAAAATGGGCCTTCTGGAAGTACCAGAAGTCCAGAAATGGGCCTATTTCCGGCTTCTGGAGTGCCTTAAGAGCCCAGGGGAGGGCATTTTTGCCCTCCCAGAAGCCCGAGGGAAGCCTCCGGACTCTGGGGAAGCTGAAAAACGGTCCTCTCGGAAGTTCTGGTAGGCCACGCCCACCATGGCCACGCCGACCCAGCAACCAGGCAGCGAACCAGTCGCTGGGATTTTTGAATCCCGCCCCTGGCTGTCCCAAGATAGTGTGACAAGAATAGCTCAATTTTATTTATGGTTTTTTGTGCACACTCAGGTGCCTACACACACACACACACACTCACACACGCACACATGCATGCACATATACAAAAGCAGGGTTTCTGTTGCATGATTTTGGCTGCTACTTTTAGGATTTTTGTCACCTGCCTTCCAGGAGATCGTAATTTCATTGGGTTCTTGTGTTTTGGTAAGCGAGAATATAGTGTATGAGGGCACCCGTGTGTGTTTGTGTGTGCGCACGCGCGTGCATGTGTCTTTCTCACTCTTTTACTCTCTTCCTCTTTCTTTTTTCTTTTTCTCCCTCTCTTTCTCTCATTTTGTACTTAATGGGATTTCGGCCGGATCAATTCCGTTTAATTTGTTTTTAACTGTACATATTGTTCGTTTTTAGTAGGCTGTAAACCGCCCCGAGTCCCTATTTGGGAGAGGGGGCGGTATAAAAATTTAATAAATAAATAAATAAATAATAAATTTTCTTGTTCTCCCTTTATCTCTCTCTTTTTCTCTTTCCCCCTTTCTTTCTCTCTTTTTCTCATTCTTTTATTTTCTGTCCCTTTCCGTTTCTCTCTCTTTCTCTCTCTGTCACTGTCTCTCTTTCTTTTTCTCTCTCCCTCTCTCTCTCTCTCCTCCTCTCTTTTTCTCAGTCATTCTCCAGTTTTCTCTCTCCCTTTCTCTTGTTTCTTGCTCTCTCTCTCTTTCTGTCTCCCTCTTTATCTCTCCTTTCCCTTTCTCTTTTTTCCCTTTCTCTCTCTCTCTCTGTCTTTCTGTTTCTCTCTCTGTTTCTGTCTCTCTTTATCTCTCCTCTCTCTCTTTTTTCACTCTTTCTCTCTCTCTGTTTCTCTCCCTCACTTGCTCGCTCTTTCTGTCTCCCTCTTTATCTCTCCTTTCTGTTTCTCTTTTTTCTTTCTTTCTTTCTCTCTCTCTCTCTGTTTCTCTCATTCTCTCTCTCTCATTCTTTTTCTTTTTCTCTTTCTTTCTTTCTTTCTTTCTTTCTTTCTTTCTTTCTTTCTTTCTTTCTTTCTTTCTTTCTTTCTTTCTTTCTTTCTTTCTTTCTTTCTTTCTCCCTCTCTCTCTCTCTCTCTCTCTCATTCTCTCTGTCTCTGTCTGCCTCTCTCTCTGTGGACCATTGGAAAAATCAGGAATGACATCCCATGTCTTTGATTGTTCCACTCAAAGCAAGAGATAAACCATCTAAAGTAATGAGTATTTCCTTTTTTTGCCCATTCCCATTAATGCCATCTAATTACCGCAGCTGACAGCCATCATCAGCCATGCGAAACAGGGCCACCACTCTGCTCGGCTGAGTCCTTCCAGTGCTGATCTGGGATACCTTCTCTGCCCAGAGAGGGATTCCTGGGGAACATCTGGGTGGCCTTGCAGCCATCAACCCTGTGAAGGCAGCTCTTAATTCCTGGAAGAAAGAGGTGAGGGGGGAGGAGAGACCTTCTCCAGCCAAGAATTGGTTTTCTCTGCGCAAACCTGGTGGGGCGTCTATTCTGCTTCCAGCCCCTTTTTCTCTGCAAGGGAATGGGATGCTGGGAGGAACAACATATGTTCCAGCAGATGTTGGGAAATCAATCCTCTGGAATGACAGGAGAAGGAATGGCTGAGCTACCATTGCTGAATTTCAATGGCCTTGCGGTTTTGTTGAGGAGAGATCCATCCATCCATCTCTTCTTCCCTCCTTTCCTTTCCTTTCCTTTCCTTTCCTTTCCTTTCCTTTCCTTTCCTTTCCTTTCCTTTCCTTTCCTTCCTTCTCTTCTCTTCCCTTCCCTTCCCTTTCTTTCTTCCTTCTTTCCTTCCTTCCTTCCTTCCTTCCTTCCTTCCTTCCTTCCTTCCTTCCTTCCTTCCTTTCCTCTCCTCCCTTCCCTTCCCTTGCCTACCCTTCCCTTCCCTTCCCTTCCCTTCCCTTCCCTTCCCTTCCTTCCTCCCTCCCTCCCTCCTTCCCTTCCCTTCCCTTCCCTTCCCTTCCCTTCCTTCCTTCCTCCCTTCCCTTCCCTTGCCTACCCTTCCCTTCCCTTCCTTCCTCCCTCCCTCCCTCCCTCCTTCCCTTCCCTTCCCTTCCCTTCCCCTTCCTTCCTTCCTTCCTTCCTTCCTTCCTTTCCTTTCCTTTCCTTTCCTTTCCTTTCCTTTCCTTTCCTTTCCTTTCCTTTCCTCCTCCTCCTCCTCCTCCTCCTTCCTTCTCCTCCTCCCAGGGGTGGGATTCAAATTTTTAACAACCAGTTCTGTGGGTGTGGCTTACGTGGTGGGCGTGGCTTGGTGGTCATGTGATCGGCTGGGCATGGCCAACTCAACATCACTCACATCGAGGCACGCATCTCCTTGCCTGGCCTCTCGTGACTGTGGGGATGCTGCAACAGTCGTAAGTGTGAAAAATGGTCATAAGTCACTTTTTTCAGTGCCATTGTAACTTGGAATGGTCCCTCCACACAAGCAAAGTACCAGCAAAGGAGGGGAAAAAAACTCCAGAGATGTTCCTGAGACAGGAAGTCCAGTCCTGCCAAGAATGTAATAAAGGTTAATGGAGAGGCAGTTTCTGTAAGCAACCCCAGAATGTTTCTTCCTGCCTTCCTTACAGGATTAGGCCAGGAATTTCTTCTAACAACCGGTTCTCCAAACTGCTTAGAATGTTAACAACCAGTTCTAGCGAATAAGTGCGAACTGGTAGAATCCCACCCCTGCCTCCTCCTCTTCTCCTCCCCTTCCTTCCTTCCTTCCTTCCTTCCTTCCTTCCTTCCTTCCTTCCTTCCTTCCTTCCTTCCTTCCTTCCTTCCTTCCTTCCTTCCTTCCTTCCTTCCTTCTCCTCTTTTCCTCCAGAGGTGATATTCATCCAGTTCGGACCACATCTGGAGAACCAGTAGCGGAAATTTTGAATAATTCAGAGAACTGGCCAATCCCGCCTCTGACTGGGCCCACCAAGCCCATCTCTTCTCTGCCTCCCATTGAGTCCCAGCTGATTGGCTGGCTCTTCTTTGGTTGCCCTGCACCTCCCTCCCTTATTTCTTTCTTTCTTTCTTTCTTTCTTTCTTTCTTTCTTTCTTTCTTTCTTTCTTTCTTTCTTTCTTTCTTTCTTTCTTTCTTTCTTTCTTTCTTTCTTTCTTTCTTTCTTTCTTTCTTTCTTTCTTTCTTTCTTTCTTTCTTTCTTTCTTTCTTTCCTTCCCACCTGTATTATTTAACAGAAAAGGCAAGGCGGCCAACATATCCCAGACACCTTCCTCTTTCTTTCCCCCCCACAACAACAACCCTGGGAGGTGGGCTGGGCTGAGAGAGAGAAAGATACACCCAGTTGGCTTTCATGCCTAAGGTAGGAGTCAAACTCACTGTCTCCTGGTTGGGTTGGCCAAAGTCACCTAGCCAGCTTTCATAGCTAAAGATGAGACTAGAACCCACATCTCCCCTCTTTCCAGCCTGCTGCCTTAACCCCAAGACCAAACCTGTCCCATCCTGGGCAAATCATTGCCCCAAACCCTCCATGGCAGCAGAACCCAACCCGAGTTTTTTATGCATTGGCTTGTCTTGCAAACGTCTTTGTTAGCGACAGAAATTGTGGGCTCGGGTTGTGGTCGTACGTCAAGGACTACCTGTACTTTGGCATCCAAACTGCAGCCAGCCGATCTCCACGGCAGCCGACTGTCATGCCCCTTGAACGGCTGACACAGAGTGGGAGTGGGGCTCCGTGGGCTGTGGAGGAAACTGGGGGAGGGCAAAATCTGGCTGGGCAGAGCAGGGAAGAGGTAGAACAAGTGAGAGGGAGTTCAGAGGAAGACCCAGGCCCACCCCTTCTTCATCCCTCTTTTCCTTTCTTCCTCCCTCCCTCTCTCCTTCCCATTTTTCCTCCCTCCCTCCCTCCCTCCCTTTTTTCCTTCCTTCCATCCTCCCTCCCTCCCACCTTTCTTTCTTCTTTCCTCCCTCCCTCCCTCTTTTCTTTTCTTTCTCTCTCCCTCTCTCCTTCCCACTTTTCCTCCCTCCTTCTCTTTATTCCTTCCTTCCATCCTCCCTCCCTCCCACCTTTCTTTCTTTCTTCTTTCCTCCCTCCCTCCCTCTTTTCCTTTCTTCCTCCCTCCTTCTCTCCTTCCCACTTTTCCTCCCTCCCTCCCTTTATTCCTTCCTTCCATCCTCCCTCCCACTTTTCTTTCTTTCTTTCTTTCTTTCTTTCTTTCTTTCTTTCTTTCTTTCTTTCTTTCTTTCTTTCTTTCTTTCTTTTCTTTCTTTCTTTCTTTCTTCCTTCCTTCCTTCCTTCCTTCCTTCCTTCCCTCCCTCTTTTCCTTTCTTCCTCCCTCCCTCCCATTTTTCCTCCCTCCCTCCCTCCCCTTTCCTCTCCTCTCCTTTCCAAATGAAACAGTCAACTCTTCCCCGCTCTCATCACTCATTTTAATTAGGGGAAAGGGTGGCCTTTCAAACCAAGGAGCTCTCAATAAAAAAGAAATCCATTTGTTCCTTGCACTTGTTCTCGTTTCTTAACCTGCCGTTTCTCTCCCCAACCCTCCCCCCACCCTCCATCTAATTAGAACCTCCTGGGATCCAAAGCAGAAACAGATTGCTTCAGCAACGCCTGACACAGACGTGTTCGGGGCCCAGGAAAGGAGGGGCCATGAGCCACGCCGTACACAGCTCCTTCTACGGAGACCCTGAGCCGATCTCAGTTGGCTCTGCCTTCCTTCCCAGCCTGGCAGGGAGGGAACAGCAAAGAGCAACTCCACCAGCTCGAGATGAAGCTCCTTGGAATCAACTTCTGCTATCCTGCTGTTGGAAAAAATATCCAGGTCCAGGTCCAAGCTGGATGGAAGTTGGAGGTTGATTGGAAAGAAAAGTTCCCTTTATTGATGAAGCAGAACCGCCAGCCACATGGGATTCTGGGACAGCTGACAAAATGGAGTTCAGAGTGGGTGGGATTTTATACCTTCTGGATTCCTATAGAGTCATGTAGGGGTTATGGCTGTTGGATAGTCATAGCCATGGGTTATGTCTGTTTTTATATTTATTTATATCCCAGCTTTATTAATCAGCTTCCATGCCTAAGGCAGGACTAGAACTCCCCATCTGCTAGTGACTGACTGAAAGTCACCCAGTTGGCTTTTAATGCTTAAGCAGGACTAGAACTCCTTCTCTCCTGGTGATTGGCCCAAGGGTACCTAACTGGCTTTCATCTTTAAAGTGGGACTAAAACTCACTGTCTCCAGGTGATTGGTCCAAAGTCACCCCATTGGCTTTTGTGCCTAAGGAGGGACTAGAACTCACAGTCTCCTGGTGATTGGCCCAAAGTCACCCGGTTGGCTTTTGATGCCTAAGGTGGAACTACAACTCTTTGTCTCCTGGTGATGGGCTCAAAGGCACCCACTCAGATTTCATGCCCAAAGTGGAACTAGAACTCATGGTCCCCTGGCAATTGGCTCAAAGACACCCAATCAGCTTTCATGCCTAAAACTGGTTTAGAACTCACAATGTCCTGATCATTGGCCAAAAGTCACTCAGTTGGCTTTTGGCCTTAGGCAGGATTAGAACTCACTGTCTCCTGGTGATTGGCTCTAGGAATCCAAAGCAACTTGATGACTGTACATCATGGTTATTATCACCACCAATGTCATGCCATAGAGCCATGATGGCGAACCATTTGTGCCAGCATGCAAACTGCAGGCAAATTTTACCTCACGTGGCATGTGCATGTCACAGCTGATTTTCGGCCAGTTTGAGGCCTTTTCAGCTTCCCAAAAGCTTGAAGAAGGCTTCTGCAGGCTTTGCAGGTTGGAAACTAGCCCCGTTTCATCACTTCCTGTTTTTCCAAAAATACCGGAAGTGACGAAATGGGCCTAATTTTTGGCCTGCAGAAGCCTGCAGGAGCCTTCCTCAAGTCTTTGGGGGGCTGAAAAAAGGCCTCAAACCGGCCCAAAATCAGCTGTGAGGTGCAGTGCAGGTAAGGGGTGGCTGGGGATTGTGCACTCATGCGTAGGGTGCGTGGAGGGTTACACATTGCTTTCTGGATGCTGGCACGCGAGTGAAAGCGTGCAAGCACGCGCACAATTTTTGGCACAGGAGGTTAGCCACCACTGCCATAGAGCCTCGGATGGGATGAGCTTCCAGGCCAGAAGAACCGTTGGATGATTGTCCTCAGAAGAAGACACGAAGCGCCACACACTCCATTTGGGTAGCCAGCGAAGTCACCCTGTGGGGTCTTCTTGAACCTTTCTCCAAACCCAGCAAAACTATCTTCGGAAAGGCCAACGGGAGCCTTATTGTTTCTTTAATTACTCCTTCAGGATCTTGGAAGCTTCCATGAGGAAATAAAAACCCGGTGCCATCTCCTCCTGCTGTGGAAGTATTCTCAGGAGCAGCTGCTAGGCAAGGATTTGCTTGTGGAAGTGTCTTTGACGGTTGGAGCCAAATCTATTTAAATCATCTCCTGTTCATCCTCGTGTGGTGTGAAAAAAAAATCTTTCCGGGCCCAGCTGTTTATTGTCTTTCTTTCCTAAATGGAACCATCGTGATTCTTTTCCATCCCTGTTGCTTCTCCAAACTCTCCTTCCTTCCTTCCTTCCTTCCTTCCTTCCTTCCTTCCTTCCTTCCTTCCTTCCTTCCTTCCTTCCTTCCTTCCTTCTCTCCCTCTAAATGGAACCATCGTGATTCTTTTCCATCCCTGTTACTTCTCCAAACTCTCCTTCTTCCAAATCTGGATTCCTCCTTGGCCTATGAAACTTAGACCAAAGTTGCCTACAAACTAGGCCTTGGTAAAACCACACTTGGAATATTGCATCCAGTTTTGGGTGCCACAGTGTAAAAATATTGCCGAGGCTTTAGAAAGAATGCAGAGAAGAGCAACAAAGAGGATTAGGGGACTGTAGGATAAAATATAAGAAGAACGGTTGCAAGAATTGGGTATGTTTAGTCTAATGAAAAGAAGGGCGAGGGGAGACATGATTGCAGTCTTCCAGTATTTCAGGGGCTGCCCCAAAGAAGAGGGAGTCAAGCTATTCTCCAAAGCACCAGAAGGCAAGACAAGAAGCAAGGGATGGAAACTAATCAAGGAGAGAAGCAACTTGCAATTAAGGAGAAACTTCCTAACAGTGAGGACAATTAACCAGTGGAACTGCTTGCCAACAGAAGTTGTGGCTGCTCCAATACTGGAAGTTTTCAAGAAGAGATTGGACAACCATTTGTCTTAAATGGTATAGGGTCTCTTCTTTCTTTCTTTCTTTCTTTCTTTCTTTCTTTCTTTCTTTCTTTCTTTCTTTCTTTCTTTCTTTTTTCCTTCCTTCCTTCCTTCCTTTCTTCCTTCCTTCCTTCCTTCCTTCCTTCCTTCCTTCCTTCCTTCCTTGTTCTATTGCTATGGCTTTTCTTTCTTTCTTTCTTTCTTTCTTTCTTTCTTTCTTTCTTTCTTTCTTTCTTTCTTTCTTTCTTTCTTTCTTTCTTCCTTCCTTCCTTCCTTCCTTCCTTCCTTCCTTCCTTCCTTTTTTCTTCCCTCCCACCCTCCCCTTATTTTCCTCCCTCCCTCCCTCTCTCCCTCCCTTCTTTCTTCCCTTCCCTCCCCTTCCCTTGATATTTTGGGAGAAAAAAATCCTCCCATCACTGCCACTCAAGTGTCCCTGGATTTACCTGTGTAGCATCCCTGGCAGGTATTACTACCGGTTCTGTTGCTCTGCATTGCACGCGAGTGCAATTTATGACTTGCTGAGCTGCCCGGATAGCTGAGCAGCGCTGAGTGCAAGTGCGCAGTGGTTTTTCAACTGCAGCTGTGTCGCACAAAGCAGCTGCGGTTGAAAAAGCAGGAAATAAAGGTCAGGTAAGAGCCCAGGCGGGCGGGCGGGCGGGCCAAAACAGCAGCAGACGTAGAACCAGTTCTCTGTATGCTCTCTGTCTGCTGCTCTTCAGAACTACCGGTTCTACCGAGGTGGACAGAACCGGTAGAATTCCACCACCCCTGATCCCCGGTGCACATGATGCTCCACCGAAGGACCCCCCCCCCAAACAGGTCTCTGCCCTCAGGCACTTCCACAACATTTGGATGCGATCCAGACTAGCAGACGCCAATCAAGGCGATTTCACAGGAGGGGAACTTCGCTGGCATGAGCAGCATAGAAAAGAGAGAAATGACAATCTGGGCATCTGGAAAAGGATTACAGATGCAACGAAGTATCCCGCTTCCCAGTGGAACAAAACAAAAGAACCTCTGGATTTTCCTTTCAAGCTGCTTTTGATACTTCTCTCCCTTCCATCAATAAGAAAGTCAAATCTTCCAGGGGACTTTCTAGGTATTATTTATTTATTCATTTGTTCATTTGCAAAATTCATACGCTGCTGCAATGCCCCTTCCTAGGTGGTGGGAAAGGGAGCCTCTTCAAAACCTGAGGGGCATCCCTTGATCCTTAATCTGACGGAATCTGAAGTCTACGCAGTGGAGTAGTAAATCCTGCAATTGGCAATACCGGGCTTTTGCCGAAGAAAGGAAACTCTTAACCAGGGGTGGCCATGGTGGGCGTGGCCTACTGGGACTTCTGGGAGAGCTGTTTTTCGCCTGTCCCAGAGTCCGGAGGCTTCCCTCGGGCCTCTGGGAAGGCGAAAACTGCCTCCCCCCGGGCTCCGAAGGCCTGTTTTTTGCCTTTCAAGAGCCTCCGCATGGACGCTGCACTTAGCTGCATCTAAAACAGGCTGCATAGAGACTCCTTGGAGGGCCGGGGTGGGGTGGGGCCAGCTGTTGGTTCTGCAACCCAACAGGACAGATACAGACTTCAGAGGATAATTAGGACTGCAGAAAAAACAATTACTACTCACCTGCCTTCAATCGAGGACCTGTATCCTACACGAGTCAAAAAGAGGGCTGTGAAAATATTTACAGACCCCTCACATCCTGGACATAAATTGTTTCAACTCCTTCCCTCAAAACGACGCTATAGAGCACTGCACACCAGAACAACTAGACACAAGAACAGTTTTTTCCTGAAAGCCATCACTCTGCTAAACAAATAATTTCCTCAACACTGTCCAACTCTTTACAAAGTGTACACTACTTTTACTGTTAATCTTCTCATCACTCCTTATCACCCATCCCCTCCCACTTGTGACTGTAATTTTGTTGCTTGTATCCTGTTTCCTAGTATGATTTGATGTTGATTGTACCCTATGACTATCATTAAGTGTTGTACATTATGATTCTTGATTCTTAACGAATGTTCCTTCTTTATGTATACTTAGAGTATTTACACCAAGACAAATTCCTGTGTGTCCAATCACACTTGACCAATAAAGGATTCTATTCTATTTCTATTTCTATTCCTATTCCTATTCCTATTCTATTCTATTCAACTACCAGTTCGGCAAACCAGATGTAAAATTTAACATCCAGATCGCTCAAACCAGTGCAAACCGGCTGAATCCCACCCCTGCTCTTAACTGATCCAAGGTGCTTTCTATGGATCATCTGGCCACAACACTGGAGATCCGTGGGGCCAGGGAAATGTGGGGAGGAGATACGGGTGTCACACATGCTCCCAGGTTTGGCTTATGGTGGCTCAGGCGCATCCTCGCAGCCCTGGAACACAGCCACATCCAGATCACTTTCAACTCAACACAGACTGGCACAACTGGTACAGATCCAATGAATTTAAAAATACGGTAACAGCAGTACTTTACTAGTAACCATATTTGAGGGCCATTTGGAGTGACGTGGTGAAGGCAGCAAGTTGGAAACCAGGAGACGGTGAGTTCTAGTTCCCGCTTTAGGGGAAGCAGACTTTGGCCCAATCACTAGGAGACTGGGAGTTGTGCCAGCTTAGGCAAAAGCTGGCTGGATGACTTTGAGTCAATCACCAGGAGTCAGTGAGTTCCAGTTTCTCATCATTTTCTGATAATTGATCCAAAGCCACCCAGCCAGCTTTTGTGTCTAAAGCAGGACCAGAACCCAAAGTCTCCTGATGATTGCCACAAAGTCACCCAGCTGGTTTCCTACCTAAGGAAGGACTAGAACTCACTGTCTCCTGGTGATTGGCCCCAAATCATCCAGCTGTGTTTCATACCTAAAGCTGTAGAACTTAGGAAGGAAGGAAGGAAGGAAGGAAGGAAGGAAGGAAGGAAGGAAGGAAGGAAGGAAGGAAGGAAGGAAGGAAGGAAGGAAGGAAGCAGATGGAGGGAGGGGAGGAAGGAAGGAAGGAGGGGAGGGAGGAAGGAAAAGAAAGGAAGGAAGGAAAAAGAAAAAAGGAGGGAGGGAGAGAGGAGGAAAGAAAGAAGAAAGAAAGAAAGAAAGGAAGGAAGGAAGGAAGGACGGAAGAAAGAAAGAAAGAAAGAAAGAAAGAAAGAAAGAAAAAGAAAGAAAGAAAGAAAGAAAGAAAGAAAGAAAGAAAGAAAGAAAGAAAGAAAGAAAGAGGGGGGGAAAGGAAGGAAGGAGGGAGGGAGGGAGAAAGGAGGGAGGGAGGGAGGGAAGGAAGGAAGGGAATTTAGGTTTATATATAGTGTTTATAATATTAATGTATTACTTAAACATACATATAAATGGAAATTGTGCTATTTTCAGCAACGGGGTCATTATTATGTGCTGAGGTTCCCCTTTTGCTGCTGCTGCCTCTGGTCCTTGAAAGGTTCAGTCCCCTCCTAGTACCCGCCTGCCTGACCCCTTTGCAAATAGGTGCAAAGCTCGAGAATCCCCATGATAAAACCCGTCAGCCCGCCTCCCTCTCCAACTCCTTGTGTGCCATCGGTTCTCCATGTCTGGCATTTTCTCTAAGAGATGCAAACGTGTGATTTGATTAACCCCATGACCTCCCTGCCTATCGACCCCACCCTATTAAACATCTTCAATCGAAATCAATTAAGCATTTCCCTTCCTCGCATGATAGTCAATAGCCTCTGATTAGTTGTTCTTTCAACGGCTTTTAAACCCAGAATGCCAAACAACTTTCTTTACATAAATTAGAGAGATTGGGACGTCTCAGAGCTTGCGGTGTTCACTGAAATAGCTTTGAGAGGCTAAAGAGTGGTGGGTTTGTTTTTTTTTTACAATAAATAGACCCCCTTTTTTAAAATCCTTTTTTATTTTGCAGATCTGCAACTTCTCCGCTAAAGAATCGGGGCGATGAGGGTAACCAAGGCGCTTTTGAATCTCGTCGAAGAAATGCCAGACATGGAGAACTGATGGCACACAAGGAGTTGGAGAGGGAGGTGGGCTGACGGGTTTTATCATGGGGATTCTCGAGCTTTGCACCTATTTGCAAAGGGGTCAGGCAGGCGGGTACTAGGAGGGGACTGAACCTTTCAAGGATCAGAGGCAGCAGCAGCAAAAGGGGAACCTCAGCACATAATAATGACCCCATTGCTGAAAATAGCACAATTTCCATTTATATGTATGTTTAAGTAATACATTAATATTATAAACAGTATATCAACCTAAACTCTCTTCCTTCCTTCCCTCCCTCCCCCCCTCCCCCCCCTCTCTCTCTCTTTCTTTCTTTCTTTCTTTCTTTCTTTCTTTCTTTCTTTCTTTCTTTCTTTCTTTCTTTCTTTCTTTCTTTCTTTCTTTCTTTCTTTCTCGTCGAGATTCAAAGCTTGGCTGTCCTCCAGCAACAAGGCCAATGCCGTCCCCAAATGGCTTTTGCCATCATTTCTAGGGGACATTTTTAATTTTTCTTCATACCCTAAACTTGAGATTCAGGGCGACTGTCAATGGGTAATCTGGTGCTTTTCCCAACTCCCTTTGTGGTTCTTGTTAAGGTATTTAATTTACTAGCTGGAACAGTAAAGGGTATAATGAGCCAGAACACACGGTTGTGGTTGATTGATTGGACAGGACGGCCTCCTGCATGAGGTGAGCTACATTATGAGGGTTCGCTGGGTGTAAAGGGGGAGTTTCTCTTTTTTTCCTGCCTTTTGTTGAGTGTGACTTTGGGTCAATTACCAGGAGACAATGAGTTCTAGTCCCACTTTAGGCATGAAATCCGGATGGGTGACTTTGGGCCAATCATTAGGAGACTGGGAGTTTAGGCATGAAAGCCAACTAGGGGACTTTGGGTCAATCGCCAGGAGACTGGGGGTTCTAGTCCTGCCTTAGGCAAGAAAGCCAGCTGGGTGACTCTGGGCCAATCGCCAGGAGACTGGGAGTTCTAGTCCTGCTTTAGGCAAGAAAGCCAGCTGGGTGACTCTGGGCCAATTGCCAGGAGATTGGGAGTTCTAGTCCCGCCTTAGGCAAGAAAGCCAGCTGGGTGACTCTGGGCCAATCGCCAGGAGATTGGGAGTTCTAGTCCCGCCTTAGGCAAGAAAGCCAGCTGAGTGACTCTGGGCCAATTGCCAGGAGATTGGGAGTTCTAGTCCTGCCTTAGGCAAGAAAGCTAGCTGGGTGACTTTGGGAAAATTACCAGGAGATTGGGAGTTCTAGTCCTGCCTTAGGCAAGAAAGCCAGCTGAGTGACTTTGGGTCAATCACCAGGAGACTGGGATTTCTATCCCACCTTAGGCACTAAAGTCAACTAGCCCAGGTGACTTTGGGCCAATCACCAGAAGACTGGGAGTTCTAGTCCTGCCTTAGGCAAGAAAGCCAGCCGGGTGACTTTGGGTCAATCACCAGGAGATTGGGAGTTCTAGTCCTGCCTTAGGCAAGAAAGCCAGCTGGGTGACTCTGGGCCAATTGCCAGGAGACTGGGAGTTCTAGTCCTGCCTTAAGCAAGAAAGCCAGTTGGGTGACTTTGGGTCAATCACCAGGAGATTGGGAGTTCTAGTCTTGCCTTAGGCATGAAAGCTGTCTAGAAGATTTTGAGTCAATTACCAGAAGACATGAGTTCTAGTCCCACTTTATGTATTAAATCCTGATGGGTGACTTTTGACCAATCACTGGGAGACAATGAGTTCTATTCCACCTTAGGCATGAAAGCCAACTAGCCTAGGTGACTTTGGGCCAATCACCAGAAGACTGGGAGTTCTAGTCCTGCCTTAGGCAAGAAAGTCAGCTGGGTGACTTTGGGACAGTCCCCCACCCCTCTCAGCCCAACCTACCTCACATGATTGTTGTTGTGGGGGAAAATAGGAGGAGGAGAGAGTATCTGTTCACCATGTTGAATTATTTAAGCAATAAAAGTGGGATAAAAAATCTTTTAGATAGATTGCATGAAAGTTGTGTGAATTTATTTATTTATTTGATTTGATTTGTCAATCATTTACAAGATAATAGGTATAAGTATAAACATGGAAACAGGTACGAATAAATACAGGAAACAGGTACGAATAAATGAGGACAGGGATGGTAGGCACGATGGTGCACTTATGCACGCCCCTTACAGACCTCTTAGGAGTGGGGTGAGGTCAATAGTGGACAGTTTGAGGTTAAAGGAATGAGGGGTTAGAGGATGTAACAACAGAGTCAGGTAGTGCATTCCAGGCATTGACCGCTCTGTTGCTGAAGTCATACTTTCTGCAATCAAGTTTGAAGCGGTTTACATTGAGTTTGTATCTGTTGTGTGCTCTTGTATGGTTGCGGTTAAAGCTGAAGTAGTCATTGACAGGTAGGACATTGTAGCAGATAATTTTGTGTGCTACGCTTAAGTCTAACCGTAGGCAGCATAGTTCAAGGTTGTCCAAGCCCAAAAGCTCAAGCCTGGTGATATAGGGTATTCTGTTGCGAGCAGAGGAGTGTAGTCCTCTTCTCGTGAAATACTTCTGGACTCGCTCGATTGTATTAAGGTCTGATATACAGTGCGGATTCCAGACTGAAGAGCTGTATTCGAGTATTGGTCTGGCAAACGTTTTGTATGCTCTAGTTAGCAATTCGATATTTCCGGAGGAAAAGCTTCATAAGATTAGATTTACAACTCTTAATGCCTTTTTGGCAATGCTGTTACAGTGAGCTCTGGCACTTAGGTCTTTTGATATGAGAACTCCTAGGTCCTTGACAGAGTGAGGATCATCAACGAGGTCATACCCGCCTAGTTTGCATTTAGTGTACTGATTTTTTTACCAATAGAATAGAATAGAATAGAATAGAATAGAATAAAATAGAATAGAATAGAATTCTTTATTGGCCAAGTGTGATTGGACACACAAGGAATTTGTCTTGGTGTAAATACTCTCAGTATACATAAGGAAAAGATACATTTGTTAAGAATCAAGAATCATCACGTACAACACTTAATGATAATCATAGGGTACAATCAACAATCAAATCATACCAGGAAAGAGTCCATATAAATCATAAGGATACAAGGGACAAAGTTACAGTCCTACAATCACAAGTGGGAGGGGATGGGTGATAAGGAGTGAGGAGAAGATTAGCAGTAATAGTAGTGCAGACTTTGTAATAGTTGAACAGTGTTGAGGGAATTATTTGTTTAGCAGAATGATGGCTTTCGGGGAAAAACTGTTCTTGTGTCTAGTTGTTCTGGTTTGCAGTGCTCTATAGCGTTGTCTTGAGGGAAGGAGTTGAAACAGTTTATGTCCGGGATGTGAGGGACAATGTGTAGGACAGAGCATTTGTTGGTCAAGATTTGGAGTTGCCAGATTTGAATGTTTGACCATTCGTTGACACATAATCAAGGTCGCTTTGAAGGATAGTAGCATTGTCAGGGATGTTGAATAGTTTTACATTATCCGCAAAGAGGATGCAGTTGCTTATAAGGTGATCACAAAGGTCATTTATATAGAGTATAGAGAGGGTGGGTCTTAGAACACTGCCTTGCAACAGCTGCAGCTGAGTTAACCACATACCTTGACTAGTTCAATATTATGAACTCAACCTTCTGTAAAGCTTTACTTACCTCCCCCTCCCTCCCTTGCCTGCCCTTCCCTTCCTCCCTTGCCTTTCTCCCGCAGGTCAGCTCCAGCAGGAAAAGCTATTTAATCTAGTCTCTCAAATAATTTCTTCCAGCTGATGAATAAAATGTCATGACCTCCAGAGCAACCCAGAACATCAATATTAGTGGGTCCAATTGCAAGTTTATTTATTTGACTCCTGCAAATAATTCTCTATTCTCTGCTCCTCAACGGAGGGAGGGAAAGTTTCTTTCTTTCTTTCTTTCTTTCTTTCTTTCTTTCTTTCTTTCTTTCTTTCTTTCTTTCTTTCTTTCTTTCTTTCTTTCTTTCTTTCTCTCTCTCTCTTGCGCTTCTTTTCTCTCTCACTTTCTTTTCTTTCTTCTCTCTCTCTTCTTCTTCTTTCCTCCCTCCCTCCCTCTTTCTTTCTTTCTTTCTTTCTTTCTTTCTTTCTTTCTTTCTTTCTTTCTTTCTTTCTTTCTTTCTTTCTTCTTCCTCTCTCTCTCTTTCTTTCTTTTTCTTCTTTCCTCCCTCCCTCCTTCCCTTCCATTCTCCCTCATTCATTCATTCATTCATTCATTCATTCATTCATTCATTCATTCATTCATTATTTTTATTTATTTAAATAAATAACCCAAGGTGGCAAACATACATAATGCTCCTTCATCCTCCTACTTGCCTCCTAAAAGCAACCCTGTGGGGTTGGTTGGGTTGAGAGAGAGAGTAACTAGCCCAAAGTCACACAGCTGACTTTTGTACTGAAGACAGGACTAAAACTCCCTGTCTCCTGGTGATTGGCTGAAAGTCACCCATTTGGCTTTCATGCCTAAGGCAGAACTGGAACTCACCATCTCCTAGTGATTGGCCCAATCTGATGGGCTGAAACTGAGAGGGGAGGGGGAGGGGGAGGAAGAGACTCAACCTGGAAATAAGGAGAAACTTTCTGACAGTGAGAACAATCAACCCATGGAACAGAGGTTGCCCTCGGAAGTTGTAGGAGCGCCATCACTTGAGACCTTCAAGAAGAGACTGGACTGCCCGCTGTCAGAAATGGTGTAGGGTCTCCTGCTTGGGTAGGGGGTTGGACTAGATGACCTACAAGGTCCCTTCCAACTCTGATTATCTGTTATCTGTTAAAAAGAGGAGGAGGAGGAGGAGGAGGAGACATACACAAACACAGAAATCTGGTAGAACATCAGTGCCAGCGTCATGGCTGCCATCTCCACCTCCATCCATTGGAGTTGAGTGGCTAATACATACATAACGTATGTACAAACATTATGTATATACGTAATAGATCCATAATCACCATCATCTTGACTTTGTTTTGCCAAATCTCTGGACATCCCTGTTGTGTCTTCAAAGCAGTGGTGGGATTCAATATTTTTTACTACCGGTTCTGTGGGTGTGGCTTGGTGGGCATAACTTGGTGGGCAAAATCAAGCAGGGGCCAAAATCCCCCTTCCCTCCTCACCCCACTAGCCTGCTTTCCAGCTCCATTCTCCTATGTAGGGCAACCAAAGAAGACCCAGCCAATCAGCTGGGACTCAATGGGAGGCAGAGAAGAGATGGGGTTGGCGGGGCCAGTCCGAGGTGAGATTGGCCGGTTCTCCAAACTATTCAAATTTTCCACTACTGGTTCTTGTAGCACCGGACCGAACCAGCGGAATACCTCCTCTGCTTCAAAGCCACAATCGAACCCCATTCATACAGGACCACGAATTCACACGTTTGACTGTGGCTCTCCCTGGTGCCAGCAGGCAAGGGAGGGGACTTCACGGCTTCTGAGTTTTTGATTAATCAGACATGAAAGCCCCTAAAATGGGGTTCCAGATGTCCCACCGCAGTGGAAGATCTCCTACTCCTTTCCAGCATCTCAGAGAAGTCGCTGGTTGTTTTTGGCTTGCGTATATGCAAGGCCAAAATCTCATTGATTTTCTCCGGCCTCTTAGAGTTCAGCTTCTGCCAACCCGGTTTGTTGTTCTGCTTCTGGGTGGAGAAGTGATTGGATTTTAATTGTGTCGTCGATTTGGGTGTTGCGTAGGAGATACGGCAAGTGTGCAGCACACACAGATCTCATAAACACGTTCAGGTGTATTTGGGAGATTTTTCCACCGAAGTGTACTTATGGGATTTTTTTAAGAGCAGATGAGGTTAGAGCGAACTAATCAAGAATTAAGTCAGGAGAAAAGAATATAGGTAGTCTTCAATTTGCAACGCGCCCTTGAAGAGCATCCGGGAGCTCCAGTTGGTGCAAAATGCAGCAGCTTGCATGGTTTTGTGCAGACTTCGGTGTGCAAACATCAGGGGTGGGAGTCTACTGGTGTTACTACCAGTTCGGTGAGAGTGTGATTTGCGCGTGCGTGCACGCTATGCACGTGTGTATAACTTTTCAAAAAACCCAAAAGCTACGCCACCTGGACAGCTGACGAGCGCTGCGCATGGGGAAAACTCCTCTTTCCTTGCTTTTTCAACCTCAGTGTAAAGCAGCTGAGGTTGAAAAAGCAGGAAATAAAGAACAGGTAAGAGCCCCGGAGAGCAGGTAGGCCAAACAACCGACCAAAAGGTCGTTGCACCAAACTGGTTCGGTGTCTGCTGCCCCTCAACGCTACCGGTTCTATAGAACCGGGCCGAACCGGTATCATCCCATCCCTGGCACAAGTGTCACCTCTCCTGCGGGAGCTGCATCAGTTGCCGATTTGCTTCCGGGTGCAATTCAAGGTGCTGGTTGTCACCTTTAAAACCCTTCTGGCTTGGGACCAGGTGATCTGAGGGACTGTCTCTTGCCGATCACATCTACCCGACCCATCAGAGTGGGGAGGCAGGGAATGTTGTGGGTCCCATCCCCAAGAGATATACACCTGGTGGGACCCAGATGAAGGGCCTTCTCCGGGGTGGCTCCCTCTCTATGGAACCTCATTGCCTCAGAGATTAAAATGGCCGCCACTCTAACACTCTTTCAGAAGGCGCTGAAGACCTGGTTTTGCCAGTGGGCCTGGAGAACCCAGAGAGGGATGGAGCCCATGAAATGGCAGATATGAGGGTATGTTGTTGCTGTGGTGGGGGTTTATTATTTTATTATTTTTATTTCTTTTACATTGTGTTAGCCAAAAAACCCAATGCAATCCTAAATTGCATTAACAGAGGGATACAATCGAGATCAAGGAAGGTACTAATACCACTCTATAAAGCCTTAGTAAGGCCATACCTAGAGTACTGCATCCAGTTTTGGTCACACACTATAAAAAAGATATTGAGACTCTAGAAAAAGTGCAGAGAAGAGCAACCAGGATGATTAGGGGACTGGAGGCTCAAACATACAACGAACGGTTGCAGGAACTGGGCCTGGCTAGTCTAGGGAAGAGAAGGACCAGGGGAGACAGGAGAGCCATCTTCCAATATTTGAGGGGCTGCCCCAGAGAGGAGGAAGAGGTCAAGCTATTTTCCAAAGTTCCTGAAGGCCAGACAAGGAATAATGGATGGAAACTGAACAAGGAGAGATTCAACCTGGAAATAAGGAGAAACTTTCTGACAGTGAGAACCATCAACCCATGGAACAGAAGTTGCCTTCAGAAGTTATGGGAACTTCATCACTTGAGACTTTCAAGAAAACTGGACTGTCCTTTGTCAGAAATGGTGTAGGGTCTCCCGCTTGGGCGGCGGGTTGGACTAGATGACCTATAAGGTCCCTTCCAAACTCTGATTATCTGTTATTTGTTACCTGTGTTTCTATGTCTTTGTAAGTCGCCTTGAGTTGCCCTGTGCGAGTAGGCGGCAATATAAATGTTCTAAAGAAAGAAAGAAAATGTACGACTACGAGTGAGCCCAAAATTCCTGCAGCTGCCAAGAGGACCAATGCAATCCTAGGCTGTATTAATAAGAGAGATATCACCAGGGATGGGTCTGCAGGGGTTCTGGAGAGCCCCCCTAGCTACGATTCTGTGCAGTTCTGTTGATAACTTATAATGGATCTTAGCCAAAATCAACATCCAAACTATTTGCAGTCAGAATCATTCTTTTATTGTAGAAAAAGCAAACCAATTCACGTCCATGTTCTCCCCCAGATACCACTCCTCCAGTTCGGAGAGCCCCCCCAAATCCCACTCCTGCCTGGACCCATCCACCCCTCCCCTCCCCTCTCAGGAGACCCGCACATGGCCCGTTTTGGATGCAGGTAAGTGCAGGGCATGCACAGAGATTCGGGGAGGATGAAAAACGGGCCTCCCAGAAGTTCGGGAAGGCTGGAAATGGGCCTGTTTCCGGCTTCCAGAGAGCCTCCGAAGCCCGGAGAGCCATTCCCCCGCCCACCCCGAAGGCCCTATGAAAGCCTCCGGAGCCCGGGAAGGGCGAAAATGCACACGTACACTGCCGTGGTGCAGGAGGCCCACTAGGCCACGCCCACCATGGCCACGCCCACCATGGCCACGCCCAACCAGCAACCGGGCCAAGAACCCCTTGCTGAAATTTTTGAAGCTCACCCCTGGTTAGCACCAAGTTTGCAAGAAGTAAACTAATACTGCTTTATAATGCCTTGGTAAGAGGACGCTTGGAATAGAGACCGTCTCTGATTTGCAACCCGCAACTGAATCTCAAATTTATGTTGCTGTGTGAAGCGTTTGTTAGGTGAGCTTTGCTCCATTTTATGACCTTTCATTTAAGAGATGATTAAGGGCTTTGGGCAATACCTATTAGGGCTCTACCTGGAGTAGATCTTTGTTATGTAAAATAGGCTGGCCCAAGTAGAGTAATGGCCCGTTAGCAAAGGTGTATGTGTGTGTGTATTTCTGCCTCTTTGAGTTTCTTTTCATTTTAGGGGAAATATTCTGCCTTTTTTATTATTATTATTTAAGAAAACTTTATTGAATTTTATTACAAAAAAAACATTAAAAAGTATATAATTCAAGAACAGCTGTTTGTGGTGCATTATCATACAGCAATCATTTGTGTGATAGTGATAGTTTATACATAACTATAGTCTTATTCTATCTATGTTATATATTTAATAATCATCTATCCTCAGTCTGTCTCCGATCTATCCAATTGTACCATTGTTCCCATACCTTATAAAATATTGAAGATTCCTCATCTTTTAAACTCAACGTTAATTTATCCATTTCAGCACAATTCATAACTTTTTGTATAACCAGTTCCACTACAGGTGTGAATGACTGTTTCCAACACTGAGCCCTGAGCTATTCTGCCTTTTTTTTAATATAACAGATAATACATAATCAGAGTTGGAAGGGATCTTGTAGGTCATCTAGTCCAACCCCCCCACCCAAGCAGGAGATCTTACACCATTTCTGACACACAGCAGTCCAGTCTCTTCTCGAAAGAGATTGGACTTTCTGGCCGTTGTTGTTAAGTGAATCACTGCAGCTGTTAAGTTAGTCAAACGGTTGTTACATGAATCTGGCTCCCCCATTTTGACTTGGCTTGTTGGACTGTTGCCAAAGGGGATCACGTGACACACACCCAGGACGCTGCGACCATCATAAATATGAGTCAGTTGTCAAGCGTCCGAATTTTTATCATGTGACCCTGGGGATGCTGCAACAGGTCGTAAGGGTGAAAAAACGGTCATAAGTCCACTGTTTTCAGTGCCGTTGAAACTTGGAATGGTCACTAACTGAAATGTTGTAAGTCAAGGACTCACCCGAGATTTTCATCACTTGAGACTTTAAAGAAGAGATTGAACTGCCATCTGTCAGAAATGGTGTAGGGTCTCCCGCTTAGGCAGGGGGTTGGACTAGATGACCTACAAGGTCCCTTCCAACTCTGATTATCTGTTCTGTTATCTGAGGACTACCTGTAGAACTGAATTCTCCAATGTCCAGGTCTGGTCACTGTCCCGTGAATAGAATAGCACAGCACAGCACAGCACAGGACAGAACAGAACAGAACAGAGCAGAACAGAACAGAACAGAACAGAACAGAACAGAACAGAAATACAGAATAGAATAGAATTCAGGAATAGAATAGAATAGAATATGGAATAGAATAAAATAGAAATACAGAATAGAACATAACAAAACAGAATAGAACAGAACAGAATATATGGAAATAGAATAGAATAGAATAGAATAGAATAGAATAGAATAGAATTCTTTATTGGTGTCCAAGTGTGATTGGACACACAAGGAATTTGTCTTTGGTGCAAATGCTCTCAGTGTACATAAAAGAAAAAATACATTCATCAAGAATCATAAGGTACAACATTTAATAATAGTCAGAGGGTACAGTAAGCAATCAAATCATACTAGGAAACAATCCATATAAATCGTAAGGATACAAGGGACAAAGTTACAGTTCTACAATCACAAGTGGGAGGGGATGGGCGATAAGGAGTGATGAGAAGATTAATAGTAATAGCAATGCAGACTTTGTAAATATCTGGATAGTGTTGAGGGAATTATTTGTTCAGCAGAGTGATGGCATTAGGGAAAAAACTCTCCTTGTGTTTAGTTGTTCTGGTGTGCAGGGCTCTATAGCGTCGTCTTGAGGGAAGGAGTTGAAACAGTTTATGTCCAGGATGTGAGGGGTCTGTAGATCTTTTCACCACCCTCTTTTGGACTCGTGCAGGATATCCAGGTCCTCCATGGAAGGCAGGTGGGTAGCCATTGTTTTTTTCTGCAGTCCTAGTTACTCTCTGGAGTCTGGGTCTGTCTTGTTGGGTTGCAGAGCCAAACCAGACAGTTATAGTGGTTATAGTTACAGAGGAATATGGTTGACGATCAGGAAAGAAACCAGGGTCATATGAGAAGTTTTGCTGTTGAAGATAAACGACACCTTGCAGCCACACTGCTAGGAAGGGTGTTTCTTTCCTGCTGGCGGGTGATTTTAATATCCCAGATCCCATCTCCTGAACCAGCCTCATCTGCATATTTTGCAAATTGGTTTCTCGTTATGCAAATCAAGCACATTTACAAGGAGCTTCCGCTTAATTGTGTTGTGTTTGTTTGTTAGCTTCTAGCAAGAGTGCCTAAATGTTGAGGAACAGAAATGCTTTGCCAGGCAAATGATGCTTGCACCTGGAAAACATGGTTTCACTGGGCGAGAGAGCCTCAGAAGGCATCCCCCCCCCCTGTTTGCCCTGAGGGAGTGCTGGCTGGGGAATTCTGGGAATTGATGACTAGGCTGATCAATAAACGTATTTTGGACTGTCCAATGATAGTCTGGTGTGTTCATTTCTGGCTTGGAACAAACCAGGAGGAGGTAAGAACAGAACAGAACACAGAGAATAGAGAATGGAATGGAGGAAATGAGAAGAGAAGAGGAGAGGAGAAGAGAAGAGAAGAGAAGAGAAGAGAAGAGAAGAGAAGAGAAGAGAAGAGAAGAGAAGAGAAGAGAAGAGAAGAGAAGAGAAGAGAAGAGAAGAGAAGAGGAGGATAGGGGAAGGGAGGAGAGAGGAGAGAAGAGAAGAGAATTAAGGATAAGATAGGGTAGGATGGGGAGAGAAGAGGGGAGAAGAGAATTAAGATGGGGAGGATAAGAGAGGGGAGAGGAGAGAGGAGAATTATAGATAAGATAGTAAAGGAGAGGATAGGGGAGGGGAGAAGAAAAGAAAGGAGAGGAGAGGAGGGAAGGGAAGAGAGAAGAGAATTAAGGATAGGATGGTGAGGATAGGAAAAGGGAGAGGAGAAGAGAGGAGGGAAGGGAAGGGAATTAAGGATAAGATAGGATAAGATAAAGGAGGGGAGGAGAGGATGGATGGATGATAGATCTGATAGAAAAGAACAGAGGACAGAGAATGGGCTGGACTGGACTGGAAGAGAATGGATAGGACAGGACAGGACAGGGCAAACTAGACTATGATGATGATATAATACATAAAGTTAAAAAAAAATGACTGTAGGAAACATCTATGTTATGATTGGGGAGTATTGTGGAAAACGTGGCTGGCTTGAGAACAACCACACACCTCGCATCTGAATTCTGTCACCGGTCTCGCTGCTCGTCTGGCTACCCCTCGGTGTCCCTGGGCCGTTGCTATCCCTGTTTGGGCGAGAACTGACGCCTCGGCAAGCCGTTAAACAGATCCTGCTTCGAAATGCCGTAAGCCGATGCGCTTTGAAGAGAGGCCCGAGACACATCAACGAGAGTTTCAGCACCCATCCAGGTTTTTTTTTCCCCCCAAAGCGCCAGGTGTCAAGAGACAAATTTTTCTACCTCCACTGTTAAGTTTTGCAAAATGCTACAAGAACGATTATTTATGCTTGATTTACAAGCTGGGGGGGGGGGGCGGGAACCATAGTTGTTGGGGTGATATTAATAGCAGGAAAAAAAAAAATTTTGTGAAGTCTGTGAAACTGTCTTAAGCTCCTTGATTCCTGCAAAGAAGTGAAAACACACTATAGTTTTTCTGGAATTGGGCCTGTCCAATTTAATGAAAAGAAAAGAGGGACTAAAGGTGACATGATATCAGTCTTTCAATCGGGATATCAGAGGCTTCCTTCCCACCCTCCCTCCCTCTTTCACTCCTTCCTTCCTTCCTTCCTTCCTTCCTTCCTTCCTTCCTTCCTTCCTTCCTTCCTTCCTTCCTTCCTTCCTTCCTTCCTTTCTTTCTTTCTTTCTTTCTCCCTTCTCTCCCTCTAAATAGAACCATTATTTTTCCATCCCTGTTGCTTCTCCAAACTCTCCTTCTTCCAAATCTGGATTCCTCGTTGGCCTATGAAACTTAGACCAAAGTTGCCTACAAACTAGGCCTTGGTAAAACCACACTTGGAATATTGCATCCAGTTTTGGTTGCCACGGTGTAAAAATATTGCCGAGGCTTTAGAAAGAATGCAGAGAAGAGCAACGAAGGGGATTAGGGGACTGTAGGATAAAATATACGAAGAACGGTTGCAAGAATTGGGTATGTTTAGTCTAATGAAAAGAAGGGCGAGGGGAGACATGATTGCAGTCTTCCAGTATTTCAGGGGCTGCCCCAAAGAAGAGGGAGTCAAGCTATTCTCCAAAGCACCAGAAGGCAAGACAAGAAGCAAGGGATGGAAACTAATCAAGGAGAGAAGCAACTTGCAATTAAGGAGAAACTTCCTAACAGTGAGGACAATTAACCAGTGGAACTGCTTGCCAACAGAAGTTGTGGCTGCTCCAATACTGGAAGTTTTCAAGAAGAGATTGGACAACCATTTGTCTGAAATGGTATAGGGTATCTTCTTTCTTTCTCTCTCTCTTTCTTTCTTTCTTTCTTTCTTTCTTTTTTTCTTCCTTCCTTCCTTCCTTCCTTCCTTGTTCTATTGCTATGGCTCTTTCTTTCTTTCTTTCTTTCTTTCTTTCTTTCTTTCTTTCTTTCTTTCTTTCTTTCTTCCTTCCTTCCTTCCTTCCTTCTTTCCTTCCTTCCTTCCTTCCTTCCTTCCTTCCTTCCTTCCTTGTTCTATTGCTATGGCTTTTCTTTCTTTCTTTCTTTCTTTCTTTCTTTCTTTCTTTCTTTCTTTCTTTCTTTCTTTCTTTCTTTCTTTCTTTCTTTCTTTCTTTCTTTCTTCCTTCCTTCCTTCCTTCCTTCCTTTTTTCTTCCCTCCCACCCTCCCCTTATTTTCCTCCCTCCCTCTCTCCCTCCCTTCTTTTTTCCCTTCCCTCCCCTTCCCTTGATATTTTGGGAGAAAAAAATCCTCCCATCACTGCCACTCAAGTGTCCCTGGATTTACCTGTGTAGCATCCCTGGCAGGTATTACTACCGGTTCTGTTGCTCTGCATTGCACGCGAGTGCAATTTATGACTTGCTGAGCTGCCCGGATAGCTGAGCAGCGCTGAGTGCAAGTGCGCAGTGGTTTTTCAACTGCAGCTGTGTCGCGCAAAGCAGCTGCGGTTGAAAAAGCAGGAAATAAAGGTCAGGTAAGAGCCCAGGCGGGCGGGCGGGCGGGCCAAAACAGCAGCAGACGTAGAACCAGTTCTCTGTATGCTCTCTGTCTGCTGCTCTTCAGAACTACCGGTTCTACCGAGGTGGACAGAACCGGTAGAATTCCACCACCCCTGATCCCCGGTGCACATGATGCTCCACCGAAGGACCCCCCCCCCAAACAGGTCTCTGCCCTCAGGCACTTCCACAACATTTGGATGCGATCCAGACTAGCAGACGCCAATCAAGGCGATTTCACAGGAGGGGAACTTCGCTGGCATGAGCAGCATAGAAAAGAGAGAAATGACAATCTGGGCATCTGGAAAAGGATTACAGATGCAACGAAGTATCCCGCTTCCCAGTGGAGCAAAATAAAAAAAACCTCTGGATTTTCCTTTCAAGCTGCTTTTGATACTTCTCTCCCTTCCATCAATAAGAAAGTCAAATCTTCCAGGGGACTTTCTAGGTATTATTTATTTATTCATTTGTTCATTTGCAAAATTCATACGCTGCTGCGATGCCCCTTCCTAGGTGGTGGGAAAGGGAGCCTCTTCAAAACCTGAGGGGCATCCCTTGATCCTTAATCTGACGGAATCTGAAGTCTACGCAGTGGAGTAGTAAATCCTGCCATTGGCAGTACTGGGCTTTTGCCGAAGTAAGGAAACTCTTAACCAGGGGTGGCCATGGTGGGCGTGGCCTACTGGGACTTCTGGGAGAGCTGTTTTTCACCTGTCATGGAGTCCGGAGGCTTCCCTCGTGTGGTGTGAAAAAAAAATCTTTCCGGGCCCAGCTGTTTATTGTCTTTCTTTCCTAAATGGAACCATTGTGATTCTTTTCCATCCCTGTTGC
The DNA here is from genome assembly GCA_023653725.1 of Bungarus multicinctus. Classification (NCBI taxonomy): domain Eukaryota; kingdom Metazoa; phylum Chordata; class Lepidosauria; order Squamata; family Elapidae; genus Bungarus; species Bungarus multicinctus. The sequence goes on from CM042849.1 coordinate 4,135,921, forward strand.
TTCTCCAAACTCTCCTTCTTCCAGATCTGGATTCCTCGTTGCCCTATGAAACTTAGACCAAAGTTGCCTACAAACTGGGCCTTGGTAAAACCACATTTGGCTGCCCCAAAGAAGAGGGAGTCAAGCTATTCTCCAAAGGACCAGAAGGCAAGACAGGAAGCAAGGGATGGAAACTAATCAAGGAGAGAAGCAACTTGCAATTAAGGAGAAATTTCCTAACAGTGAGGACAATGAACCAGCGGAACACCTTGCCACCAGAGGTTGTGGGTGCTCCATCACTGGAGGGTTAGGGTTAGGGTTAGGGTTAGGGTTAGGGTTAGGGTTAGGGTTAGGAATGGGATGTTTGGTACAAATGGCTAAGGAGAGTATGCAAAGGCGTTAAATGATAGTATATGTACTATGAGAAAGTACAAAGTGATATCATATATGTGTAAATATATGTATATGTGTATAAAAATGTTTAGAAAGTACATTCTATCACGTGTGGTGGTCCATGTATTCCTGTATTCATAACTATGTTTTTACTTATACCTATTATCTTGTAAGCAAGTGACAAACCAAATAAATAATTAAAAATAAAATAAATGTAAAGCAGAGGAGGGGAGCGAGAGAGCAGCGAAGTGGTTGTCAGAAAAAGACAGGAGTTATACCTCAAGCCATCCTTCTTGATGCCTCCCCATGGAGGGGCAATCATAGCACCTGAGAACGTCAGCAAAGCATCCATCAGGGGTGGCAATTGAATCAAAGAGGCTCAGTTGGTGAGCTTCGGCGTGTGCCTCTCAACACCACCACGAAGGAATAAATCAACTCCCAGCTGCAGGGGAGTCGATGGACTGACAGATTTCCTTCTCTGGGCTTCTAAACAGACGTATCAATAAAATTTGTCAATTGCTTGCAAGATAATAGATATAATTAAAAACATAGTTATGACTACATGGATATGTTGGAAGAAATATCCTTCTGGGTTTAGTTCCAAGTGGGGAAAAAGACACTGGAAACATGGAGGCTCCTTGGAAGGTTTAATGGTTACAGGGCCACATGGCCTGAAGCTCCAGAGAAGAATGATCACATGCTTCAAGGTGAGAAGGTCAAGAAAAAAGGGCTGAGGTACTGAGAGTGCTGGGTTTTATACCCTCTGTTGGGATTTGAATTGGAGCTTGTATTCTAATTGGTTGTCAGACTCCCAGGGGCAACTCTGTAGGCTGTCCTGAGTTCCAGGCTTGGTCTAGCCTTGCTGGGTGATTATGCCCTTAAAAGGGCTTTTGGCAATTTCTATAGCTTTACCTGGAGTTCCTTGTTATGTAAAGTATTCTGGCCCAGGCCTTAATGGCCCAACCATTAACAAAAGTGGAGGTGAGATTCTGCTTCTGGGGTGAGTTTCTGCTTCTTGAGTTTCTACTCTTTTTAGGAGAAATATTCTGCCTTTTTAATATTTCGTAGACTATTTCAATTTTTCTAGGAGAGGGGTGGGCGCTAACTTCCTACAGATACATATAAGAAAAATAAAATAAGTGAAATATTCTAGGAAATATTAGAGAGATTCAACCTCGAAATAAAGAGAAACTTTCTGACAGGGAGAACAATCCACCCATGGAACAGAAGTTGCCCTTCGAAGTTGTGGGAGCTTCATCACTTGAGACTTTCAAGAAGAGACTGGACTGCTATTTGTCAGAAATGGTGTAGGGTCTCCTGCTTGGGTGGGAGGGTTGGACTAGATGACCTATAAGGTCCCTTCCAGCTCTGATTGTCTGTTATCTGTTGTATTTAAAAAAAAGGCAGAATATTTCCCCTAAAAAGAAAAGTAGAAACTCAAAGAGGCAGAAACACACACACACACACACACATCTTTGCTAATGGGCCATTACTCTGGCTTGGGCCAGCCTATTTTACATAACAAAGATCTACTCCAGGTAGAACTATAGGAATTGCCCAAAGCCCTTTCATTACATCATCAACCAGCAAGGCTCAACCAAAACTGGGACTCAGGACAGAGTTGGCCCTGCATGGCCCCATGGGAGTCCGGCAACCAATCAGAATGCAAGCTCAAAGTCAAATCCCAACAGAGGGTATATAACTAAGGGACTCTTAGCAACTTGCCCCTCTTTTTCCCTTCTCTTCCTTCACCCAACTTCTTGAAGCATGTGATTGTTCTTTCTACTTTTGGAGCTCCAAGCCACGTGGTCCTGTCCACCATTAAACCATCTTTCCAAACAGCCTCCAGGTTTCTAGTGTCTTTTTCCCCCACTTGGAACTGAACCCGGAAGGATAATTCTTCCAACAACGCCATGCTTATGAATTTAAGCCATATCAGATAGATTGATGGATGATGACTGACGGTGCCATCGGAGAGGCTCCGAAATTTATTGGCCCCACATCTTCACCTCTGCAAAGACACAGAGAGACTTCTTGGCAGCTCATCCCTGGACCTTGAAGGAGCCAGGAAATCTAGTGTGGGGATGCCACAATACGGCGTCCTGGGGGTGGGAGGGTGTCACAATTTTGCAGCAGCAGCAGCTGCAACACGGCCCTCGCCGCCGGGACCGTAAAATTAAATTTAAAATGTTGGATCAACCGAAGAAAAAGTGGCCAATGTTTGGCATAAATGGGGCCTTTGGTGCTCCCTGAGTTTGGCTGGTTTTTGGTTTTTTTTGCAGACGTTTCATGAGCCAGCTAGGTAACATCATCAGTGTTGGAAAGGAGGAGGGTTTGTAGAGAAGAGGAGGACGAGGATGAGGAGGAGGGCTCTCTGGACTTGGTGATTTTTTTGCAGACGTTTCATTACCCAACTAGGTAACCTCATCAGTGCTAAAGAGAGTGGGGTTTATAGAGAGGAGGAGAAGGAGAAAGAGAAGGAGAAGAGAAGAATGTTGGGGTCTTTTGGTTGTTTCTTGTAGACTTTTCTTGACCCAGCTAGGTATCATCAGCAGTGCTAGAAGGGAGTGGGGTTTGTGGAAAGAAGGAGGAGGAGGAGGAGGAGAAGGAGGAGGAGGAGGAAGAAGACAACGACTAAGGAGTCCTTGATTCTCTCTGAGGTTGGTGGTTTTCTTGTAGACGTTTCATTGCCAACTTTATGTAACATCATCAGTGCTAGAAGGGAGTGGGGTTGGCAGAGAGAAGGAGGAGGCAGGAGAAGGAGGAGGTGGAGAAGGAGAAGGGGGACTGAAGGATCTTGGATTTTCTCTGAGTTTGGTTGTTTTCTTGCAGACCCAACTAGGTAACACCATCAGTGCTAGAAGGGAGTGGGAGGAGGAGGAGAAGGAGGACTGAAGGATCCTTCTCTGCGCTTGGTAGTTTTCCTCTTGCAGATGTTTCATGACTCAGCTAGGTAACATCATCAGTGCTAGAAGGGATGGAGGAGGAGGAGGAGGAGGAGGAGGAGAACTGTGAGGTCCTTGGTGTTCTCTGAGCTTGGTAGTTTTCTTCTTGCAGATGTTTGTTGACCCAGCTAGCTGCCCTGAGCTTCAAATACTCTCTTCTTTTGCTATTTTACACGATGCCCAGGTTTTGCCACCTTTTGGACTTAGTAGAAGCTGGGCGACTTCAATGGGCAACTCTGAAGGGTGGAGCATCACTGGAGTCCTCCCACCAGCATGTGTCAAATGTTGCACCCTTTGGAGAAAAACTGGTGCCATTTTTGCAAGGGCTCATATACCCCACCCTTAACAGATAATCAGAGTTGGAAGGGACCTTGTAGATCATCTAGTCCAACTCCCGCACCCAAGCGGGAGACCCTACATCATTTCTGAAAGATGGCTGTCTACTCTCTTCTTGAAAGTCTCAAGTGATGAATCTCCCACAACTTCCAAGGGCAACTTCTGTTCCATGGGTGGATTGTTCTCCCTGTCAGAAAGTTTCTTCTTATTTCCAGGTTGAATCTCTCCTTGTTCAGTTTTCATCCATTATTCCTTGTCTGGCCTTCAGGAGCTTTGGAAAATAGTTTGACCCCTTCCTCCTCTCTGTGGCAGCCCCTCAAACATTGGAAGGCTGCTCTCCTGTCTCCCCTGGTCCTTCTCTTCCTTAGACTAGCCAGGCCCAGTTCCTGCAACCGTTCATGCCTATGTTTTAGTCTCCAGTCCCCTCATCATCCTGGTTGCTCTTCTCTGCCCTTTTTCTAGAGCCTCAACATCTTTTTTAAATTGTGGTGACCAGAAAAAACCTGTCCGGGGAAAAGAGCTTGCCAAATGGATTTCGTTGTCATGCTCGCCCGAAATACCTTTGTTCCAGAAATGGCATCTTCTTTGGCTTCTCTGCCCCCCCCCCCCCCGCCCCTGCCCCCCAAATTAATTGCACATTGGATTTGATTTCCTGTCGCGCCCAAGCAACGCTCTGGAAATGCTTTAAAGAAAGAAAGAAAGAAACGGAATCTTTTGCGAGAAACCTTTTGCTTCCCTTTTCTCGAGGTCGCGCCGTGATGCGGGAGGCCTGCCTTGAGCGTGGCATCGGGCGAGCCGGAAGTGGCACCTCCTCAGTCACACACCACACGTGTAAGTAGGGGCGAAGTGTGTGTGGGCATCCGGTGCCACACACACAGACACATACACCGGCCCATCAGCTCACGGGTAGACGCCTGACGGGGATTCAGCTTTCGTTCCTTCGCTTGTCGGTCTCGGAAACATCACGATGTTAAAATGAGGCCTATTGCAAGGTAGTGCTCGGATTACGACCAGAGACGAGGCCAACATTTCTGTTGGTAAGCGAGAACCTGTTTTTATGACCTTCCTTCCATCCTTCCGGCAAGATGGGGCCGACCTATTTTCCAAAACACCCGAAAGCAGGACAAGAAGCAACGGATGGAAACTGAACAAGGAGAGAAGCAGCCTGGAACTAAGGAGGAATTTCCTAACAGGGAGGGCAATTAATCAGTGGAACTGCTTGCCACCAGGAGTTCCTTCTTTCCATCCGTCCTTCCATCCAACAAAATCTCTCTCTTTTTTTTCCTTCCTTCTTCCTCTCTTCCTTCCATGCCTCTCATTCCTTCCTCTCCCTCTTCCTTCCTTCCCTCTTCCTTTCTTCCTTCTTCCTTCCTTCCATGCTTGCTTTCTTCCTTCCTCTTCCTTCCTTCTTTCTACCCCTTCCTTCCTTTCTCCCTCCTTCCTTCCCTCCTCTTTCCCTCCTTCCTTCCCTTGCTTGCTTGTTTCCTTCCTTCCCCCTTCCTTCCTTCCTTCCTCCTTCCTTCCCTCCCTCTCTCTTTTCCTCCTTCCTTTCCTTTATTCCTTCCTTGCTTTCTTCCTTCTCTTCCTTCTCTTCCATTTCCTTCTTCCCTTCCTTCCTTCCTTCGATGCTTCTTCCTTCCTTGCTTTCTTCCTTCCTTCTTTCTCCCCCTTCCTTCTTTTCTCCTTCCTTCCTTCCTTCTTCTTTCCCTCCCTCCCTCCTTCCTTCCTTCCTTCCCCCTTCCTTCCTTCCCTTCCTTGCTTGCTTTGTTCCTTCCTCTTCCTTCCTTCTTCCTTCCCTCCCTCTTTCCTTCCTTCCTTCCCCCTTCCTTCCTTCCTTCCCTCCCTCCCTCTTTTCCTCCTTCCTTTCCTTCATTCCTTCCTTGCTTTCTTCCTTCTCTTCCTTTTCCTTCTTTCCTTCCCTTCCTTCTTCCTTCCCTCCCTCCTTCCTTCCTTCCTTTCCCCTTTCTTCCTTCCCTCCCTCTTTCGCTCCTTCCTTCCTTCCCTTCCTTGCTTGCTTTCTTCCTTCCTCTTCCTTCCTTCTTCCTTCCCTCCCTCCCTCTTTCCCTCCCTCCTTCCCTTCCTTCCTTCCTTCCTTCCTTCCTTCCTTCCTTCCTTCCTTCCTTCCTTCCTTCCTTCCTTCCTTCCTTCCTTCCTTCCTCTCCTTCTCTCTCTCTCTCTCCCTCCTCCACCTGGCCATGAAAAGAAGTCCTTCGTCCATCCTCAGCAGACCTTGAGTTCATCTCTGGGAAATATTTTCGGATGCCCCTGAGACAGAAATTCATAGCTGTTTTCTCACCATTCTCCATCCCCTCCAATTACCGATAAGGATGTGCAGTGCTTGCTACAGACTGCGGCATAATGACTCTCCCATTGTTTTTAAAGAGATTTTTTCCCCCCTGTATTCTTCTCTCAAGTTGACCTTCAAATGCTGCCTGACTTACAATGCAATGCAATTTTATTTTATTATTATTTCTTTTTTCCGGGGAAAATAACCAGGGGTGAGAGAGGAAGCCACCTGCATTGACAGAAGACAGGTTTTGAGTTATGAGGGACAAGAGGAGGAATGGGGAGGGGGTTTGTGTGGTCCCTGGACCTTTTGAAGTCAATTCTAGATATCTCAGGAGGGTCTCTGCAGCCATGGGGAGAATTCTCTGCTCCTTCTCCTTTTGCAAAAGGCAAACTGAGGCACACCGGCTTCAAAATCTGGGTAAGTCTACTCTAGTGCAAAAAAGGCCTAAGGGTGACATGATGGCAGTCTTTGAGGGGCTGCCCCAAAGAAGAGGGAGTCCAGCTATTCTCCAAAGCCCCAGAAGGCAGGACAAGAAGCGATGGATGGAAACTCATCAAGGAGAGAAGCAACCTAGAACTGATAGTAAGAACAATTAACCAGTGGAACAGCTTGCCACCAGAAGTTGTGTGTGCTCCAACACTGAAGGTTTTTAAGAAGAGATTAGACAATCCTTTCTCTGAAATGGTATAGGGTCTCCTGCCTAAGCTGCAGGGGTTGGACTAGAGGACCTCCAAGGTCCCTTTCAACTCTGTTGTTCTTCGGTTGTTCTAAGCAGCAAAGAACCCCAGACTCAGCCTGCAGAAGCCCTCGTCCCTCTCGCTGCCCCATCGACAGGGGTGGGATTCAAATTTTTTAACAACCGGTTCTGTGGACATGGCTTAGTTAGTGGGCATGGCTTGGTGGTCATGTGACCGGGTGGGCATGGCTTGGTGGTCATGTTATTGGCTGGGTGTGGCCAACTCAACATCACTCACATCGAGGCACACATCTCCTCACCTGGCCTCTCATGACTGTGGGGATGCTGCAACAGTCGTAAGTGTGAAAAAGGGTCATAAGTCACTTTTTTCAGTGCCATTGCAACTTTGAATGGTCCCTTCACACAAGCAAAGTTCCAGCAAAGGAGGGGAAAAAAACTCCAGAGAAGTTCCTGAGACAGGAAGTCTAGTCCTGCCAAGAATGTAATAAGGGTCAACGGAGAGGCAGTTTCTGTAAGCGACACCAGAATGTTTCCTTCCTGCCTTCCTTACAGGATTAGGCCAGGAATTTCTTCTAACAACCGGTTCTCCAAACTGCTTAGAAAGTTAACAACCGGTTCTGGCGTATAGGTGTGAACCGGTGGAATCCCACCCCTGCCTTTCCAAGAACACAATTGCTTGTGCTCTTCCTCGAAAGCAACTTAACAGAATAACAGAGTTGGAAGAGATCTTGAAGGTCATCTAGTCCAACCTTCCACCCAAGCAGGAGACCCTACACCATTTCTGACAGATGGAAGTCCAGTCTCTTCTTGAGCGCTTCCAGCGATGCAGCGCTCACAACTTCTGGAGTCACGCTCATTCTCACTGTCAGGAAATGTCTCCTGAGTTCCAGGTTGCTTCTCTCCCTGATGAGTTTCCATCTGTTGCTTCTGTTTTTAACAGATAATCAGAGTTGGAAAGGACCTTGTAGGCCATCTAGTCCAGGGGATGCCCACCTTTTGGACCTCAGGGACCACCAAACTCATCATTTTAAGTCCTGCAGACCAGAGACGCTGGGAAAATCTCAAAAAAATGTCTGCAGGAAAATCCCCCACCCCGTTTTCCTACCGATTGATCGTTCTTTATTTGGGATTGCAGGATACCAACTCCAGCTCCGTTCTCAGGGAGAGAGAGAGAGAGAGAGACTTTTGGCTTCATGCAAGGAAAGCAGCAGAAGCCGCAGAAGTCTTTCTTTCTGTCCCCCAAACTCCACCAGTAATGAGTCTTGGAGCAGGAGGCCTTGCAGGGTCCCAAAGACTCATTTCTGGGGAGAGAAAGAAAGACTTTGGCTGCTTTCCTTGCATGCAGCCAAAACGGAAGAAGGAAGAAGCAGAAAGAAGCAGCCTGGTGGCCAGGCCAGGCACGTGGGGTGAGATGGGCAAGTTGCCCCCCTCCCCCCTTTCCCCCCCCTTCCCTCACTACCTCATGTTGTTCGCAATGCAAGTGACGCAAGTCTTGTGTTCCCACAGGCCGTGTGGGCGGCGCAGCCTTGTGTTCCCACACAGCCTGGATTGATTGCTTTGGGGGAGACATTTCTCTGGGGACTACCAAAAGTTTCTCACAGACTGCCAGTGGTCCCCGGCCTACCGGTTGGCAACCACTGATCTAGTCCAACCCCGCCCAAGCAGGAGACCCCGTACCATTTCTGAAAGATGGCAGTCCAATCTCTTCTTGAAAGCCTCCAGGGATGAAGCTCCCACAACTTCTGAAGGCAACTACTGTTCCATGGGTTGATGGTTCTCACTGTCAGAAAGTTTCTCCCTATTTCTAGGTTGAATCTCTCCTTGGTCAGTTTCCATCCATTATTCCTTGTCTGGCCTTCAGGTACCTTGGAGAATAGCTTGACCCTCTCCTCCTCCTCTCTGTGGCAGCCCCTCAAATATTGGAAGGCTGCTCTCCTGTCTCCCCTGGGCCTTCTCTTCACCAGACTAGCCAGGCCGAGTTTATTTATTTTATTTATTTATTTATTTATTTTGTCAAGCATGTTTTAGATAACAGGTATAATTAGGAACATGATTATGAGTACATGAAATAGGTACGAATAAATGGGGACAATAGGGACAGTAGTCACGTTGGTGCGCTTATGCATTCCCCTTACAGACCTCTTAGGAATGGGGTGAGGTCAATAGTAGACAGTCTAAGGTTAAAGTTTTTGGGGGGGTTTGTGGAAGAGACCACAGAATCAGGTAGTGCATTCCAGGCATTGACCATTCTGTTGCTGAAGTCATATTTCCTGTAATCGAGTTTGGTGCAATTTACCTTGAGTTTGTATCTATTACGTGCTCGTGTATTGTTGAGGTTGAAGCTGAAGTAGTCATAGACGGGTAGGACAGTGCAATGTATGATTTTACATACTATACTTAGATCGGGCCAAAGGCGGCGTAGTTCTAAGTTGTCTAAGCCTAAAATTTCAAGTCTGGTGGCCTCAGGTATTCTGCTACGAGTAGAGGAGTGGAGAACTCTTCTCGTGAAATACTTCTGGATTTGCTCAATCGTTTTAAAGTCCGATATGCAGTGCGGGTTCCAGATGGATGAGCTGTATTCGAGAATTGGTCTGGCAAAGGTTTTGTACGCTTTAGTTAGTAGCGAAATATTACCTATTATCCTGACCTTCCGGCGCGCAGTTAAGACCCTATTTTTCAAGCAGGCCGGCCTGGCCCAGTAAATGGTCTATGGGTTTTAAACTTAATTTGGGTTTTAATTGTTAAATTTTATACTTTTTAAATTTTTAATTAATCCCGGATTTTAAATGTTTGAATCTGTAGTTGGATGGGATGCAGCCGGATTTGCTTATTTAATCTAGTTTTAAATTGTATTTAAATTGTATTTATTCTGTGTGTTTTTAGTAGGCTGTACACCGCCCCAAGTCCCTTTTTGGGAGAGGGAGCGGTATAGAAATCTGATTAATAAATAAATAAAATAAATTACCAAGGGTGTGGTTCAAATTTCTTAACAACCGCTTCTGTGGGCATCGCCTAATTTGCGGGTGTGGCTTGGTGGTCATGTGACGGGGTAGACAGTCTAAAGTTAAAGTTTTTTGGGGTTTGGGGAAGAAGAGCACAGAGTCAAGTAATGCATTCCGATGACAACAACTTTGTATGTTTTTTGGCCTCCAATCCCAGACTCACCTTTATGGCTCTTCTGAAAGTGAACGTCCATAGCAAATTCTCTTGCAACCCCCACAGCAAAACGAGACGCAGAAGGAAAAATTAGCTCGTGCAAATGAAAGAACGGAATGACGTTGGGAGAAAACTTTGGGTCTCGGATCAAGGAAAAAATTCAGAAAAGGGGGGTGGGAGGGATTCGGCCCCTCTCTCTTTCCCACCCCCCCCCCCAGGGGGAATGCAAAGCCTGAGCGATGGGCCATTTTTCTCCCCCTTTTTCCAATTCCGGTCGTGGTGAGGCAATACAAGCCCAGGAAATGATAGAAAACAAGCGAGGTTTGGATGCCCGAACGATAAAGTACTCCAGACGTTTTTCTTGTCGCTGACCTCAATTTCCATGAAACAGCCGTACTTCCATGCTCACTGAATGCCAATCGGTTGGCAAGGCCTCGGTGCCCGGGGTGGGTTTTGCTTGGCATCCTGCCTTAATTAGCTTGGTCATTCCTCCCCGACTGCCCCGAATCCCTAGAAGGGGGGAAAATGTATGACTTTTTCTGGATTGGATTTGTGTGTGTGTGTGTGTGTGTGTGTGTATGTGTGTGTGTGTGAGAGAGAGAGAGAGAGAGAGAGAGAGAGAAATGATAGATGGTAGATAGAGATAGATGTAGACAGGTGATAGATAGAAAGAGAAGAAACAGCTGATAGAGATTGATACATAGAGAGATGAGAGAGAGATGAGGGATAGAGATAGATATAGACAGATGAGAGAGAGAGAGAGAGAGAGATAGACAGATGATAGATAGAAAGAGAGAGATGATAGAGATAGACAGATGAGAGAAAGAGTTAGATAGAGATAGACAGATGATAGATAAAAAGAGAGAGAGAGAGACAGATGATAGAGATAGATAGAAAGAGAAATAGACAGATGATAGAAAGAGATAGATGATAGAGATAGAATAGATAGGTAGGTAGGTAGGTAGGTAGGTAGGTAGATACAGATGATAGAATGAGAGAGATGATAGAGATAGATATAGACAGATGATAGAGAGAGAGATGGATAGATAGAGATAGATGATAGATATAGACAGATGATAGAAAGAGAGAGATGATACAGATAGATATAGACAGATGATAGAGAGACAGATGATAGATAGAAAGAGAGATAAACAGGTGATAGAGATAGATGATAGATAGAGATAGATAGATAAAGATAGACAGATGATAGAGAGACAGATGGATAGATAGATAGATAGAGATAGACAGATGATAGATTGAGATAAATATAGACAGATGATAGAATGAGAAAGACAGATGATAGAGATAGATAGAGAGAGAGAGAGATGAGAGAGATGATAGAGATGGATAGATATAGACAGGTGATAGAGAGGATAGATAGAGATAAACAGATGAGAGATATAGACAAGATGATAGATAGAAAGAGAGATAAACAGATGATAGAGAGACAGATGGATAGATAAACAGAGATAGACAGATGATAGAGATAGATAGATATAGACAGATAATAGAGAGAGAGAGATAGACAGATAGAGAGTTAGAGACAGATGATAGATAGAGATAGACAGATAATGATAGAAAGAGAGAGAGACAGATGATATAGATAGATAGATATAGACAGATGATAGAGAGAGAGAGAGAGATGATAGATAGATAGATAGATAGATAGATAGATAGATAGATAGATAGATAGATAGATAGATAGATAGATAGATAGATAGATAGATAGATAGATAGTTTAAATAACCATCTTCCACACCTTTTTTCCTCTTCTCAGCCATTCATGGTACAATTTCAAAATAACAAAGAGTTGGAAGGGACTTCAGAGGTCATCTAGTCCAGGGCTCGCCAACTTTTTGGACTTCAGGGACTGCCAAACTCATCATTTTAAATCCCACAGCCCAGAGACCCTGGGAAAATCCCCCCCCCAAAAAAAGCCTGCAGGAAAACCCCCCACCCCATTTTCCTACCGATCGATCATTCTGCAAAGTGTGTGCACGCGTGCAAAGCACGCCCACCAAGCTATGCCCACCAATACCGGTGGCAAACTACTTTGAAACCCAACCACTGGGACACTGCAACTGTCACAAATACGAGCCCTTTTGCCAAGGGTCTGAATTGTGATCGCATGGCCGTGGGGATGTTGCAATGGTCATTAACTGTGAAACATGGTGATAAAGTCACTTCTTTTGGTGCCGGTGGAACTCTGAACAGTCACTCCACGAACGGTTGTACGGCGAGGACCACCTGTACCTGAGGTTTGAGCTGCAGTGCCGAAGGATGTGCATAAATTGCACCCCGATGGCTGATTGTTACTAAATGAAATGGTTGTAAGGCGAGGACCACCAGTACAAGCCATCCTCGAACTTACAACCGTTCGTTTAGTGACCGTTCAAACTTTCAACGGCACTGAAAAAAGTGACTAACCCCCTAACTTTTTCACAGTTACGACCGTTGCAGAGTCCCTGCTGTTCACGAGATCAAAATTGGCAACTGACTCCTATTTACGGCGGTTGCAACATCCTAGAGTCACGCGATCCCCCTTTTGCGATGAGCCAAGTTAAGGGGGACGCCAGATTCGCCCAATGACCCGCTTGCTAACTTAAACAACTGCAGCAATTCACTTAGCGAGAAAGGTCGTAAAATGGGGCGAAATTGTTGTTGTTTCTTCTTCTTCTCCTCCTCCTCTTCTTCTTCTTCTTCTCCTCCTCCTCCTCCTCCTCCTTCTCCTCCTCCTCCCCCTCCTCCTCCTCCTCCTCCCCCTCCTCCTCCTCCTCTTCTTCTTCTTCTTCTTCTTCTTTTCTTTCTTCTTCTTCTTCTTCTTCTTCTTCTTCTCCTCCTCCTCCTCTCTCCTTCTCCTCCTCCTCCTCCATTTTCTCCTCTTCCTCCTCTATCATCATCTCCTTCTCCTCCTCCTCCTCCATTTTCTCCTCCTCCTCCTCCTCCTCCTCCTCCTCCTCCTCCTCCTCCTCTCTCTTCTCTTCTTCTTCTTCTCTTCTTCTTCTCTTCTTCTCTCTTCTTCTTCTTCTTCTTCTTCTTCTTCTTCTTCTTCTTCTTCTTCTTCTTCTTCTTCTTCTTCTTATCTTCTCCTCCTCCATTTTCTCCTCTTCCTCCTCTATCATCATCTCCTTCTCCTCCTCCTCCTCCATTTTCTCCTCTTCCTCCTCTATCATCATCTCCTTCTCCTCCTCCTCCTCCATTTTCTCCTCTTCCTCCTCTATCATCATCTCCTTCTCCTCCTCCTCCTCCATTTTCTCCTCCTCCTCCTCCTCCTCCTTCTTCTTCTTCTTCTTCTTCTTCTTCTTCTTCCTCTTCTTCTTCTTCTTCTCCTCCTCCTCCATTTTCTCATCTTCCCTCTATCACATCTCCCTTCTCCTCCTCCTCGTCATTTTCTCCTCTTCCTCCTCTTATTCATCATCTCCTTCTCCTCCTCCTGCCCTCCATTTTCTCCTCTTCCTCCTCTATCATCATCTCCTTCTCCTCCTCCTCCTCCATTTTCTCCTCCTCCTCCTCCTCTCTTCTTCTTCTCCTCTTCTTCTTCTTCTTCTTCTTCTTCTTCTTCGTCTTCTTCTTCTTCTTCATCTTCCTCTTCCTCCTCCTCTTCTTCTCTCTTCTTCCTCTTCTTCATCTTTTTCTTCTTCTCTCCTCCTCCATTTTCTCCTCTTCTCCTCTATCATCATCCCTTCTCCTCCTCCTCCTCCATTTTCTCCGCCCCTCCATATTCCTCCTTCCTTCCTTCATCTCTTCATGCTTCTCCTTCTCAGCCTCCTCCTCCTTCTTCTTCTTCCTCTATCTTCTTCTCCTTTCTCTCCATTTTCTCCTCTTCTCCTCTTCTCATCCTCCTCGCTTCTCCTCTTATCCTCTATCATTCTCCTTCTCTCCTCCCTCATTTTTCCTGCTCCTCCTTTCTCTTCCTTCTTCTTTCTTCCTTCTCTTCTTCTCTATTTTCTTCAATTCTTCTTCTCATTCTTCCTTCTGCTCTCTCTCTTCTTCTCTCCTCATCTTCTTCTTCCGCATCATCCTCCTCTCATTCCTCCCTCCTTCTTCTTTTTGTTCCTTCTTCTTCTCCTCCTCCTCCTTTTACTTTCTCCTCCTCCTCCTTCTTCTTTTTGTTTCTTCTCCTTCTCCTCCTCCTCCTCCCCCTCCTCCTTCTTGCAGCAACTCCCCCCTTTTTTTGCCTCCTGGGCCTGAGGGAAGCCTCCTGGGGGGGCATTTTTGCTGCACAGTTCAGAGAACTGGCCAATTGTGCCTCTGGCTGGCCCCACCCCTCTCCACCCACCCCTCCCCTCTCAGCCAGTCCTTATCGCGCATGCGCAACATCGCTGACTGCGTTCTCCTCCGCCCAGTCGCTCCTTAAGACATTTCTTTCTTTTTTTAACCCCTCCCGACGATCAGCTGTTCTGACAATCAGCTGTGCCTCACTGTCTTTCTGCTTCACCCAGAAGGCTTCCCTGAGGCCCAGGAAGGCAAAAAGAAACAGAGCACGGAGTGGGGGGCTGCAGCACACACACCTTTGTGCCCCTTTTTGCCTGCTGGGCCTTAGGGAAGTTTCATGGGTGAAGCAGTAAGACAGCGAGGGGGATCCTGGCACAGCTGATCATCGGAACAGCTGATCGTTGGGAGAGGGGGGGGAGAAATACCTTAAAGAGTGACTGGGTGGGGGGGAAGGCAGTCAGCGATGTCGGGGCAGGCGGAGAGGGGCAGGGCCAGCCAGGGGCATGATTTGCTAGTTCACCAAACTGCGTAGAATCATAACAACCGGTTCTATAAAACCAGTCTGAACCAGTAGAATCCTATCCCTGCATGTCTCTCTCTCTCTCTCTCTCTGTCTCTCATTCTCTCTCTCTGTCTCTCTCATTCTCTCTCTCATTCTCTCTCTCTCTCATTCTCTCTCTCTCTCTTTCTCTCTCTCTCATTCTCTCTCTCTCTCATTCTCTCTCTCTCTCATTTTCTCTCATTTTCTCTCATTCTCTCTCTCTCTCTCATTCTCTCTCTCTCATTCTCTCTCTCTCTCATTCTCTCTCTCTCTCTCATTCTCTCTCTCTCTCTCTCATTCTCTCTCTCTCATTCTCTCTCTCTCTCTCATTCTCTCTCTCTCATTCTCTCTCTCTCTGTCATTTTCTCTCTCTGTCATTCTCTCTCTCTCTCTCTCTCATTCTCTCTCTCTCTCAGTCTCTCTCTCTCTCTCGGTGTGTGTGTTTGTGTGTCTGTGTGTTTTGCTCCTTCCCCATTTAAAAAGTATCTCTGTTCACTGAAGATTTTCAGCATCCCTGGCAGCCGCAGGAAAGGGCATCCTTTGATTTCCTGAATGTCAACGGATCTTTTATCTGGTCTGGCACCCAAAGACGGCAAAACCGGCATCGGTGACAGACGTGGTGGAAGTTGGCATATAACCAGGATGAGGTTAGGAAACTGTTTTTTGCTCCCAGCTCTGAATGAAAGATACAAATTCGCAAGCAGATCAAAAACAAAACAATCCAGCAAAAAAAGGCCAAATAGGTGAATTATGATCCTTTTCCCCCCTCTTTTTTTTAATGCCCTTCTCATGCTAATTCTCCTTAAATTCAACCTCATTAGTCTGACATGAATACGGAATGCAGAAAAAAAAGACTTCGGATTTATTTATTATTTATTTATTTATTTACTCTTGTTCTTACGCCAACTGTGGGAATTCATTTCTTTCATAAATGCATGTATCCATCTGTCTATCTCTATCAATCAATCTATCTCTATCAATCTCTCTCTCTTTCTCTGTTGGTCTCTCCATCCAACATCTATCTATCTATCCATACATCCTTCTATTTATCTATCATCTATCTGTCTATCTATCCATCCATCCATCCATTCATCCTTCCATCCTTCCGTGCATCCATCTATCACCTATCTATCTATCTATCTATCTATCTATCTATCTATCTATCTATCTATCTATCTATCTATCTATCCATCCATCCATCCTTCTATTTATCTATCATCTATTTATCCATCCATCCATCCATCCTTATATTTATCTATCATCTATCCATCCATCCATCCTTCTATTTATCTATCATCTATCTAACTATCCATCCATCCTGCTATTTATCTATCATCTATCTGTATATCTATCCATCCATCCATCCATCCATCCTTCCATCATCCATCTATCATCTATCTATCTATCTATCTATCTATCTATCTATCTATCCATCCATCCATCCATCCTTCTATTTATCTATCATCTATCTATCTATCTATCCATCCATCCATCCATCCATCCATCTATCTATCATCTATCTGTCTATCTATCCATCTATCCATCCATCCATCCATCCTTCCATCCATCCATCCATCAATCTATCATCTTTCTATGTATCTCTCTCTATCCATCCATCCATCCATCCATCCGTCCATCCGTCCATCTATCATCTATCTATTGTATCTCTATCCATCCATCCATCCATCCATCCATCCATCCACCATCCATCCATCCATTATCTATCTATTGTATCTCTCTCTATCCATCCATCCATCATCTATCGTATCTCTCTCTATGCATCCATCCATCCATCTATCATCTATCGTATCTCTATCTATCTATCTATCTATCTATCTATCTATCTATCTATCTATCTATCTATCTATCATCTATCTATGTATCTCTCTCTATCCATCCATCCATCCATCCATCCATCCATCTATCTATAATCTATCATATCTCTCTCTATCCATCCATCCATCCTATCTATCCTATCCTGTCCTGTCCTGTCCTGTCCTGTCCTGTCCTGTCCTGTCCTGCCTATCTATCTATCTATCTATCTATCTATCTATCTATCTATCTATCTATCTATCTATCTATCTATCTATCTATCTATCTATCTATCTATCTATCTATCTATCTATCTATCTATCTATCTATCTATCTATCTATCCATCTGTCCATCCATCCATTATGATCTCTCTCTCTGTGTCTCATCTCTCATCTCTCATCTATCTCTATCTCTCTCTATCTCTCCATCCATCTCCCTCTCTCCCCACTCTCTCTCTCTCTGCTTTTTTGTCTTAATTGGACCCCTCCTCATTTCCACATCGCAAACTAATAAGTGAGACACAATATCGTATCCGGAGGGATGGCAGATGGTTTGGCAGTTTGGTCTTTTTAAAAAATATTTTTCCAAAATTTGTCCAGGTAATCTTTGAATTCCATCAGTTCATTTAGTGATCGATTGAAGTTAGAACGGCTTTGGAAAAAAAAGTGACTTATGACCAGTTTTTCACACTTACGGCCGTTGAAGCGTCCCCCATGATCGCATGATCAAAATTCAGATGCTTGGCAACTGACTCATATTTACGACGGTCGCAGTGTGTCCCTGGGGTCACACGATCCCCTTTTGCGACCTTTTGGCAAGCAAAGTCAACGGAGAAGCCGGATCCACTTAACGACCGTGTTCCTAACTTATCGACTGCAGCGATTCATTTAACAACCGTGGCCAGAAAGATCTTAAATGGGGTAAAACTCACTTAACAACTGTCTTGCATAGCAATGGAAATGTTAACTTTAATTGTGGTTGTAGGCTGAGGCCTATTGGTAATATACTTTATTTATTTATTTTTTTCGGGAAATAAATGCTGCCCCATCGTACTTCCAAGTCGATATTCAACAAAACAGAACTCAGACCATTTCTCGATTAGAAAAAGCTTTGCAAAAGGCCCCTTATATATTTTTCAGGATCATGTAAGATGCATACATTTTTATGAACTTTTATGTACTTTTATGCATGCACAGACCTACCCATATTGATAGCTCTGTCTGTGAAAGCAATTCCCATTTTAAAGACGAGACTTAAAACTGTCCAGTTGGAACCTCATTAATCTGGGGTTTTTTTTCATTACGGTATTTTTTAAAAAAAACCAGTTCAATGTTTGTCAATAATAAATACAGTCTGGAATGACAGCTTGTTTCCAGCAACCCAAAATTTATTTATCTATTATTATACTAGCTGGGTCCCCGTGCTTCGCTACGAAACTAGGTGGCGGAACTTAGTTTTTTGGGGAGGAAAATAAGAGGGGGAAAATTCTGCCTCTGCCTACCAGCATCCATCGGTATTCATCTGGCTATCGTCCTGTCAGTGTGTGAGAGAGTGGAGGGCTGTTTGGAAACTGAAAGAGTATTTGCTGTGTGAGCAAGAAGGAGACAGCATGGAGCCTGGGAGTGGCTTAGCTCAACTGTTCTGTTACTAAAACTGCTTGGAAACTGAAACTGAAACTCCTCTCCTCTGCTTGTGTTTTGCATTTGGAAGAGATTTCTTTTTTTCAGGTGGGGAGGGGGAGTAGAACTCCTTAGCATCAAAGCATGTTAATAATAATAATATTGTAAGAAATACTAAATGCTCTGATGGTCATTTTGAAAAATCCTTTCTTAGGGAGCCCCTAGAAGCCAAGAGGAACATACGGGCCAAATTTCAGGTTTGTAGGCTTTACGGTTCTGGAGATTTTGTAAAGATGTCTGAGGGGTATTTCTTTTCTCTCTCTATATATAGATTTATTTATTAATCAAATTTGTACAGCTGTCTATCCCACAAAAAGCAATTGTGTGCGACATACAACAATCAAATAAAACAACGTACAGGGAAATCTTGGTTTACAACCGTAATTGGGTCCAGTTGCTAAGCAAGTCAGTTTCTCAGTAAACCACGCATGGTTTTTACTTTTTTTTTGCTACGGTTCTTAAGTGAATCACTGAGTTTATTACGCAAACCATGCAGTCATTAAGCGAATTCAGCTTCCGCTATTAACTTTACTTGTCAGAAACTGACTTTTTCCATTCTTTCTACCTTCCGAGTCCCACCTAATCCCACCAGACTTGAAATTCTAGACCTAGAAAACCTAGAACTATGCCGCCTTCGGTCCGATCTAAGTATAGTATATAAAATCATACATTGCAATGTCCTACCTGTCAATGAATACTTCAGCTTCAACCATAACAACACAAGAGCACACAATAGATACAAACTCAAGGTTAACCGCAACAAACTTGATTGCAGGAAATACGACTTCAGCAACAGAGTGGTCAATGTCTGGAATATTCTACCTGACTGTGGTTTTTTCTCCAAACCCCAAAAACTGTAACCTTAGACTGTCTACTATGGATCTCACCCCTTTCCTAAGAGGTATGTAGGGGGCGTGCATAAGCGCACCAACGTGCCTACCGTCCCTGTCCTATTGTTTCTTTTATTTTTCTTATATGTACCCATTTCATGTATTCATAACTATGTTTTTACTTATACCTATTATCTTGTAAGTGATTGACAAATCAAATAAATAAATAAAAATAAAAAAATAAATCTTGCTTTCTCTCCTCAAGACGGGTTCCAAATGTCCTTCGTAAAACATGGTACCCAAAACATCTGGTAGAAACCAGAATGACATCAAATATGTCATGGCATCGTTGTGAAAATTACAAAATTTATATCCATCCCTTTGATTAGGGAAGGCCTAAAACATTTGCTCCTTGGTTCAGAAACATGAAATCAAGATCACATCAAGTGTTAATTCTGTTAACACTTCTGTTCAACATCTATGTGAAGCCGCTGGGAGAGATCATCCGTGGTTTTGGGGTGAAGTGCCATCTTTATGCTGATGACACTCAGCTTTACATCTCCACCCCAAGCCACCCCAACGATGCTGTGGAGGTTATGGCCCGTTGCCTGGAGGCTGTGCGGAACTGGATGGGCGAGAACAGGCTTCGACTCAACCCTTCCAAGACCGAGTGGCTGTGGTTTCCGGCGGCCCGATATAGTCAGCTGACTCCGTCGCTGGCTATTGGGGATGAGATCTTGACCCCCACAGAAGGGGCCCGCAATCTTGTTGTCCTCCTGGATGTACGGCTGTCTTTGGAAGATCATATTACGGCCGTCTCCAGGGGGGCTTTTTATCAGGTTCGCCTGATACGCCAGATGCGGCCCTTTCTTGATCGGGACGCCTTACGCACAGTCACTCATGCCCTGGTCACCTCCCGTCTGGACTACTGTAATGCCCTCTACATGGGGCTCCCTGCGGGGAGCACCCGGAGGCTTCAACTGGTACAAAATGCAGCCGCGCGGGTGGTTACGGGGGCGTCGAGATACTCCCACGTGACGCCCCTCCTGCGCGAGCTGCATTGGTTGCCAGTGGCCTTCCGGGTTCGCTTTAAAGTACTGGTTTTGGTCTTTAAAGCGCTCCATGGCATCGGACCAGGATACTTACAAGACCGCATTCTGCCAGTAGTCTCCCACCGACCGGTGCGCTCCCACAGAGAGGGTCTCCTCCGGGTCCCGACGCCTTCTATGTGTCGTCTGGTGACCCCGAGGAATAGGGCCTTCTCTGTGGGGGCACCCGCCCTTTGGAATGGGATGCCCCCTGGATTACGAACGACCAGTGACCTGAGGGCCTTCAGACGTGACCTGAAGACCTGGCTCTTCGAGCAGGCCGGCCTGAGCTGACTAATGGGATTTTAAATGGGGTTTTTAGATTACTTGGGACGGGGTATGAAGTTTTATTGATTTTAATTGGGGTTTTTAGATTTGGGACAGTCTAGTGTTTAATTCTCTTTTAAATAATTTATACTTTGTCTACTTGTATTTTAGTTGGCTGTTCACCGCCCTGAGTCCTTCGGGAGAAGGGCGGTATATAAAACTCAGAAATAAATAAATAAATAAATAAATAATACTACTTTATCATGTCTTGGTAAGAGCAAACTTGGATTATTGGGATCCAGTTTTGGTCACCACGATATAAAAAAGATGTTGAGACTCTGGAAAGAGGGCAGAGAAGAGCTACAAAGAGGATTAGGGGACTGGAGGCTAAAAGATAGGAAGAACGGTTGGAGGAATTGGGGGGATCTAGTTTAGTGAAAAGAAGGACCAGGGGAGACATGATAGCAGTGTTCCAGTATCTCAGGGGCTGCCCCAAAGAAGAGGGAGTCAAGCTATTCTCCAAAGCACCAGAAGGCAGGATAAGAAGCAATGGATGGAAACTAACCAAGGAGAGAAGCAACCTGGAACTAAGGAGATATTTCCTGACAGTGCAAACAATTAAGCAGTGGAACAGCTTGCCACTAGAAGTTGTGGGTTCTCCATTACTGGAAGTTTTGCCTGAAATGGTATAAGGTCTTCTGCCTAGCAGGGGGTTGGACTAGAAGACCTCCAAAGTCCCTTCCAACTATTGTTTTGTATTCTGTAAAGGTAACAAGAAACGAGGCTGTTTGGCAAACAGGCAGAAAGCGGCTGTTTTTCCAAAAACGAGAACCAAATTGCCAAAGCAGAATAGTTTCGTTGGGCCACGGGGTTTCCCATCGACCCGAGAATGGCTCTGAGTTTATTTCTTTCCCCTCGGATTGTCAGTGGAAAATGGGCCACGGCGATGATTGTGGTCATTTCGCTGAACAGCCGATGAGGCCGGCGTTCTTGTTATTGTGTGAGGATCCCTGCTCCTTATCAATCAAACGCTGATTGTCCGAAAAGGAAAAGAGAGAGAGAGAGAAAATCAGAAACCGGCATAATCTGATCTCCGTTCTAAAACGGAAAAGATAATGGCCAAAAGCAGACACGAGTGGACTGCAGAAGAATAAAAATTTTCAAAATCTGTCTTTAGACAACGACTCTTAAAGGGCAACGGGAGACGTACACATTGCTTGCCAGCTTGTGAAGAAAGACTTCATGAGACAGGCAGTGTTCTGACCCAAACCTTGCTGCAAGGAAACAAACACCAAACCGAGATAAAAGCAAAACCTTTGAATGTTTCTTTACGAATTCCGTTCCTTCCTGGCTGCCAGTGAACCACAACACGACCAACCTGTCCCCACCCACCCCACCCCTCCACTCCCAGGAGTCTCCACGTGGCCAGTTTTGGAGGCAGGTAAGTGCAGGGTTCATGCGGAGGATCGGGGAATGTGAAAAACGGCCATCCCGGAAGTTCTGGAAGTCCAGAAACGGGCCGGGGAACTTCCGGGGGAGGCTATTCTTGCCCTCCCAGAGGCCTGAGGGAAGGCTCTGGATTCTGGGGAAGGCAAAAACAATGGTCCTTCCAGAAGTTCTGGTAGGCCACGCCCACCATGGCCACGCCCACCCACCAAACCAGGCAGAGAACCGGTTGTTGGGATTTTTGAAACCCATCCCTGCTTACAAGCTGGTTTTATGTTCTCATGGACGTGGTGCCCTGCGTGGTGACATGACCAGAGGTGGGATTCTACCGGTTGGCACCTATTCGCTAGAACCGGTTGTTAACATTCTAAGCAGTTCGGAGAACCGGTTGTTAGAAGAAATGACTGGCCTAATCCTGTAAGGAAGGCAGGAAGGAAACATTCTGGGGTTGCTTACAGAAACTGCCTCTCCGTTAACCCTTATTACATTCTTGGCAGGACTAGACTTCCTGTCTCTGGAACTTCTCTGGAGTTATTTTTTCCTCCTTTGCTGGTACTTTGCTTGTGTGGAGTGACCATTCAAAGTTACAATGGCACTGAAAAAAGTGACTTGTGACCATTTTCCACATTTACGACTGTTGCAACATCCCCACAGTCATGAGAGGCCAGGCGAGGAAATGCGTGCCTCGATGTGAGTGATGTTGAGTTGGCCATGTCCAGCCAGTCACATGACCATCAAGCCACGCCCACCACTTAAGCCACGCCCACAGAACCAGTTGTTAAAAATTTGAATCCCACCCCTGGACATGACTACATGCCTGTTGCTTGGCAACCAAGTCACCTTTATTATCCCATCTGCGCAATGGCCACATTTTACAAGGTTTTTGCCGAAAATTGGCATTCACTTCCGGTTTCCAGCAAAACCAGCCCAGAGTGAACAATTGGTTCACTTAATTATCATCATCATCTTTTAAAAACCCCATAATCCCTTGTGGGGTCGAGTCTTGGCAACTGAGCTAGCAGAGTTTTTACTGGCCGGATGCCTCTCCTGTTGCCAATGCGGAGTTTTGTTCATCAGAGATATTCATATCATGCCCAGAGAGAGAACAATATCTGCCTCTGCCTAGGATCAAACTCAAAACCTCCTGATTCTGAGGCGAGAGCTCCACCTTTAGGCCCCCACACCACTCCTAATTGGTTCACTTAATGACGGCCACAAAAACAAAAGCTCACAGAATCGGGTAAGTCATATAAGTGACCCAGTTTATGGCCGTCATGGCTCCATTCCGGTCATAATTCAAACCAGTACAAACCAGTTTGAACCACTGATTTTTTTTTTTTTTTGCAATTGTTAGAAATTAAGGGGGGGGGGAGCCCCAGACAATCATGGTTAGGTTCTAGTTTTGAAAATAGAATTTCAGCTGTCAAAACTTCTTTGCCATCTGTTCTAAGATCCCTTGACAGGTAGAAATTAGAAAGGAGACGAGTTAAGACATTTTTATATTTAAAAAGCTGAAAGCGAATATAACACACGCCCACTAAACACTACAGAGAGGGGGAAAAAACCAAATATATATATTTTTTAAATGGAGGCAATTCTGCAGCCTTTATTTTATTTTTTACTATTTTTGAAAAGATATTATAATCAGAGATAAGCCAACTGGATCGAAAAGGATAAGGAGTCCAATTTTTTAAAAAAACTCAGCTCGGTTGCTTTCATCGGCCTTAATTCCTAATTTGTTCAAGAATCAAAAAGGTATCTGTGGCTGGACAATTGGATCTCTCTCTTTTTAGGGGCACATCTTGTGAATCTCACAAATATCTTCTTCTTTTTTAAAAAAAATAAACTTTATTGATTTTACAATTAAAATAGACAAACAACAGATGCATAAATGTGGTAGAGAAAAACTAGCCTGGAACCCGCATTACATATCTGATATTAACACAGTTGAGAAAGTCCAGAAATGTTTCACAAGAAGAGTTCTCCACTCCTCTACTCGTTGCAGAATACCTTATGCTACCAGACTTGAAATTCTAGGCCTAGAAAACCTAGAACTACGCCGCCTTCGGTCTGATCTAAGTATAGTATATAAAATCATACATTGCAATGTCCTACCTGTCAATGAATACTTCAGCTTCAACCATAACAACACAAGAGCAAACAATAAATACAAACTCAAGGTTAACCGCACCAAACTTGATTGCAGGAAATACGACTTCAGCAACAGAGTGGTCAATGTCTGGAATACTCTACCTGACTCTGTGGTTTCTTCCCCAAACCCCAAAAACTTTAACCTTAGACTGTCTACTATTGACCTCACCCCTTTCCTAAGAGGTCTGCAGGGGGCGTGCATAAGTGCACCAACGTGCCTACTGTCCCTGTCCTATTGTTTCTTTTATATTTTATTTTTCTTATATGTATCCATGTATTCATAACTATGTTTTTACTTATACCTATTATCTGGTAAGCAATTGAAAATCAAATAAATAAATAAATGAATCTGCTGAAATGGACAGATTGACGAAGCTATTGAAAAATAAGGAAGAAGGAGAGTATTACAAGGTATGAGTTAGAGTTAGGGATAGGGTTAGGGTTAGGGTTAGGGTTAGGGATGGATGTTTGGTACAAATGGCTAAGGAGAAGATGCAAAGGCATTAAATGATAGTATATGAGAAAGTACAAAGTAATATCATATGTGTGTAAATATATGTATATGTGTATAAAAATGTTTAGAAAGTACATTCTATCACATGTGGTGGTCCTGTCCGGAGATCCTAAAATACTGGTTAAAAATTAAACAATGGTTGCAAGAGATTATTAATGAACCAATAGAATTAGAACCGGAATTATTTTTATTGGGGATATTCAAAAAGAAATATGGGAGAAATACAAAATATATAGTGCTACATATTTTAACTGCAGCCAGAATTGCTTATGCCCAGTGCTGGAAACATACATGTATACCACCAGATGAATTGATTATTCAAAAAATAATGACTTGTGCTAAGATGGATAAATTAACACTGATGTTACAAGAGAAAGAGGTATTATAGGATTTGGGAAAAATGGTATGACTGGATTGAGCAAAGATTGATAAATGGATGATGAAAAAATTAATGATAAGCAACATATAAACTAATGTTTATATTCGCATAAATTGTATATATTTGTAAATAGTCCACAAAATAGTAGTATAAGATGAATGCCACAAACTGTTGAAGTTAAGATATTTGTACTCTTCATTTGTTTCTTTGTTTTTTAAAAAAAGACATAAAAGACCAATAAAGTTTATTTTAAAAAAATGTTTAGAATGAGGAAGAACCAAATACAGCGATGGATAATACAGCTATAGATGTTATTAACCAATGTAAACACTGTTACAGTATTGTTGCAAAGTGTGGAAATCTGTTTTCAACGTTGAAATGTTGAACAAATAAATTTATAAAAAATAAAACATAATTTTTAAAAACCTCCAGTGATGAAGGACCCACAACTTCTGGTGGCAGGCTGTTCCACTGGTTAATTGTTCTCCTTGTCAGCAAATTTCTCCTTAATTCCAGGTTGCTGCTCTCCTGGATTAGTTTCCATCTATTGTTTGTTGTCCTGCCTTCGGGAGCTTTGGAGGTTAGCAGAATAACAAGAGTTCAAGGGAACCTTGGAGGTCTTCTAGACCAACCCTAATGCTCAGACAGGAAGCCCTCTACCGTTTCAGACAAATGTATGTCCAATCTCTTCTTAAATTCCTCCAGAGAGGACAACCTGTAAGAGTTTGGCCAGTTTGAGATTATAAACATTGAAAATCTCTCAGCTTCATTTCAGAGCAAGCTAGTTGAAGATTTATACTCAGGTTTGTGGACAAATTTAGCCTGGACAGCAAAATAAAAATAAATAAATCAAGAAATAACCTTGTGACCCAAAAGCATGTTTTGTTAACAATTCACTCTACTGCTACAGGCAGTCCCAGACTTACAACCGTTTGAACTTACAACGGCACTGGAAAAAGGGACTTATGACCGTTTTTCACACTTAAGACCCTTGCAGCATGGTAACTTGATCAAAATTCGGACGTTTGGCAAGTGACTCATATTTATAACGTATTTATAACTGTATTTATAACAGCTGCACCAGGGGTCACTCGATCCGTTATTGCAAATAGGAGCCAGCCATGTGCAGCAGCAGGCAAAAAAGCTAATGCAATCGTAAGTTGCATTCACAGAGGGATACAATCAAGACCAAGGGAGGTACTAATGCCACTCTATAAAGCCTTAGTAAGGCCACACCTAGAGTACTGCATCCAGTTTTGGTCACCACACTATAAAAAAGATATTGAGACTCTCAAAAGAGTGCAGAGAAGAGCAACCAGGATGATGAGGGGACTGGAGACTAAAACATACAAAGAACGGTTGCAGGAACTGGGCCTGGCTAGTCTAGGGAAGAGAAGAACCAGGGGAGACAGGGTTCCAATATTTGAGGGGCTCCCACAGAGAGGAGGAGGGGGTCAAGCTATTCTCCAAGCACCCGAAGGCCAGACAAGGAATAATGGCTGGAAACTGATTAAGGAGAGATTCAACCTGGAAATAAAGAGAAATTTCCTGACAGTGAAAACAATCAACCCATGGAACAGAAGTTGCCCTCAGAAGTTGTGGGAGCTTCATCCCTGGAGGCTTTCAAGAAGAGATTGGACTCCCATCTGTCAGAAATGGTGTAGGATCTCCTGCTTGGGCAGAGGGTTGGACTAGATGACTTACAAGGTCCCTTCCAACTCTGATTATCTGTTAACCTTCTGACAAGCGAAGTTAGTGGGGGAGCCTGATTTGCTTAACAATCGTGTTACTAATTTATCCACCACAACTATTCACTTACCAACTGTGGCAAGGAAGCTGGTAAAATGGGGTACCCTTAACCATGGTCTCGCTTCACGACAGAAATTTGGGTCTCCGTAGCAGTTGTAAGCCGAGGACTTCCTGTATCAGAACTTATGCAGTGGTGGGATTCAGCCGGTTTGCACCGGTTTGCAAGATTCGGTTGCTAACTTTTTCTGCAGTTCGGAGAACCGGCTGATGCCACCACTGACCGTCATGCCAAGCCCCTCGCCCCTCCCCTCCCAGCCCCTCCTCACCTTGCCCCAAAGAGAAGAGGGGGACTGCTTATATCCATCTCCAACCTTTCGTACTGGCAATCCATAGCTTGGATTGGACAGGCTTGGCTGATTTTTAAACCCCGGGAACCAATTATTATTAACCTGCCCAAATATCTGGGCCAGCTTAGGATCGGATCGCTGGAAGGTGGTGGTAATCTCTCTGCTCAGGATGGAAGCACAAGGCGCTTCCATGGCTCAGCACAAAATCCAGACCGAATCCAGCCCTTTAAAATGTGGCTCACCAGAGGGGAACGAAAAAGCAAGGATGGTTAGGAAGATGATAGTTGGGCTGGTGATAAGAATGATAAAAAAAAAAAACCAGAGAACTAACATGTTAAAACCCAAAGAACCAACATGGTTGCCTCCAATCTCTTTGAAAAAAAGAGCTTTGCAGGCTGCAAATCCTGGCCATTGGACGTACTCTGGTGTTATCGTCCACTGGTAATTGGACAATTTGCTTAAATGCTGTTTAGCAAAAGATGTTTGCTTTACATAATGGCTAGTTACCAAGGGAGCAATGCTGGGGATGGAGAGGCTCACACACACACACAAACACACACACACAGACACCAGAGAGGTCTCTATAGCAACAGGCTGTTCCAGAGAGAAGACAACCGGCCCAGGGGCTGATAAATAGGGGCATTTGCTATAAGCATTTCTTCAAAGACATATATTTATCTTCTCTCTCTCTCTCCTGTAAGCCGTCCAGAGTTGCCCAACCAGAGGAGATGGGAAGGATATAAATTTTAATAATTTTATTTATTTATTATTTATTATTTCAATTTATATACCGCCCTTCTCCCGAGGGATTCAGGGCGGTACACAGCCCGTCTAAAACCCCACAAACAATACAAAAGTTAAAAAATATTAAATTTAAAGTAAAAGAGCCCCTCCCTCCCCCTTAAAACCCCAATTAAAATTTATAATCAATATGGAGACCAATTAAAACCATCTCAGCCCAGGCCGGCCTGCTCGAAGAGCCAGGTCTTCAATAATAAATGTATTACATACACACACAAATATATGTGCATGTGTGTGTATATCTCTATATCTACATATTTCTATATTAATCTAAATATCTATATCTCTATTTCCATCTCTATCTCTGTACATGCATATATATAATCCAATGTATTTGTCTATATTTATCTACTTAATCTATGCACACATACATCTATATCATCTATCTATCTATCTATCTATCTATCTATCTATCTATCTATCTATCTATCTATCTTTCTATCTATCTATCCTTCCCTATATCTACATCTATCTATCTATCTATCTATCTATCTATCTATCTATCTATCTATCTATCTATCTATCTATCTATCTATCTATCCTTCCCTATATCTACATCTATCTATCTATCTATCTATCTATCTATCTATCTATCTATCTATCTATATCTACCTAATCTATACATACATACATCTGTTTTAAAGGCGAAAGTGAGAGACGCACACATTCAGTTGATTGGTTACTTTGTTTTTAATTCCAGGACTGAACAGCCACGGAGCCGCGGCAGCCTTTCTTATAGTGGCTGCTCGCGGCTCGCCAGCCAATGACAGATATACAAAGTTCCCGCCATTGGATCAACCAATTGCGGGTGAGTATTTGAATATAGAACAACATCTATATCATCTATATATCTATAGCTACCTAATCTATATATACATATATCTATATCATCTAACTATCTCTATCATCTGTCTGTTTGTCCGTCCATCCATCCATCCATCCATCCATCCATCCATCCATCCATCCCATTTATCTATCATCTATATATTTATCTACCTAATCTATACATACATATAGATATATGATAGATATATTATATATCTATCTGTCTCCATCTATCTGTCTACCATATATCTATCTCTATCATCTATATATCTCTATCTATCCATATCTCTATCATCTATCTGTCTGTCTGTCCGTCCATCCATCCATCTCTCTATCTCTCTATCTCTTTATCTCACTATCTCTATCATCTATCTATCTATCTATCTATCTATCTATCTATCTATCTATCTATCTACCTACCTACCTACCTACCTACCTATCTTCCTATATCATCTATCTGACTGTCCATCCATCATCCATCCATCCATCCATCCCTCTCTCTCTCTCTCTCAACTGTCTATCTGACTGTCCATCCATCCATCCATCCATCCATCCATCCATCCATCTCTCTCTCTCTCTCTCTCTCCCTCTCTCTCTCTCTCTCAACTGTCTATCTGACTGTCCATCCATCCATCCCTCCATCCCTCCATCCATCTCTCTCTCTCTCTCTCTCCCTCTCTCTCTCAACTGTCTATCTGACTGTCCATCCATCCATCCATCCATCCATCCATCCATCCATCCATCTCTCTCTCTCTCTCTCTCTCCCTCTCTCCCTCTCTCTCAACTGTCTATCTGACTGTCCACCCATCCATCCATCTATCTCTATCTGTGTCTATTTGAAATCCTTGCTGGAAACATCAGTGCAAGAGAGGGTTCTTTTAGAAAAAAAAAAAAAAGAGATATAAAGTAGAGGCCAACTACTGATAGTGCTCACCTTACAACCATAATTGAGACTGTAATTTCAGCTGCAAGTCACGACGATTTTATAATCATTTTGCCGTGGTTGTTAAGCGAACGGGTTGGTCGTAGAATGAATGCTGCGGTTGATAAAGCTAACCATGGTTTGCTGTGGAGCGTCTTTGGCAGGAAACCTGAAGTAAACGCTCATTTCCAAAAAAACAATGGTGTAAATCACGATTGTGTGACCACCACGGGCCCTGCCAAGGGCCTCAAAGGCCATCGCCGAGCAGCCAAAATGCAGTCCCGTGATTCGTTGAGCGACCACAGAGTTCACTTCACCACTTCAGCCATTCGCTTAACAACTACAAAGATGGTAAAATTGGGCCCTGGTTCACTTAGCCCTTTTGAAGCAACGGAAATTCCGCTCTCGAGTACAGGCGTAAGTCAAGGACTACCCATAGAAACAAGACACCCACGCACCCCCGAGCAGGGGTGGGCTTCAAAAATTTCAGCAAGGAGTTCTTTGCCCGGTTGCTGGATAGGCGTGGCCATGGTGGGCGTGGCCTAGTCGGCCTTCTACATCACGGCAGATGGGGAGTGTTTTCGCCTTCCTTGGGTTCCGAAGGCTCTCTGGAAACCAGAAACAGGCCTGTTTCTGGCCTTCCCGAACTTCCTGGCGGCCTGTTTTTCACCCTCCCTAAGCCTCTGCACGGGCCCTGCTCCAGGGTTGGGATTCTTCCGGTTCAGACCAGTTCTATAGAACTGGTTGTTATGATTCTGCACAGTTCGGAGAACCAGCAAATTGTGCCCTTCTTCTTCTTGAAGGTCTCAAGTGATGAAGCTCCCACAACTTCTGAGGGCAACTTCTGTTCCATGAGTTGATTGTTCTCCCTGTCAGAAAGTTTCTCCTTATTTCCAGGTTGAATCTCTCCTTGTTCATCCATTATTCCTTGTCTGGCCTTCAAGTGCCTTGGAGAATAGCTTGATCCCCTTCCTCCTCTCTGTGGCAGCCCCTCAAATATTGGAAGGCTGCTCTCCTGTCTCCCCTGGTCCTTCTCTTCCCTGGACTAGCCATGCCCAATTCGTGCAACCGTTCATCGTATATTTTAGTCTCCAAGTCTTTGATTTTCTTAGGTAGATTCAGATTAACAGAGTTAGGACAGACCTTGTAGGTTATCTAGTCCAACCCCCAGCTCAAACAGGAGTCCCTACATCATTTCTGACAGTTGGCAGTCCAGTCTCTTCTTGAAAGCCTCCAGGGATGAAGCTCCTTCTGGAGGCAACTTCTGTTCCATGCGTTGATTGTTCACACTGTCAGGAAATTTCTCCTTATTTCCAAGTTGAATCTCTCCTGGATCAGTTTCCAGCCATTATTCCTTGTCTGACCTTCGGGTGCTTTAGAAAATAGTTTGACCCCTTCCTCCTCTCTGGGGCAGCCCCTCAAATATTGGAAGATGCTCTCCTGTCTCCCTTGGTCCTTCTCTTCCCTAGACAAGCCAGGCCCAGTTCCTGCAACCTTTCTTCGTATGTTTTAGCTTCCAGTCCCCTCATCATCCTGGTTGTTCTTCTCTGCACTTTTTCTAGAGTCTCAACCTCTTTTTTATAGTGTGGTGACCAAAACTGGATGCAGTACTCTAGGTGTGGCCTTACTAAGGCTTTAAAGAGTGGTATCAGTACTTCCCTTGATCTCCATTGTATCCCTCTGTTAACGCAACTTACAATTGCATTGGCTTTTTTGGCTGTCGCTGCACACGGCTGGCTCATATTTAACTGGTTGTCCATTAAGACTCCAAGATCCCTCTCCCAGTTCCTGCTATTGAGCCTGATTTTCACCCTGCAGTGGATAAACAAACCCCCTGACTGCATTTTGGCTGCTCGTTGATGGCCTTTGAGGCCCTTGGTCACACAATTGTGATTTACACCATTGTTGTTTTTTTTTGGAAATGAGCATTTACTTCAAGTTTCCTGCCCAGGAAGGCAAAAAATAGAGGGGGGGCACAACTCCTTTCACCGCTTCCATTTTTTGCCTTCCTGGGCCCCAGGGAACTTTCCTGGGAGCAAAAAGGTCCCCCCAGGAGGCTTCCTTGAGGTCCAGAAGACCCAAAAAATAGGGGGATGCTGCCAAAAGAAAGCCACGCCCACCTAGTCACATGGCCATGCCCACCTAGCCATGCCCACAGAACCGATTGTTACAAAATTTGAATCCCACCCCTTCCCTGCACTTCCCTGCATCCAAACCAGGCTGCGGCGGGACTTCTGGGAGGGGAGGGTACATGTGAGGACTCAGGGGTGGGATACAAAACAAACACAGTCATAGAAAACAGGTGAAGCCCCTTTTATTCCTTCACTTTGTTTCCAAGCTCTGAATATTCTTGATGCAAGACAAAAAACTCCCACACAAACAGTTACAAGAAGAAGGAAAAAAGTAACACAAAGCAGGCAAGATAAGGGTTGGAGGACGTCCACAAATAACACACATTGGGAAGGACGGCAAACTTGAAATTCTAAAACCTAGAACTACGCCGCCTTCGGTCTGATCTAAGTATAATATATAAAACCATACATTGCAATGTCCTACCTGACAATGAATACTTCAGCTTCAACCATAACAACACAAGAGCAAACAATAGATACAAACTCAAGGTTAACCGCACCAAACTTGATTGCAGGAAATACGACTTCAGCAACAGAGTGGTCAATGTCTGGAATACTCTACCTGACTCTGTGGTTTCTTCCCCAAACCCCAAAAACTTTAACCTTAGAGACTGTCTACTATTGACTTCACCCCTTTCCTAAGAGGTCTGTAGGGGGCGTGCATAAGTGCACCAACGTCCCTACCGTCCCTGTCCTATTGTTTCTTTTTATTTCTCTTATATGTATCCATGTATTCATAACTATGTTTTACTTATACCTATTATCTTGTAAGCAATTGACAAATAAATAAATGAATAAATAAATAAATAAATAAATGAAAACTCAGAGAGGAATCATAAACTAGAGATATTTCCATGCTTTGTTTCCAGCGTTTGCCAGTACGTAGGTCCATCCTCTTATTCAGTTGTCACACCTGCAGCCCATGAAGAGGATCAAGGCCTTCTCCTCCCGAGTAGACCACATCTCTCCCTTATCCTCTCCATCCTGCGTGCCCTAGGATGGAGAGAGGATAGGCCTGGGTCCTCCTTTGACTGCCTCTGCCCTTCCCCAGCCTCCTCCTCAACCTCCGGAGCCACACTCCCACTCCCGTCGGCTGTTCCTCCTCTCCCTCAGAGTCAGTCTCCACCAGGGATATGACAGGCTGGGTGAGGCAAGGCCAGCCAGGAGTGGAATTTGAGGGAGGGGTTCTCTGAACTGCACAGAATCTTAGCTAGGGGGCTCTCCCGAACTCCCAGCATCCCATCCCTGCCCTTGAAGCCTTTGCTGGGGCAAATTCCCCTCAGGAGTTGTGGGGACAACTTGACAACAGGGAAACAGACCGTGACCAAAATGGTTGCCGGAGTTGCGGCAATTTCCCCCACGAAAGGAATAAGTGATTTTTTTCATTGTGGGCGCCAGTGAACCAAAGTTAAATGAGAAATAAATTAAATCCAATTCCCGCCAGACATTAACACCGTTCCGTTCTCCACATCCGTCGCTCGCCGGTCCTTCAAAGGATGTAGAAGTTACCCTCCGATACCATCGCTTCATGGATCGGCGGTTCTCATTATAATTCACGATGGGTTTTGGATACCGATCTGTTCCGCCATCAGCCCAGAACGCAGGATGGGGAATAATAATTGTTTTAAATTTCACAGGAAGGCCGAGTCCTGTTGAACGTCAGGCAGGGGGGGGGGGGGGAAATTTCCAGATGAAAGAGGAAAGCTCAGCGGTGGAACAGATTAGCTTCCTTTGCGGGCACGGAGGCTGGACAACCGTCTGCCAGGAAAGCTTGACGTGAAATCCTTTCCTTGAGAAGGGAGCGGAGGGGGTGGGGGGGGGTCAGCCTAGAGGACCTCGTGGTTCTCTTTCCAGCTCTTTCGCTCTGTGCCATGTGCTGAAACACCGCTCAGTTTGGTTAGTATCAATCTTGGCATTGGGGACTTTTCTACCCTGCCTCTGTGTGTGTGTGTGTGTGTGTGTGTGTGTGTGTGTGTGTGTAACTTAATGCACGAATTGCTTACATTGTGTGAAGCCAGAGCAAGTCAGTTCGGTGACTGGAATGCGAATTTGTGGTTGTCTGCAAGAAAACATCAAAGCTCAGAAAGCACCAAGGACTCCACAGTTCTCCTCCTCCTCCTCCTCCTCCTCCTCCTCCTCCTCCTCCTCCTCCTCCTCCTCCTCCTAACCCCTACTCGCTTCTAGCACTGATGATGTTACTTAGTTTGGTCATGAAACATCTGTAAGAAAACCACCAAGCTCAGAAAGCACCAAGGACTCCACAGTCTTCCTCCTCCTCCTCCTAACACCTAACTCTTAACTCCTAACTCCTACTCCCTTCTAGCACTGATGATGTTACCTAGTAGGGTCATGAAACACCTGCAAGAAAACCGCCAAGCTCAGAGAGCCCCAAGGACCCCACAGAGAGATGGGTCTTCAACAGAAATTTAAAAAGGTCTCTATCTTAGGATGATTGATGTCTGGTTGAAGATTGCAAGTTATTCATGGTTGCCTTCCACCCATACCATCTTCAAAGTTCCTTCTTTCCTTCCTTCCATCCATCCATCCAGCAAAATCTTTCTTTCTTTCTTTCTTTTCTTTCTTCTCTTTCTTCTCCCTCACTCTTCCTTCTCTTTCTTATCTTTCTTCTCTTTTTCTTTCTTTCTTTCTTTCGTTTCTTTCTTGCTCTTCTTTCTTCTTTCCCTTTCTTTCTTTGCTTCAAGTCTCTTCTTTCTTTCTTTCTTCTTTCTTTCTTTCTTATCTTTCTTACTTTCTTTCTTTCTTTCTTTCGCTTTTTCTTTCTTGCTTTCTTATCCTTGCTTTCTTTCTTCTTTCTTTCCTTTCCTCCTACCTCCCTACCACCTACCTACTTCTTACCCACCCTCCCCTTCTCTTTCCCTCCCGCCCTCCCCCCGTCCTCACTCTCCTTCTTCGATTCTTCCTTCTTTTCCCCGCTCTTCACCTTCAATCCTCCTCTTTTCCTCCTCTCTCCCTTCCTCTCCGTCCTCCCTCTCTCTTCCTGCCCTTTCCTCCCTTCCTTCCCTCCTGCTGCTTTTCTCCCCCCCTCCTCCCTCTTGCCTTCTCCTCCTTCTCTCTGCGATCTCGTCTCCGCTCTTCTCTCCCTCATATTCTCTCGTCGTCCCGCCTCGTAGCTCTCCCAGCGTCGTCCCCCCAGTCATCACCATCCCTGCCATGAAAATAAGGTCTTTTTCTTTGACACACCCACAGCGCCAACTAGGCAAGACTTTGCAAAAACGTGCGCGGCACACGCCCTTCTAGCACTGATAGATTGATGTTAGCCATGTAGTCATTGGAGTCGTCGTAATGAGAATAAGATGAGAAGAGACGTCTGGGGCAAGAAAACGCACGCAAGCTCAGTTAGAGCAGCCTAAGGACCCCAACGAACTTAGAATAGAGATAAGAAATAAAGAATAAAGAAACTCGGTAGAATCAAGAGAAATATGAGCAATAATAAATAAGAATCAGAATAGGTAATGCCGCGGAATCACAATCCGTAATATAGAATAACTAACGAATAGAAAGTATACTTTAATTGGCCAAGAAAAACGAGTAGAGTAGAGTATAAGTGAGTAGAGTAAGCCCAAGTAGAGTAGAGTAGATTATTCAGTAGCTTAAGCTATAGTAGAGTATGAAGTAGATACATAGAGTACAGTAGGAGATAGAAAATACGAGTAAGAATAATAACTTAGAAGTAAGTACAAATAGAGTAGAATAAGCAAGTAAATAATAACTTGAATGGAACTGTAATGAATGGATGGGAAATTGAATGAGAAATGGAATTAATTTGATAGAATGTAGAATAGGAATAAATTATGAATAGAACTAGAATATAATACGAAAGGGTAAATAGCAGAAACTAGGCATATTACTAGATAGAATTAGAAGAAATATGCAAAATAGAATTCATATTATTGGCGCACACGTGTGACTGACACACAAGGAATTTATCCTTGGTGCACCACTGCTCTCAGGCCGTGAGGCATGATATCAAAGTCACCAAGATACATACTCAGGATTCGTCAAGAGTCAAGAATCATTCGGGATCAACCACTAATAATCTAGTCATAACGGGTAGCAAATGAAACAATCAAATCATACTAGGATAAACGCTACAATATAAATCCGTAAGGATAACTAAGTGACAAAGTTCCATATCCTACAATCAAAGTGGAGGGATGGGTGTATAGAGGAAGGCGCGGCAATGATTTGTCAAGAGATTCCAAGCCTGACCTTATAATATTCTCCTTTTATTGGAATACTCATCTGTCCTAAAAAGGACTTTTTCCATCAGGGCTAATTTCACCTCCAAATGCTCGCAATTCGCCGTTCCCTTCCCCGTTTCTCCCTCTTTATTACTTGTTTTCAAAGGGGCACTGATAAAAATACGAAAGTACAAGCGGCCTGCATATGAGTTATCGATCCCTTAACCGACACCACCGCAACGGTTGATGCGTCAAACGGCAATTGTTATAACCTCATTTATCGATTGCATTCGCCTCCTTTTTGTTTTTTTTAATCTTGCAGATATTATATTGTTTAAGCTGCTCTCTGCTGAGTCTCTGACAATGGGCATTCTTATAAGAGACTGGTCGTGGGCCCGAAATGTAGTACTGAGCACGGTAAAATAATAATAATAGATAAAATATTTTGAAGAAATATCAGCTGATGGAAGTCCGCTGTATGAACACCCTGCTGGTGTCTCGATCGTTCCTAGAAGCTCAAAATGGGTAACGAAGCCGATGAGGTAGGAGGGGGGGGAGAGGGAGAATGGAAGAATTAAGGGGGGAAGAAGCCGATAAGGACGGGGGCAAGGGGGAGGAAGGGAGGAGGAGCACAGAGGCGTAGAATAAGAATGAAGAATAGAAGAAGAAGTAAGATAGAGAAGAAGAAGAATGAAAATAAGAATAAGAAGCAGAAGAAACGACTAAGAATAAGAAGAGAAGACGACGAAGAAGTTAAGAAGAAGAGTAAAATGTACGG
>CM042849.1:4174483-4251983 GCA_023653725.1 Bungarus multicinctus
GTGGGTTGTCAATCGCTTACAAGATAACAGGTATAAGTATAAACACAGTTATGGATACATGAAATGGATACATATAAGAAAAATAAAATATAAGAAACAATAGGACAGGGACGGTGGGCACGTTGGTGCGCTTATGCACGCCCCCTACAGACCTCTTAGGAAAGGGGTGAGGTCCATAGTAGACAGTCTAAGGTTAAAGTTTTTGGGGTTTGGGGAAGAAACCACAAAGTCAGGTAGAGTATTCCAGACATTGACCACTCTGTGGCAGAAGTCGTATTTCCTGCAATCAAATTTGGTGCAATTATCCTTGAGTTTGTGTCTATTGTTTGCTCTTGTGTTGTTATGGTTGAAGCTGAAGTATTCATTGACAGGTAGGACATTGCAATGTATGGTTTTATATACTATACTTAGATTGGACCTAAGGCGGCGTAATTCAAGGTTTTCTAGGTCTAGAATTTCGAGTCTGGTGGCATAAGATATTCTGCAACGAGTAGAGGAGTAGAGAACTCTTCTTGTGAAATATTTCTGGACTTTCTCAACTGTGTTAATATCAGATACGTAATGTGGATTCCAGACTGATGAGCTGTATTCGAGTAATGGTCTAGCAAATGTTTTGTATGCTCCAGTTAGTAGTGTGATATTACTAGAGAAAAAGCTACGTAGGATTAGGTTAACAACTCTTAATGCCTTTTTGGCTATGTAGTTACAGTGGGCTCTTTCAGACAGAATGTTTTCTAACCTCTCCTTAAAAACTTCCAATGGTGGAGCGCTCATTACTTCTGATGGCAAGTCCTTCCACTGGTTAATTTGTTCTCACTTTCAAGGAAAATTCTCATTTCTAGGTTGCTCCTCTCCTTGATGAGTTTCCACCCGTTGCTTCTTGTCCTGCTTTGAAGAAGAGTTTGACACACACACCCTCTTCTTTGGGGCAGCCCCTCAAATACTGGAAGGCTGCTATTATGTCGCTCCTAGTCCTTCAGATCTGGTAATTGCACAAGAGTTGAGGCGCTAATGGGGACAAGCCTTTGACTCATGATGTTGGATTTTTTTAAACTTAGAACATAGAATTATAGGGTTGAAAAGGATCTTGAATGTCATCTAGTCCAGTGGTCGTCAACCGGTGAGCCGGGGACCCACTGGTGGTCCACGAGAAAATTTTGGTGATCCGCAGAGAAATGTCACCTCCCAAAGCAATTAATCCAGGCTGTGCAGGAACACAAGGCTGCGCTGCCACATGGCCTGCGGGAACACAAGGCTTGTGTCACTTGCATTGCAAATAACATGAGGTAGTGAGGGGAGGGGGAGAAGGGCAGAGAGGGGGAACTTGCTCCACTCACCCCACGCACCTGGCCTGGCCCCCGGGCTGCTTCTTTCCGCTTCTTTCTTCTTCTGCTTTTGGCTGCACGCAAGAAAAGCAGCAAAAGTCTTTCTTTTTCTCCCCCAAACTCCGCCAGAAATGAGTCTTTGGGACCCTGCAAGGCCTCCTGCTCCAAGAGATAGAATAGAATAGAATAGAATAGAATAGAATAGAATAGAATAGAATAGAATAGAATACTTCATTAGCCAAGTGTGATTGGACACAGAAGGAATTTGTCTTGGTGTAAATACTCTCAGTATACATAAAGAAAGATACATTCGTTAAGAATCAAGAATCATAATGTACAACACTTAATGATAGTCATAGGGTACAATCAACATCAAATCATACTAGGAAACAGAGGATACAAGCAACAAAGTTACAGTCACAAGTGGGAGGGGATGGGTGATAAGGAGTGATGAGAAGATTAACAGTAGTAGTAGTGTACACTTTGTAAATAGTTGAACAATGTTGAGGGAATTATTTGTTTAGCAGAGTGATGGCTTTCGGGAAAAAACTGTTCTTGTGTCTAGTTGTTCTGGTGTGCAGTGCTCTATAGCGTCGTTTTGAGGGAAGGAGTTGAAACAGTTTATGTCCAGGATGTGAGGAGTCTGTAAATATTTTCATAGCCCTCTTTTTGACTCGTGCAGTATACAGGTCCTCGATTGAAGGCAGGTGGGTGGTAATTGTTTTTTCTGCAGTCCTAATTATCCTCTGAAGTTTGTGTCTGTCCTGTTGGGTTGCAGAACCAAACCAGACAGTTGTAGAAGTGCAGATGATAGACTCAATAATTCCTCTGCAGAACTGGATCAGCAGCTCCTTGGACAGTTTGAGCTTTCTGAATTGGTGCAGAAAGAACATTCTTTGTTGTGCTTTTTTGATGACGTTTTGACGATTGTGCCAGCACAACAAAGACATAAAGACTCATTTCTGGTGGAGTTTGGGGGAGAGAAAGAAAGACTTCTGCTGCTTCTGCTGTTTTCCTTGCATGAAGCCCAAAGTCTCTCTCTCTCTCTCTCTCCCCCTGAGAATGGAGCTGGAGATAGTGTCCTGTGATCCCAAATAAAGAACAATCGATCAGGAGGAAAACGGGATGGGGGATTTTCCTGCAGACTTTTTTGGGGATTTTCCCAGGGTCTCTGGTCCGCGGGATTTAAAATGATGAGTTTGGTAGTCCCTGAGGTCCAAAAGGTTGGCAACCCCTGAACTAGTCCAACGCCCTACTCCATCAGGAAAACCTATACCATTCTGGACTATGGCTGCCCAGTCTCTTCTTGAAAACCTCCAGTGATGAAGCCCCCACAATTCTTGGAGGGAAGCCGTTCCATTGATTAATTGTTCTCACTCTCAGGCAATAACAGAAGAACAGAGCAGGAAGGGACACTGAAGGTCTTATAGTCCAACCCCCTACCCATGCAGCAAACCCAATACCATTTCAAACAAATGGCTGCCGTTTGTTGGTTGGGTTGAGTTGAGCTTCAGGAATATTAGTTTTGTGTCCCATATCTGGCCAAGGCAGCTTCTGAACTGGAGTTGAAATGCTCACCAATGGCTGGCTTTCAAACCAACTTTGTTTCGTTTAACGACACCAAACAGGAAATGCAGATTCGGCAGAGACAAGCCACCTCTGCGGCAAGAATTTAATCCGGTTTGCATTTCCAAAGAGCTCTGTGCTCGAAGCGTTTTACTCCAGTCTGACAAGCAAATCATTTGGCAAGCAGAGCCGATGGAGAAGGCGGATTCACTTAACAACCATGTTCCTAACTTAAGACCTGCAATGATTCACTTAGCAACTGTGGCGAGAAAGATCTTAAAATGAAGCAAAACTCGCCAAACCACTGTCCCACTTAGCCACTCAAATTTTGGACCCCATTGTGGTCATAACTGAAGGACTAACTGCACTCACCAATACTGCACCATAAAGATAGATAGATAGATAGATAGATAGATAGATAGATAGATAGATAGATAGATAGATAGATAGATAGATAGAGACAGACAGACAGACAGACAGACAGACAGACAGACAGATAGTGATTGATAAAATATATAGTAGATTGGTAGATAGATGATAGAGATAATTGATAGCTAGAAGAGATAGATAGATGATAG
The DNA here is from genome assembly GCA_023653725.1 of Bungarus multicinctus. NCBI lineage: Eukaryota > Metazoa > Chordata > Lepidosauria > Squamata > Elapidae > Bungarus > Bungarus multicinctus. The sequence goes on from CM042849.1 coordinate 4,177,953, forward strand.
ATAGATAGATAGATAGATGATAGATAGATAGATAGATAGATAGATAGATAGATAGATAGATAGATAGATAGGTAGGTAGGTAGGTAGGTAGGTAGGTAGGTAGATAGATAGATAGATAGATAGATAGATAGATAGATAGATAGATAGATAGATAGATAGATAGATAGATAGATAGATAGATAGATGGAGAAAGAGAGATGATGGATGGAAAGAGAGATGGAGATAGATGATAGATTAGATAGAGAGAGAGAGATGATAGATAGATAGATAGATAGATAGATAGATAGATAGATAGATAGATAGATAGATAGATAGATAGATAGATAGATAGATAAGCAGACAGATAAAGAAAGTGAAAAAGAGGATGAGTAAAAGATTAATGGAATGATGGATGGATGGATGGATGGATATACAATATAGATAGAATATAAGATAAACAGACAGATGATAGATGGTAAATATTGAATGGATTGGATGGATGGATAGGCACAATAGAGATACGATAGATGATAGATTAGGTTAGACAGAGAGAGAGACATGATAGATAGAGATAGACAGATGTCAGATAGAGATAGATAAATAGAGATAGACAGATGAAAGAGAGAGATGAGAGAGATAGACAGATGATAGAGATAGATAGATAGATAGATAGATAGATAGATAGATAGATAGATAGATAGATAGACGATAGAGATTTTAGATAGATATAGACAGATAGATGAAAGATAGAGATAGATAGATAAACAGACAAATAAAGAAAGCAAGAAAGAAATAGAGAGAATGAGTAAAAGTAATGGAATGATGGAATGATGGATGGATGGATGGATGGATATACAATATAGATGTAACATTTGATAGATGGTAAATATTGAATGGATGGATGGATTGGTACAATAGAGATACAATAGATGATAGATAGATTAGATAGATAGATAGATAGATAGATAGATAGATAGATAGATAGATAGATAGATAGATAGATAGATAGATAGATAGATGGATGGATAGATAAAAACTCAATTTATCGGCGCCCAATCATAAAACAATAAAAGCTTTTACACTTTGAGAGAATTCCATCAAAAGCTTATAAAACTTCCTCCATTTCTCTCCCAGCTTCAACCACTAATTTAGCCAAAATTGCTGCTCTTTGAATCACTTGTGGATTCTTGTTACTCAATTGAGGTTCCATCTCCTGCATTATTGCAAAAAAAAGAAAGAGAGAGGGAAAAAAATTGATTTCTGAGTCTAGGAGCAATCAACGTAATCCCTTATATTCTCTCAGAGGAGGTTTTCCAGCAGGTAAGGAGGTAGCACAATCGCCATGAAATGTAAAGACACAAGAAAATTGCACCATCTCCTGGGACCTTTCTTTGTTCTCTTGAGGATCTCCAAGCTTTAAAACACCAAGTCTACGCCTGGGGTTTTTTTTATAAGGAGTCGGCAAATAGAGGCCACTTGCCATATACACAGACGCCCTCCAGTCAGAACTGAAGAGGTTTCTGGGATGAGAAGCGAAATGTCTCCAAATAAAAATACCAGAAAGTCCAATTACCTCTTGAAAAAGCATCTTTGGGACAATATAAGGGCATAGACAAACCTCCAAGTGGCCTCAAGGGCTCCCTAAAAGGATGCAAATGACCAGCTGTCTGCAAGGAATGTAAATCCTTCCATTCCCCACCATCCAGTCAGGCTTCTGAGATGAGAAGTGAAAGGTCTTCAAAGAAAAACCTAGGAAGTCCAGTTGCCTCTTGAAAAAAGCACCTCTTGGACAACTGGGGACACAGATAAACCTCCAAGCATCCTTAATGACTCTAAAAATCAGGTGTGACTCACTTAAACGGCCGCATTGCTTAGCGACAGAAACGTAGTCGTAAGTTGAAGACTGCTTGAATTGTACGTCATCTGTCCAGTGCAAAGGATTTTTTTCGGCTCCTCTCCCACACGCCCCAATTTTCTCTTCCCACCCCGCAAAAAAGGGACATTCCCCCCCCACACACACACACACACTAGAAGGGAATGGCGAAAAAGGCTGCAGGGAGAAATGCAATGGTTGGGTTTGCAGAAGGAAGGAGTAAATCAAAGGCGAGATTCCCCCATGGTGGCAGGAAAGCTCAATTCCCAAAGTTTTTTTGGACTTTGAAGGCATGGGGGGGGGGGGAGTGATGGAAAGCACACACCCCCCCCCTTCCGTTGACGTGTAGCTTGTCTTGCCTTTGGGCTGCTGTTTGGGCAAAGGAGATAAAAAGGCTTTTAAAAGAGGCAGGGAGAAACACGGGGAGGAGAAACCAGAAGGCAAAACAAGGAATACATTCCTGATTATTAATATTTTTTTCTCGCGCGCTGGCTGCAACGCTTCCCAAGCAATCCGCTGCGGTCTGGGCTGGCTGATCCCACTTCAGGGCAGGCACTGATGAACAGATTGCAATGACGACACCATCAAAGCCAATCTCTTTAACACATTCTGTGGCTCAGTGTTTGTAACCAGCAATGGATCATGCCCAGTATTTCCTAGTCGAACCACAGACAACTACAATGATCTAATACATATCGATTTTACAGAAGACAACGTTGAAAAAGCACTATGCAATCTAAAACCATCTCTATCTATTGGAACGGATGGAATATGTGCCTACTTCTTAAAAAAGCTATCCACTGTCGTAGCAGAACCTCTAAGCATAATCTTTGAAAAATCTTTCAAGACCAGCTCCTTGCCAAACTATGGTCACCAACCATGATCATCCCCATCTTCAAAAAGGGAGACCCCAGCCTAGTTGAAAACTACAGACCAATCTCTTTATGCTGCGTCACCTGTAAAGTCATGGAATCAATTATCAACCAATCCATCATCCTCCACTTAGAGACAAACAACCTACTCTCTAATAAACAATTTGGTTTCAGAAAAAAACTACCCTGTAATCTGCAACTCTTACACTGCAAAAACATATGGACTACACAACTCGATCAGAGCAAAGCAATAGATGCAATCTACATAGACTTCTGTAAAGCCTTTGATTCAGTGGTACATGACAAACTACTCCTAAAACTAAAATTTTATGGTATCTCTGGATACCTGCATAACTGGATAGAAGCATTCCTGTCAAACAGGCAACAAATGGTCAAAATTGGGAGCGTCCTATCAAATTCTGTACCTGTCAACAGTGGTGTCCCCCAAGACAGTGTTCTAGGACCAGCCCTCTTCATACTCTACATAAATGACCTCTGTGATCCTATCAAGAGCAACTGCGTTCTCTTCGCTGATGATGTAAAGCTGTTCGATACCACAGACAATGCTGCTACCCTTCAAAAAGACCTTGACTACGTATCAGAATGGTCAAACAAATGGCAACTTCAGATCTCAACTAGTAAATGCTCCATCTTGCATATTGGCAAAAAAAATCAAAAAATGAAATACAGGCTGAATGGTCAAGACCTTGCTGATGACACAAACTTTATCAAGGACCTTGGAGTACTCATCTCTAATGATCTAAGTGCTAGAGCCCACTGTAACTACATAGCCAAAAAGACATTAAGAGTTGTTAATCTAGTTCTGCGTAGCTTTTTCTCTGGTAATATCACTCTACTAACTAGAGCATATAAAACATTTGCTAGACCAATACTTGAATACAGCTCATCAGTCTGGAATCCGCATTATGTATCTGATATTAATACAATTGAGAAAGTCCAGAAATATTTTACAAGAAGAGTCCTCCACTCCTCTACTCATAGCAGAATACCTTATGCTACCAGACTTGAAGTTTTAGACCTAAACAACCTAAAACTACGCCGCCTTCAGTTTGATCTAAGTATAGTACATAAAATTATATATTGCAATGTCCTACCTATCAATGAATACTTCAGCTTTAACCAAAACAATACAAGAGCACACAATAGATACAAACTCAAGGTTAATCGCACCAAACTTGATTGCAGGAAATACGACTTCAGCCACAGAGTGGTCAATGTCTGGAATACTCTACCTGACTCTATGGTTTCTTCCCCAAACCCCAAAAACTTTAACCTTAGACTGTCTACTATTGACCTCACCCCTTTCCTAAGAGGTCTGTAGGGGGCGTGCATAAGCACACCAACGTGCCTACCGTCCCTGTCCTATTGTTTCTTGTTTTCTTATTCATATCCATTTCATGTATTTATAACCATGTTTATACTTATACCTGTTATCTAATAATTGTTTGACAAAATAAATAAAATAAAAATAAAAAACAGAGAGTTGGAAGGGACCTTGTAGGTCATCTAGTCCAACCCTCCATCCATCCCCACCACCCAAGCAGGAGACCCTACGGCTATTTCTGACAGAGTCCAGTCTCTTCTTGAAAGCTTCCAGGGATGATGAAGCACCCATAAATTCTGAATAACAGAATAATAGAGGTGGAAGGGACCTCTTGGGTCATCTAGTCCAACCCCCACACCCAAGGAGGAGACCCTACACCTCTTCCTCCTCTTCCTCTTCTTCTTCTTCTTCCTCTTCCTCCTCTTCCTCCTCCTCCTCCTCCTCCGCTTCTCCTAACCCCCTCCTCCTTATAGCACTGATGATGGGATGGGATGGGATGTCTGCAAGAAAACCACAAAGCTCAGAGAGCACCAAGGAGTCCACAGCCCCCCCCCTCCTCCTCCTCCACCTCTTTGCAAACCCCACTCCCTTCTAGCACTGAAGATATTACCTAGTGGGGTCATGAGATGTCAGCAAGAAAGCCACCAAGCTCACAGAACACCAAGGACTCCCCAGTTCAACCCTGAGCTACCAATAGTCTCCTTTCTCCAGGTGAAGGCGATTTGATGGGCAGCTTGGCCTCCGATCCCAGCATCCAGAAACAGGCCCCACCAGTGTACGATTATGTCCTGTTTTTCAACACCCGCAGCGTCAAGCAACTCGAGGTTTCTTTCCGTAGGTGGCCTGAGACGAGAGACCCCGAAATACAAGATCCTTTTAAAGCTTCGGCTCAAAGAACTCATTGAATTCTAATACAGGGAAGGAATTTTAACGCCGTCCAAATAAGCACGGCAATGCCTCTTGGGGACCCCGAGGGCTTTTGCAAGCGTGAGAAGGCAGGTATCGTTGCAACGGAGTTGCCTATTAGATATTTATGCCTTGTTCCCCGGATAGAAAAGGGATTGCAACATACAACTCAAAAGGTTTTGGTTCGACAGCTTGATCTCAATACTGCCTGGAATATCCTTTGTGCATCTTCTGACTTCCTCCCTAATGACGAATCCACACTGTATAATGGGCATCAATGCAATTGAACGAGTCCAGAGGTATTTCACGAGAGGAGTCCCCCGTTCCTCCGCTTGCAATGGAAGACCTTAGGCCACCAGGCTTGAAATTTTGGACCTGGGCAATCTAGAAACCGCGATGGCGAACCTATGGCCACGCGTGCCACAGGTGGCATGCAGAGCCATTTGTGCGAGCAGGCGAGCCCCAGCCAAACAAACTTGCACTGTGCATGTCCATGACTCCCAGCTGATTCTCGGCCTGTTTGAGGCTGTTTTTGCCCTCCAAAGGCTGCAGAGAATAGAATAGAATAGAATAGAATAGAATAGAATAGGATGGGATGGGATGGGATGGGATGGGATGGGATGGGATGGGATGGGATGGGATGGGATTAGATTAGATTAGATTAGATTAGATTAGATTAGATTAGAATTAGAATAGAATAGAATTAGAATAGAATTAGAAAATAGAAAATAGAATAGAATAGAATTAGAATAGAATAGAATTAGAATTAGAATAGAACAGAATTAGAAATTAGAAATTAGAATAGAATAGAATAGAATTGAATTAGAATAGAATAGAGTAGAATAGAATTAGAATAGAATAGAATTAGAAATTAGAATAGAATAGAATAGAATAGAATAGAATAGAATTAGAACAGGATAGGATAGGATAGAATAGAATAGAATAGAATTAAAAATTAGAAAATAGAATAGAATAGAATAGAATAGAATAGAATAGAATAGAATAGAATAGAATAGAATAGAACAGAATACTTTATTGGCCAAGTGTGATTGGACACACATATTGGCTTACCTCAAGTCTCCAGGAGGGTGAAAATGGCCTCAAACGGGCTCTAGAGGCCCTCTGGACACTGAAAACAGGCAGGGGTGGAATTCTACCAGTTCACACCTATTCACTAGAACCGGCTGTTAACATTCTAAGCCGTTCGGAGAACCGGTTGTTAGAAGAAATTCCTGGCCTAATCCTGTAAGGAAGGCAGGAAGGAAACATTCTGGTGTTGCTTACAGAAACTGCCTCTCCGTTAACCCTTATTACATTCTTGGCAGGACTAGACTTCCTGTCTCAGGAATTTCTCTGGAGTTTTTTTCCCCTCCTTTGCTGGTACTTTGCTTGTGTGGAGGGACCATTCAAAGTTACAATGGCACTGAAAAAAATGACTTTAAAAAGTGACCCTTTTTCACACTTACGACTGTTGCAGCATCTCCAGAGTCATGAGAGGCCAGGCGAAGAGATGCGTGTCTCAATATGAGTGATATTGAGTTGGCCACGCCCAGCCAGTCACATGACCACCAAGCCACACCCACCCAGTCACATGATCACAAAGCCACACCCACCAACTAAGCCATGCCCACAGAATCAGTTGTTAAAAAATTTGAATCCCACCTCTGAAAACAGGCACTTCCGGTATTTCTGGAAGGCCTATTTCTCGGCCTCCCGAAGCTGCAGAGGCTTTTGTCAAGCCCCTGGGAGGGCGAAAAGAGTCTCAAACAGGCCAAAAATCAGCTGGGAGGTGCACACATGCACATGCAGGTAAGTGGGTGCAGGGGGGGTTGTTGCGTGCACCTACACAGGAGGGACAGGGCACATTGCTTTCTGGGTGCTGGCACGCAAATGCGGGTGTGTGAGCCCAAAAAGGTTAGCCACCACTGCTCTATAGCATCTTTTTGAGAAATAAGAGTTGAAACAGTTTATGTCCGGGATGCGAGGGGTCTGTAGATATTTTCACAGCCCTCTTTTGGACTCGTGCAGGATATCCAGGTCCTCCATGGAAGGCAGGTGGGTGGTAATTGTTTTTTCTGCAGTCCTAATTATCCTCCGAAGTCTGTGTCTGTCCTGTTGGGTTGCAGAACCAAATCCAGGTCCTCCATGGAAGGTAGGTGGGTGGTAATTGTTTTTTTCTACAGTCCCCTGTATTTTTTTTTATTTACTTTTTTGTCAAAGAGTTTTTATTTTAAAACAAACACACATTTACAAAACATAAAAAAATAAAACATTTTCCATTTTGTATACATACAGTGTGTCAGTTGGTTGCAAATCTTTAGTGCTATCTTTTTGTAGTCGTTACTCTCAGTTTATTTCAATTTTCACATTGTCAATCTAACATATATATAATCTGTCAATCTGTGTATATATATATATATATACATAGTTATGAATATACAGTTATAGTTAAGTATATACATAGTTATGAATACATGAAATGGGTACATATAAGAAGAATAAAAGAAACAATAGGACAGGGACGGCAGGCACATTGATGTTCTTATGCACACCCCCTACAGACCTCTTAGGAAAGGGGTGAGGTCAATAGTAGACAGTCTAAGATTAAAGTTTTTGGGGTTGGGGGAAGAAACCACAGAGTCCGGTAAAGTATTCCAGACATTGACCACTCTGTTGCTGAAGTCGTATTTCCTGCAATCAAGTTTGGTGCGGTTAACCTTGAGTTTGTATCTATTGTGTGCTCTTGTATTGTTACGGGACCGCCTACTGCCATCGTCAACCTCCCGCTGCCCAGTACGCTCCCACAGGGTTGCCCTCCTTGGGGTACCGCCGCCCAGCTGTTGTCGGCTGACGGCCCCGAGAGTTCGGGCTTTCTCTGTGGGAGCTCCCTCCCTATGGAATGATCTCCCCCCGGAGATACGAGCCATGACGGATATTCTGACCTTCCGGCGCGCAGTTAAAACCCTATTTTTTAGACAGGCCGGCCTGGCCCAGTAATCAGGTTCTGGTTTTAAACTTCATTTGGTTTTAATAATTAATTTTTAAATTTTTAATTAGATCCCTGATTTTACATTGTTAAATTTAATTTTGATGGGATACAGCCGGAACAACTGCGTTTAATATATTTTTAATTGTATTTATAATGTATTTATTGTGTGTTTTTAGTAGGCTGTACACCACCCCGAGTCCCTTTTTGGGAGAGGGAGCGGTATAAAAATATGATAAAATAAATAAATAAATAAATAAATTATGGTTGAAGCTGAAGTATTCATTGATAGGTAGGACATTGCAATGTATGATTTTATATACTATACTTAGATCAGACTGAAGTCGGCGTAGTTCTAGGTTTTCTAGGTCTAGAATTTCAAGTCTGGTGGCCTAAGGTATTCTACAATGAGTAAAGGAGTGGAGAACTCTTCTTGTGAAATATTTCTGGACTTTCTCAACAGTGCTATTATCAGATACGTAATGTGGGTTCCAGACTGATGAGCTGTATTCAAGTATTGGTCTAGCAAATGTTTTGTATGCTCTAGTTAGTAGTGTGATATTACCAGAGAAAAAACTATGTAGGATTAGGTCAACAACTCTTAATGCCTTTTTGGCTATGTAGTTACAGTGGGCTCTAGCACTTAGATCATTAGAGATGAATATTCCAGGGTCCTTTACAGAGTTTGGATCATCAACAACGTCTTGACTATTCAGCTTGTATTTTATTTTCTGATTTTTTTTGCCTATATGTAAGACAGAGCATTTATTTGTTGAGATTTGAAGTTGCCATTTGTTTGACCATTCTGATACATAGTCAAAGTCTTTTTGAAAGGTAGCAGTATTGTCTATGTAACAGCTTTACATCATCAGCAAAGAGAACGCAGTTGCTCTTAATATGATCACAGAGGTCATTTATGTAGAGAATGAAGAGAGTTGGTCCTAGAACATGCCTTGGGGTACACCACTATTGACAGGTACAAAATTTGATAGGACACTCCCAATTTTGACCATTTGTTGTCTGTTTGACAGGAATGCTTCTATCCAATTATGCAATTGTCCAAGATACCATAAGATTTTAGTTTTAGGAGTAGTTTGTCATGTACCACTGAATCAAAGGCTTTTCAGAAGTCTATGTAGATTGCGTCTATTGTTTTGCCCTGATCGAGTTTTGTAGTTCATATGTTTTTGCAGTGTAAGAGTTGCAGATTGCAGGATAGTTTTTCCTGAAACCAAATTGTTTATTAGAGAGTAGGTTGTTTGTCTCTAAGTGGAGGATAATGGATTGGTTGATAATTGATTCCATGACTTTACAGGTGACGCAGCATAAGGAGATTGGTCTGTAATTCTCAACTAGGCTGGGGTCTCCCTTTTTGAAGATGGGGATGACCGTGGCTTGTGACCATAGTTTTGACAAGGAGCTGGTCCTGAAAGACTTTTTAAAGATTATGTTTAGAGGTTCTGCTATGGCAGTGGATAACTTTTTTAAGAAGTAGGCACATATTCCATCCGGTCCAATAGATAGAGATGGTTTTAGATTGCGTAGTGCTTTTTCAACATTGTCTTCTGTAAAATCGATATGTATTAGATCATTGTAGTTGTCTGTGGTTTGGCTAGAAAATACTGGGCATGGTCCATTGCTGGTTACAAACACTGAGCCAAAGAATGTGTTAAAGCTTTAATGGTCTCGTCGTTGCAGTCTTTACCATTATGTCCTATTAGGGGTGGGATGGACCTTGAGTCTCTTAGTTTGTTGTTTACAAAATTGTAAACAGCACAGGTAGAATTGTGCATAGAAAGTTTTCCTCTTGTTTAATGTGATAATTGGTGCATTCAGTCTTTATCTGTGGCATAAATTTTTGTATCGGCTTTTGAAGTTGGCAACGTGACCAGATTGGTTTTTCCACCAAAGAGATCTCTTTTTGGATTGAAGTTTCCTTATTGTTATGGGTGATCTGTTTTTGTTGTTGTTTTGGGAGTTGTTATTGGTACATATAGTTTGATGACTCTTTTGACTTCAAGTAAAAATATGTTGTAATGGTCTTCAACAGTATTGCATCCAGTGAATAGAGATTGCCAATCAAGGGATGAGAGATCGTTGCCTATAAGATCACAGTTGCCTTGTAAAAATGTTTATCTTCTTGTTCTCTAATTTCAAATGTCAATTTACTCATTTCACCACAGTCCATAATTTTCTTAATAACTTCCTCCTGCATAGGTATGTTATCATTTTTCCAGTTCTTAGCAAATACAATCCTAGCCACTGTTAAAACGTTTACAGTCCCCTGTATTTTGAAGAAAGCTGCTACTGCGTTTTTCTAAACTAACTCTTTGCGAACTGATAAAACAGGGGTTAGTCATTCTATCCACTCGAGACCGTCGGTGTGCAGGAACGAAGAAACTCAAACTGCTTTTTCTCAGCCCCAAAAAAAGAGGAAAAAAAAAAGAAGACTTCCAAACGAGGAAGCATCAGAAACAACCCCAAAACCTCTGAATTTTGGTGTCTCTTGGAGATGAACCGCAAATCAATCTGTTTTGCTAGGGATAAAAAAAGACCAATTCCCACCAGCCGACTTTCCATCAGAATAGGAAAAATTAATTCATTTTTCACATAAATATGGGCATCCCCGTTTTTGGGAAGTCAACGAACCCGTGACAATTTACACTTCTCTAAATATTGTTTTTCCCGAGCTCTCTTGTGAAAAGGAGTCTAGGCTACATGGGCAGGGACCTCATAAATCACCTTAAAAACAGAACTACCTTAGGGAAAAACTGGTTTCCAAAGCTTGGGCATGAGGGAAAAATAGAAGCCAAAAAAAAAATAAAAAATTGCATATATTGGGAGGGGATCTATGGGAACTGGGAGCAGAAATCTTCAATGTTTTCTTTTTTTTCATTGGCACTGGTCCAGAAACATAAAATCAAAAGCTGTGCGAATCAGCAGGGCCCTTAGAGTCACATAATAACATGAATATAAGCATAAATAAGATTAAATAAGATACATAAATATAAATCAGATTATGTTATTAGAAATAAAAATTTATATACATATATAAATATAAATAAGAGCATCAACTTTATTTATTTATTTATTTTTTTGCATTCGGTATGCAATAAACTTTTGGAATCAAAGTCAGCCCCGTAATATCAATATTTCCCTCTAAATTTATTTGCCTCCTCTCAGGAATTCTGAGGTCCAGGTTTTACAATCAACTCTCTTCTCTTTCTTGTCTGTGAAGATGTTCCGCCTTCTAGGTTGTGGTTATTTCAAAAGTGTTTTTTTTTTCCCCAAGAGGCAACTGGACTTTCTGTTTTTTCTTTGAAGACGTTTCGCTTCTCATCCCAGAAGCTTCCTCAGCTCTGACTGGATGGTGAAGAATGGAAGGATTTCTACTCATTCCAGACAGCTGGCCATTTGCATCCTTTTTAGAGAGTCGCTGAGGCCACTTGGAGGTTTGTCTGCGTCCTCAGTTGTTTTTCAGGAGGCAACCGGACTTTCTGTTTTTTCTTTGAAGACGTTTCGCTTCTCATCCCAGAAGCTTCTTCAGCTCTGACTGGATGGTGAAGGACGGAAGGATTTCTACTCCTTCCAGACAGCTGGCCATTTGCATCCTTTTAGAGAGTCGTTGAGGCCACTTGGAGGTTTGTCTGTGTCCTCAGTTGTTTTTCAGGAGGCAACTGGAGTTTCTGTTTTTTCTTTGAAGATGTTTCGCTTCTCATCCCAGAAGCTTCTTCAGCTCTGACTGGATGGTGAAGAATGGAAGGATTTCTACTCCTTCCAGACAGCTGGCCATTTGCATCCTTTTTAGAGAGTCGCTGAGGCCACTTGGAGGTTTGTCTGTGTCCTCAGTTGTTTTTCAGGAGGCAACCGGACTTTCTGTTTTTTCTTTGAAGACGTTTCGCTTCTCATCCCAGAAGCTTCTTCAGCTCTGACTGGATGGTGAAGGACGGAAGGATTTCTACTCCTTCCAGACAGCTGGCCATTTGCATCCTTTTTAGAGAGTCATTGAGGCCACTTGGAGGTTTGACTGTGCCCTCCTTTGTCCCAGAGGTTTTTTTGTCAAGAGGCAACTGGACTTTCTGTTAATTTTTTTTTTCCTTTGAAGACATTTCCCTTCTCATCCAAGAAGCTTTTGCAGGTCTGGCTGGATGGTGAGGAATAGAAGGATTTATACAGTGGTGGGATTCACATTTTTTTTTTTACTACTGGTTCTGTGGGCGTGGCTTGGTGGGCGTGGCAGGGGAAGGATACTGTAAAATCTCCAGTCAGAGGTGGGATTTGCTGGTTTTCCGAACTACTCAAAATTTCCGCTTACCAGTTCTCCAGAACTAGTCAGAACCTGCTGAATGCCACCACTGGATTTATACTTCTTGCCAGACAGCTGGTCATTTGCATCCTTTTAGAGAGCTGTTGAGGCCACTTGGAGGTTTATCTCTGTCCACAGGGTCACCTGAGTGGTGCAAATGGGGGCAGAGCCTCCTTGGGGCTGATGAAGGACCCTGTTGTAGACTGGAGATAGAGGATGTCATATCTACCCTCCTCTGTTGAGAGAGGGCTGTTCAATTTGGATATAGATGGCCTCTTTGAGCCCTTCTTTCAAACCAGAGGTCCTCTCTGTCCAAAATGTGGACTTTGCTGTCTTCAAAAGACTGGCCTTTATCTTTGTCTTTTCTTTTCCTTTTTAAAATAATTTTTTTTTATTAAGTAAACATTAAAAACAATTGAACACAGTGCGACTTTCTTAGCCATCATGTTGGCCAGACAAACTATAGCATAGAAATACACATAACAGTTAATTTTCCCTTTTTCCTTATGTTGTTGATATAATGCTAGCTACGTATTTGTTTCAATTTGCATTGATATACATTTATGTACATATTTACAGCCTGACTTCTTATCCATTTCTTTTTTCCCTTTATGGTCTTTATATTCGTATCATCTTTCTCCATTATACGTATTTCATTCTCTTTAAATTACAAAGCTTTTACTTTTACTCCTATAAAAGCGTCAACAATTTCTTTTTTTCCTCGACTCCAGCCGTTGATATATTTTACTCCAGACTTCGTCATGTTCTGTCTCACCCCTATCCTTAATTTCTAGAGTTTTCTTTATTATTTTGCTTTCTATAGGGGTGTCTTCATTCTTCCTGTTTGGGGCATATACCAATCTCACAGCAGTCATTATATGTAGCATTATTGTTCCTTTACTATGTTTCTCTTCAATAATTCCCAGTAGGACATTTCTGGTCTAAACTCTACTTTTTAGCTAACCATCTCTTCTATCCATACCTTTATTTTCTACCAATACTTTTTTGCTTTTACACATTTCCACCACATGTGATAATAGGTCCCTATCTCCATGTTACATTTCTTGCCTTTTAAATGCAGAGCGTCATCACTTGAGACTTTCAAGAAGAGATTGGACTGCCATTTGTCAGAAATGATGTAGAGACTCCCGCTTGGGTGGGGGGTTGGACTAGATGACCTACAAGGTCCCTTCCAACTCTGATTATCTGTTATCTGTTATCAGATGAACTGCTGACTCTTGTTCTGATGGGTTTGTTCTCCTATATCAGTGGTCGCTAACCAGTGGCCTGGGGACCACTGGTGGCCCACAAGAAAATTTTGTTGGTCCGCAGAGAAACGTCCCCCCAAGGCAATTAATCCAGGCTGCGCAGGAACACAAGGCTGTGCCACCCACATGGCCCACCCACCCACTGGCCCCCACTCTTCGGTTGAGTGCAAGCCTTACTTTGAGTAGAGCCATGCAAGCTGGAACTAGAAGGTAAGACCAATGGCAGGGGAGAGAAATCCGCCCCGGAGTGGCTTGCTGACGTTGGTGGGAAAGTCGGTCCCATATTCCAGAGCTGCAGGAGTCACAGGACTGGCCCTTTGGCCATCCCGGAGCAGCTCCTCCAGTCCATGGCAGGCTGGTGCACCCAGGTGGAGGAGCAGCTGCTCCAGGATGACCAAAGGGCCAGTCCTGTGACTCCTGCAGCTGTGGAATATGGGACCGACTTTCCCACCAACATCAGCAAGCCACTGTTGGTCAAAATTCATACTAGTGCTCCGCGGGATTTGACCTCATGGTGGTCCCTGAGGTCCAAAAATTGGCGACCCCTGTCCTCTATTGTGCCATGGCATTTGTGAAATGGCTGTTTTGTTTCCTCGATGTGCAGATCTGCGATGTGCAGATCTGCGCTGCGTTCTACATTCAGCATTGTACATCGTTGCATTCTCTTTCCGGCAATTTCTTTTTCTCTCTCTTTTTTTTTTTTAAAAAAATCCCATCTTCCCTCTCTCCTCATTGCATTCTTCTCTTTCCCACATTTGGTCCAGCTGCAGTAAAATATGAAACCCTTGGGTTAACCAAGCATAATCAGATGCCACGCTTGAATAACGCCGCAGTATAGCTTTAAGGTTCAACACAACTCTCTGCGGTACACTAGCATGGCGCACTACAAACGATCCTTCCCTGATTTGATCTTAATCTGATGTTTTTGGGTGGACTCATCTGTTGCGTTCAACGTCTTCGGAAAATATTGGGAAGAAAAGAGGAAGGGAACTGTGAGCAGCGCGAAAATATTTACTAGTGGAGTCAATCACTCTTGGGCGAAGGGGAGTCCTCGACTGACGATTGCAACTCAGCCCCGGAATTTCCAGGATTGAGCAACCCGGTTGCGAAGTGGCTTTTGCCCCATTTTTTGACCTTTCTTGTCACCATTGTTAAGTGAATCACCACCGTTGTTAAGTGAGTCACATGGTTCTTAAGTGAATCTGGCTTCTCCACCCCCCCCCTTGACTTTGCTTGTCCAAAGGTCACAAAAGGGGATCACGTGACTCCCCAGGACGCTGCAATGGTCATAAGTATGAGTCAGTTGCCCCAAGAGTCTGAATTTTGATCATGTTGAGCATGGGGCTACTGCAAGGGTTGTGGGGGGGGTGGGGGTGGGAAAGGTCATAGGACATTTTTTTCAGTGCCATTGTAACTTTGCCTTCTGCAAACAATCGTCTTCTGCCCATAGTCAGCTGGGGTGGACCCACAGTGAGCGATCATGATCTAGTCAAGCCAAGGTCTCCATGGTGCAACCTGAACAGCAACCTGATGTTTTCCATGTACATTCTCAATGTACATCTCTCCTCCTCCTCCTCCTTCTTCTTTCTCTTCTTCTCTTCCTCCTCCTCCTCCTTCTCCTGCTCCTTCTTGTTCTTGTTCTTCTAGTTCTTCTTCCTCTTCCTCTTCCTCTTCTTTTTCTTCTCTTCCTCCTTCTGCTCCTCCTCCTGCTTCTTCTTCTTCTTTCTCCTCCACCTCCTCCTCCTCCTTCTTCTTCCTCCACCTCTTCCTTCTGCTCCTTCTTCTTCTCCTTCTTCTCCTTTTTCTTCTTCCTCCTCCTCCTTCCTTCTTCTTCTTCCTCCTCTTCCTTCTGCTCCTTCTTCTGCTCCTCCTGCTCCTTCTTCTTCCTCTTGCTCCTTCCCCTTCTTCCTCTTCCTCTTCCTCCTTCTGCTCCTTCTTCTTCCCCTCCTCCCTTCCCCTTTCCCCCTCCCCTTTTCTCCTTTTCCTTCTCCTTCTCCTTCCACCTTCCTCCATCCTCCTCCTTCTTCCTCCTGTCCTTCTCCCTCCTTCCTTCTTCCTCTTTTCCTTCTCCTTCCTCCTTCTCATGCCCTCAGTCCCAGTTAAAAGTTCCCACTAGTCCTTCCATGTTAAGGATGCCCAACTGCCAAGGACAACCGTAATGCAAGTCAGCCTAAACCCTTTCTGGGACAATATAAAACTAACCTCTTTGGTCCAGAGAGGGGCTTTGCAAGGCTGCCAGTGAAACCACTAGAAAATAAACCCACCCCAAGTCCAAAGGGCCTTGTGCAAAGAGCCATCCAGAGACCATAACTATAATTCCTGTGGATGGCAGATAGTTGAACGCTTTCTTTCAATAACAGGCAAGAGATATGCAAGCGGTTTCTTTCAATAACATTCAGCAGCTCCAGAAGGGACATAAATCTCAAGGCCGAGAGGTCAACGGTCCCATTTTTTTTAAAAGACTCTGCAAATCTCATATCCCCAAAGAGACATTCAAACATATTTGGCACTTCGTCCATGCAGCCAACAGAACCAGGTTAATTTAGCAGAACTCTTTATTTTATTTATTTATTTGTCAAGCAAGTATTAGATGTAATACTATAATAAGGGTGTAAGTATAAACATGGTTATGAATACATGAAATGGATACAAATTAAAAAAAGAAACAAGAGGACAGGGACGGTAGGCATGTTGGTGGCTTATGTTGCTTATGCAACTCTGGGGAAGCCAACATCAGTCACCCACAAAGAGGGCTGTGAAAATATCTACAGACCCCTCACATCCTGGACATAAACTGTTTCAACTCCTTCCCTCAGAATGACGCTATAGAGAGCCCTGCACACCAGAACAACTAGACACAAGGAGAATTTTTTCCTGAATGCCATCCCTCTGCTAAACAAATAATTCCCTCAATACTGTCCAACTATTTACAAAGCCTGCACTACTATCACTATTAAAATTCTCATCACTCCTTATCACACACACCTTCCCTCTTGTGACTGTATGACTGTCACTTTGTCGCTTGTATCCTTACGATTTATATTGACTGTTTCCTAGTATGATTTGTTGACTTATTGTACCCTATGACTATTATTAAGTGTTGTCCCTCATGATTCTTGACTCTTGGCGAATGTATCTTTTCTTTTATGGCCACTGAGAGTATTTACACCAAGACAAATTCCTTGTGTGTCCAATCACGCTTGGCCAATAAAGAATTTTATTCTATTCTATTCTATTCTGTATTTCTATTCTATTCTATATTCCTATTCCATTCCATTCTATTCTATATTCCTATTCTATTCTATATTCCTATTCTATTCTATTCATTTCTATTCACTTTTTCCTAATATGATTTGATGGCTTATTGTACCCTGTGCTATCATTAAGTGTCGTAACTGATGATTCTTGACTCTTGATGAATGGATTCTTTTTTTTTTATGTATACTGAGAGCATTTGCACCAAGACAAATTCCTTGTGTGTCCAATCACACTTGGCCAATAAAGAATTCTATTCTAATTCTAATTCTATTCCATTCCATTCCTTTCTATTCTATTTATATTCTATTCTATTTATATTCTATTCTATTCTATTCGGTATTTCTCTTGTACTCTATTCTATTCACAAAACTGTGTGGCCCAAAACAGGGTCTGAGAAAAAAAACCAACCAAAAAAAAAAAATGTTTCCCATCAAAAGCGTTTCTTTGTATGTGTGGGGTTTGTGCTGTGACGGGATGCAAAAATTTTACTACCAGTTCTGTGGGTGTGTCTTGGTGGGCACGGCAGGGGAAAGATACTGCAAAATCCCTCTTCCCTCCCCATCCCATTAACCTGCTTTCCAGCTCCGTTCTCCTGGGCAGGGCAACCAAAGGAGACCCAGCTGATCAGCTGGGACTCGACGGGAGGCAGAGAAGAGATGGGGTTGGCGGGGCCAGTCGGAGGTGGTATTGGCTGGTTCTCCCAACTACTCAACATTTCCGCTACCGGTTCCGTAGAACCGGTCTGAACCAGCTGAGTACACCTCTGGTTTTGTGAGAATGTGTGTATTTGTGTGCAAAGGCAAAGAAAAGAAGAGGAATGAAACTTCAGGTCGCTTGAGTCTGCTATGGGTAACCAGACGATCTGAATATGCAATCGAGATTTTTAGTTTTTTAGTATTTATCTGATTTGTTAATCGCTTACAAGATAATAGGTATAAGAATAAATATAGTTTTGAATACATGAGATACAATAGGACAGGGATGGTAGGCACGATTGGTGCATTTACACATGCCCCCTATAGGCCTCTTAGGAAAGGGGTGAGGTCAATAGTAGACAGTCTAAGGTTAAAGTTTTTGGGGTTTGGGGAAGAAACCACAGAGTCAGGTAGGGTATTCCAGAAATTGACCACTCTGTTGCTAAAGTCATATTTTCTACAGTCAAGTTTGGTGCAATTAACCTTGAGTTTGTATCTATTGTGTGCTCTGGTGTTGTTATGATTAAAGCTGAAGTATTCATTTGCAAGTAGGACATTGCAATGTATGATTTTATATATTATATTTAGATTTAGATTTAGGTTGATGGGCCAATGTTTCCCAACGTTTCTTAGCAAATTTGAGACATGATAGCAGTCTTCCAATATCTGAGGGGGGGGGTGCTCCAAGGAAGACGGGGTCCACCTATTCTCCAAAGCCCCTGAAGGCAGGACTAGAAGCAACAGACGGAAACTAATCCAGGAGAGAAGTAACCTGGAACTAACGAGGAATTTCCTAACAGGGAGGACAATTAATCATGGATTGACTTGTGTCCAGAAATTGTGGGTGCTCCATCATTGGAGGTCATCAAGAAGAGATTGGACAGCCACTTGTCCACTATAGTGTAGGATTTTCTGCTTGAGCAGGGGGTTGGGCTAGAAAACCTCTAGGGTCCCTCCCAACTCTGTTATTCTGCATTCTGTAAAGGTTCAGAAGAGAGGAACTAGAGGTGACATGATAGCAGTCTTCCAATATTTGAGGGGCTGCCACAAAGAAGAGGAGGGGGTCAACCTATTCTCTAAAGCCCCTGAAGGCAGGATAAGAAGCAATGGGTGGAAACTAATCAAGAAGAGAAGCAACCTGGAATTAAAAAGAAACTTCCCAACAGTGAGGACAATTAGCCAGTGGAACTACTTTCCACTAGAAGTTGTGGGTGCTTCAATACTGGATACCTTTTAGAAGAGCTTTTGTCCTCTAAAGTATAGGATTTTCTGCTTGAGCAGGGGGTTAGACTAGAAGACCTCTGTGGTCCCTTCCATTATTCTGTTAGTCTGTTAAGTTGGGGACTTCATCTCCCAGAATCTCCCAGCCACCATGCTGGTTCATATTTATGACAGTCGCAATGTCTCCAGGACTACGCGATCCCCTTTTGCGACCATCTGATGAGCAAAGTCAACGGAGGAAGCCAGATTCTATTAACAAATGTGTTGCTCACTTAACAGCTACAATCATTCACCGAACAGATCGTAAACAGGGGTGGGATTCTACCGGTTTGCACCTATTCACTAGAATGGGTTGTTAACATTTTAAGCCGTTTGGAGAACCGGTTGTTAGAAGAAATTACTGGCCTAATCCTGTAAGGAAGGCAGGAAGGAAACATTCTGGTGTTGCTTACAGAAACTGCCTCTCCGTTAACCCTTATTACATTCTTGGCAGGACTAGACTTCCTGTCTCAGGAACTTCTCTGGAGTTTTTTCCCCTCCTTTGCTGGTACTTGGCTTGTGTAGAGGGACCATTCAAAGTTACAATGGCACTGAAAAAAGTGACTTATGACTATTTTTCATACTTACGACTGTTGCAGCATCCCCACAGTCATGAGAAGCCAGGCAAGGAGATGCGTGCCTCTATGTGAGTGATATTGAGTTGGCCACGCCCAGCCAATAACATGACCACCAAGCCATGTCCACCCAGTCACATAACCATCAAGCCACGCCCACCAACTAAGCCACGCCCACCGAACCGGTTATTTAAAAAATTGAATCCCACCCCTGGTCATAAAATGGGGCAAAACTCACCTAACAAATGTCTCACTTAATAACAGTGATGGGCTCCGAATGAACTCCAGGAAAACCACGTTGGAATTAGTACAACCAGTATCACATCCTCATCATCCATGGCAGGATATTGGTATGGATTTTATTGTGGACTTGCCTAATAGCCGGGGTTATACTGTTATTTGGACCGTTAATAAACCTTTTCTCTGAGCAGGGATATTTTATACCCTGTACTGGTTTTCCGTCAGCACGTAGATTAGCTGGTCTATTCATTAAAAATGTTTATCTGTTACATGGTGTGCCATGACGGATTATATATGATAGGGAGTGTGCTGTCCAGACAGTATATAATTAATTGGGAATTGGGAGCTGTCCCCTTAAGGGAATGCCTCATGGGAAATGTAGTTAATGCATCATGGGAAATGCAGTTCATGTCATGTGGTCACATCTTTAATCCTGATTGGTCACTGAATTGACCCTCGGTTGGGTTGGGGGAGTTACCATTATTCTTGCTTGGACCCCAGCTCCATCGTTATGGGATGAAGATAACTGTATTTTCACATTATTTATTTATTTATTTATTTATTTATTTATTTATTTATTTATTTATTTATTTATTTATTTATTTATTTATTTATTTATTTATTTATTTATTTATTTATTTATTCAAACACTTATATACCGCCCTTCTCCCAAAGGACTCAGGGCAGTGCACAGCCGATTCTACCCCAATACACAATACAAAAATTAAAATGAATTAAATAATTTTGGGCTGTTATAATTAAAAGTCCACCCTCCCCCATAACTAATTAAAAACCCCAAATTAAAATCCAATTTAAAACGGGAGACAGTTACTATGAAGTCAACTATGCAAAGATTTGGACATTAGATGAATCTCGACATAATTGTGAGTTATACCTTGAGGATGCCTTGTGATCCAATAAAGAAACATTGCATGGAAGGCTTTGTAGAGTTTGAACTGCTTATTTTAGGCATCTTTTGGAAGATAAAAATTGCCTAAGACAAGACAGGAGGGTATTTCTGCTTGTGTGCTGGCCAATGGCTTTGGAATGATTCAGCAGAGCTGAGGATGGATTCTGCAACAACTGCAGGGCTGCTGGAACTGGCTCTTTTCATGTATTGATGTGGTGCATATTGTTAAAGGGAGTTGGGGCACATATAGGTGGTAATTAAGCCTTAGGTTAAAACATGGTGAAGGTGGCACAGGTGGGGATCAATTAGCAAGGGTCAGAATAGGGTAGGAATATAGACATGTTATAGGGTCAATAGCATTTAGTGATAATGGGTTAGGCATGACCAGAATTGTCATATAATTGCCTAACCTTGCCTGGCTTTTAGCCTTTCTTGTCAGATAGGGGTATTTGTTGTTTGCTGAGCTAATGAATAAACCACCATTGCACGACAAAGGAGCTGGAGTCTGTATTCATTTCAGGACAAATCTTCAATACTCAACGACTGGCTGAGAAACAGAAGTTTTGGTCTCAATTGTGACCGTAAGTCAATAAAAAAGTTCATTGAATAATCACCTGCAGGAAGAGATATCTCTTTCAGGGTCCTGGGTGTACTGAGAGAGAGCCATATGAGAGATTTTATCTATCTATCTATCTATCTATCTATCTATCTATCTATCTATCTATCTATCTATCTATCTATCTATCTATTAGATTTACATGAATGTCTTGCATTTAGATCAATGGAAGATTGAGATCAACAAAAGATCCACCGAAGATGAGTTGATATTCTGCTTTTTTAATTTTCTGGAGGCCAGAGTAGAGAACAACGTGATGGGCAGGCTATTTCCACATGGCGTAATGTACTTACTCTTGAGTAACCACGTGCAGGGTTGCACTGTCAGTCCTCAGGATTGACTGCTTCCCCTGTTTTCCAAATTAGTGCCCCTCTCATCTGTCTTTTGCACATGATCGATAGATGCGGTTGGCATTTAAAGTTCCATGTTGCTGTGTGGTGGTTTTATTGGATTTCTTTTTTAATTGGGGATAGTTGCTTCGTTCTTTTTTCCTCCCTTAGTAGGCTGAGTGCAACAGGAAAGTAGAGAGTCACATTGGAAATAAATCCACAAATATATGTTGCTCTAACCACTAACAAAATGTTGGGAGGGAGGGAAAGAAGGAAGGAAGGAAGGAAGGAAGGAAGGAAGGAAGGAAGGAAGGAAGGAAGGAAGGAAGGAAGGAAGGGGGAGGGAAAGAAGGAACTAGGAGGGAGGGAAGGAGGGAGGGAAAGAAGGAGGGAGGGAAGTAAGGAAAAAAGGAAGAAAGGGGGAAGAAAGGAAGGAAGGAAGGAAGGAAGGAAGGAAGGAAAGGGGAGTAAAGGAAGGATCTGGGAGGGAGGGAAAGAAAGGGAGGGAAGGAAGGGAAAAATGAAGGAAAGGGGAAGAAATTAAGGAAGGAAGAGGAAGGGAAAGAAAGGGAGGGAAGGAAGGAAAAAAAGGAAGGAAAGGAGAAGGAAGAGGGAAGGAAGGAAAGGGTAGGGAGGGAGGGAAGATGGAGGGAGGGTGGGAAGGAAAAAAGGAAGGGGGAGGAATTAAGGAAGAGGGCAGGAAGGAAGGAAGGGAAGGGGAAGGAGGGAGGGAAGGAAGGAAAAAGGAAAGAATTAAGGAAGGAAAGAAGGAAAGAGGAGAAGGAAGGAAGAGGGAGGGAGGGAAGGAAAGAAGGAAGGAAAGGGGAAGGGAGGGAAGGAGGAGAGGGAAGGGGAAGGAAGGAAGGAAAAAGGAAGGAGAGGAGAAGGAATTAAGGATGGAAGGAAGGAAGGAAGGAAGGAAGGAAGGAAGGAAGGAAGGAAGGAAAGGGGAAAAAGAAAGAGGAGAGAAGGGAAGAAGGAAGTAGAGGGGAGGGAAGGAAGGAAGGGAGGAGGTGGTTTTATGCTTAGTCTGAAGAAGAGAGGGCTAATAACAAGAAGGCCACCTTCCAGCACCCAAAGGGCTGTCACAGACCCAAGGATTTGTCCTCCAAAGATTGGACAAGAACCCACAACTGAAGCACAACACCAAATGAGGAAGAACCTCCCGATCGGGAGAGCTGTGGGATCAGTGGAGGAGCAGACTGAATCTTGATGGACTCCATTGCTGGAAGTTTTCAAGCCATTGTTGGGCCTCGGGTTGGATTGGAAGACCGGTAGGGTCCCCCTAATTCTCTCTCAAGCCGCTAATGGCTCCTGGGATTTATTTATTAGATTTTTATACCGCCCCCTCTCCCAAAAAAGGGACTCGGGGCGCTGTACAGCCAGATTAAAAATAGAAACAAGATATAAAAATTGTACAGTTAAAAGCAATTTAAAATGATTAAATTAATGGCCGAGTTATCAAATTATCAAAATGTATAAAAAAACAGGTAAAAATTTAAAATGCCAAATTTAAAACCCCACAATTATTACTGGGCCAGGCTGGCCTGTTGGAAAAAGTGGGTCTTTACTGCGCGCCGGAAGGTCTGAATGTCGGTGATGGCCCGTATCTCCGGGGGCAAGTCGTTCCAAAGGGAGGGAGCCCCCACAGAGAAGGCCCGCACCCTTGGGGCCGCCAACCGGCATCGCCCAGCCGGTGGAACCCCGAGGAGGCCGACCCTGTGGGAGCGCACTGGGCGGCGGGAGGCCGTTGGTGGCAGCAGGTGGTCCCGTAAGTACCCAGGTCCCGAGCCATTGTGGCTTTTCCCATCCCAGAAGGCCTTTGCTTCTTCACTCCTATAGTTTCAGGTTTTTATAGTTCTAGACTTTCAAAAGTTTAGAAAATAATAAGGAGATTACAAATCCTCCGTAGGTCAAAGGCCACAGGTTCAAAGAGCATCAGCCCTACAAGAAGGACCTCATCCCAGGCCTTCAAGGTCAAGGTCAACTCGTAAAACATCCCTATGCCTGTTTTCGAGTTGCCATAACAGGGGGAGGTGGGATCTGAAGGAGCAATACCGCAGTTTAAAACCAGAAGCACATTCCACGCTTATCTTACAAAGATTGTAGCTAGGCTACCCGATCTTCTGCCCACGAAAATTATGGAGAGTTTTGCAGCGATAAAATTCAGCGCCAGAAAAATAAACACAGATGGCTGATGCTTCTTTTAACATCTTTACAAACATAAGTAGATTTTACAAACCAGCTGTAGATTTCTCCAACATGGAGCAAACTCAAAACAGAAACATATTGCAAGTCCAGAGCAGAACTCCAGTCTTCGACAAGCAAGCAAATTAGTTTCATCTTCAATAGACAAGACTCGGAGCTCAACAAAGCTTCAGAGCTGCAGAGCTTAACATAGCTGCAGAGTTGCAGAGCTTAATACAGAGCCACGCCTAAGCTCCTCCTCGTTTCAGTTTCCAAACAGTCCTCATTGGCTGATTTAGTTTGCTATGCCGATTCATTGGCTGACCTTGTTACCAAACTCTATTCCAGTTCATGAATATACTCCTAACAAAAATCCTTTATTGGAGAACTTGATGAATGACACCCAGCCATGCTTCATTGAAGAAGCTGATTTATGACACTCCCAGGGGGGAGGGGGGAAACACA
The DNA here is from genome assembly GCA_023653725.1 of Bungarus multicinctus. Lineage (NCBI taxonomy): Eukaryota > Metazoa > Chordata > Lepidosauria > Squamata > Elapidae > Bungarus > Bungarus multicinctus. The sequence goes on from CM042849.1 coordinate 4,202,023, forward strand.
GGTGACTGTGAATTACATATGCCAGAGTTGGCTTCATTTAGGGCAGTGGTAGGGAACCTTGGCTCTTTTATCACTGATGGACTTCAACTCCCAGAATTCCTGAATGAGCTATAAAAAGTTCCCCATCCCTGGCCTACTGGTTTTTCAGTTGTGGGGGAAATCAATTTTTGTTTTGAATGGGATTATTCAATATACAAATGTCCTAATTTTTGACTTGAATGATCAATATTCTTTATATGTCCTACATTTGTATATTAAACAGCCCCATTCAAGTCAAAAATTGATTTCCCTCACAACTGAAAAACCACTAGGCCAGGGATGGCCAGGGATGTTTATGGCTCACTCAGGAATTCTGGGAGTTGAAGTCCATCAGTGATAAAAGAGCCAAGGTTCCCTACTGCTGATTTAGGGTAATGCCAACATGTTGCTCCTAATAAATCTTTTGAATTTTTTTTTTAACCTTGACTCGATTTAATTCTGACCTATGGGCCTTCCGGCGCGCACTGAAAACCCACCTTTTTCAGCAGGCTGGTCTGGCCATAATCCCATTAGTAGGGTTTTAGTTTTTAAATCTTCATTTTTAATGGGGTTTTATTGGTTTTACCTTTTTAATTACAGCCGTGCGTTTAATTCTCTTTTAATTCATTTTAAAATTTATATCGATTGTATTTTATTGTGGCTGTTCACCGCCCCGAGTCCCTATTTGGGAGAGGGGGCGGTATAAAAGTTTTAATAATAAATAAATAAATAAATAAATAAATAAATAGGGCAATCGCCGGAACCCTGACAGTCAACACAGGTGCCTGGTTCCCCACTGAAGAAGTCTGGTGGTATCAAAAGCAGCCAAGAAGCCAAGGGACTTAGATCCTAATGCAAACTCCTTAGAACATAGAATAACAGAGTTGGAAGGGACCTTTGTAGGTCATCTAGTCCAACCCCCTGCTCAAGCAGGAAACCCTACACCAAATGGTTGACTAATCTTTTCTTTAAAAACCACCGGTTTTTAAACACTTCTGGGGGCGAGTCGTTCCACTGGTTGATTGTCCTCTCTGTCAGGAAAGTTCTCCTTAATTCTAGGTTGCTTCTCTCTTTGATCAGTTTCTATCCATCGTTCCTTATCTGGCCTCCAGGTGCTTTGGAGAATAGCTGGACCCCCTCTTCTTTGGGGCAGTCCCTCAAATATTGGAAGCAGGGGTGGGAATTCAGAAATCCCAGCAACCGGTTTGCTGCCCGATTGCTGGCTGGGTGTGGCCATGGTGGGCGTGGCCTACCAGAACTTTTAGGTGGGCTGTTGTTCACCTTTCCCAGAGTCTGGGGCCTTCCCTTGGGGCTCTGGGAGGGTGAAAATGGCCACCTCTGGGGTCTGGAGGCCCCCCGGAAGCTGGAAAAAGGCCTGTTTCCAAACTTCCGGGACTTCCAGAAGGCCTATTTTCCCCCTCCCAGAGATTCCACACAGACCCTGCACTTACCTGCATCCAAAATGGGCCTCATGGAGATTCCTGGGAGGGGTGGGGCGGGGTGGGTGGGGACAGCTGGTCAGTTCAACTACCAGTTCAGCGAACCAGATATAAATTTAACATCCGGTTCGCCTAAACCGGTCCAAACCGTCTGAATCCCATCCTTCATTGGAAGACTGCTATCATGTCACCCCCTAGTTCTTTTCTTCTGAACCTTTACAGCGGGGGTCTTCCAACTTGACAGCTTTAAGACGTGTGGACTTCAACTCCCAGAATTCCCCCTCCAGTCATGTTAGCTCAGGAATTCTGGGAGTTGAAGTCCACAAGTCTTAAACTTGCCAAGTTGGAAGATCGTTGTGATAGATGATGGATGGGTGGGTGGGTAGATGGATGGATGGATGGATGGATGGATGGATGGGGAGACGATAGATAGATAGATAGATAGATAGATAGATAGATAGATAGATAGATAGATAGATAGATATAGATAGATGAGAGAATCCAGGGGTCTTCAAACTTGACATCTTTAAGACTTGTGGACTTCAATTCCCAGAATTCCACCTCCAGTCATGTTAGCTCAGGAATTCTGGGAGTTGAAGTCCACAAGTCTTAAACTTGCCAAGTTTGAAGGCCCCTGTGATAGATGATGGATGGATGGATGATAGATGGATGGATGGATGAGGAGATGATAGACAGATAGACAGACAGACAGATGATAGATCAGGAGTCTTCAAACTTGACAGCTTGAAGACTTGTGGACCATCTCCCAGAATTCCTCCTCTAGCCCATGTAAGCTCAGGAATTCTGGGAATTGAAGTCCACAAGTCTTAAACGTGCCAAGTTTGAACACCCTTGCTTTGCAGAATACAAAATAACAGAATTGGAAGGGACCCTGGAGGTCATCTAGTCCAACCCCCTGCTCAAGCAGGAAACCCTACACCATTCCAGACAAACGGCTGCCCAGTCTCTTCTTAAAAACCTCCAGTGATGGAGCAACACCCACAAAGTCTGGTGGCAAGCCGTTCTCCCTGGTTAGTTGTTCTCACTGTTAGGAAATTTATCTTTAGTTCTCCTTCTCTCCTTGATTAATTTCCATCCATTGCTTCTTGTCTTCCTTAACCATGACTTTCTCTTCCCGCTGCAATAATTGAGCGTGTTAATTTTAAACTACTTGGGAAGGCCCTCTTGCTGAAACCTAGAATATAAAAACACATTAAAAATGAATAAATATAAAATAGGCCACAGGGACTCGTTTTGCAAAATGCCAGGAGGGGTAATGAAGTCATGCAGAGCAGCGCCCTGGTCTCCATTAAATGAGAGGAAGAGAAGTTGTAGGAGCATTTTCAAAAGATGACATTCTTCCCATGGAGAAATCCTTCCAGACCCCCCCCCCCCAAAAAAAAATCTCTGGTCGGCGTGCGAGAAAGAAAAAAGAAAATAAACCAAGTCATATAATCATGTAGCTAAGCAGTTGCCTTAAATTCTCAAGGCTGCTTTAAAATGTTTGGGAAACGAGGGCAGCTTTTTAAGCAAATGGATTTTTAAACATCTGATGTTAATCATTTGGGGGCGTAAAAGGGATTAAGGAGAAAGGACCAGATTTGAGCTTGGTTTGACAGGTGCCTCCAGAGGAGTATAGAAGCAAACATCCAAGGTGTAGCTGCAATCGGTTGAGATGTTTTCCTGGTCGTGAAGAACAGAAGATTCCGCTAGAACAAGCAAAAAGCACCTCCAAAGCAGGGGTTGGCAACCGGTGGGCCGGGGACCACTGGTGGTCTGCGAGAAAATTTTGGTGGTCCGCAGAGAAATGTCCCCCCCACAAAGCAATTCATCCAGGCTGCGCGGGAACACAAGGCTGCACTGCCCACATGGCCCGCGGGAACACAAGGCTGCACCGCCCACGTGGCCCGCGGGAACACAAGGCTGCACCGCCCACATGGCCATATCGCTTGCATTGAGAACAACATGAGGTAGTGAGGGGAGGGGGGGAAGGACAGAGGGGGGAACTTGCCCCACTCATCTGACCTGGCCACCGGGCTGCTCCTTTCTGTTTCTTTCTTCTTCTGCTTTTGGCTGCATGCAAGGAAAGCAGCAAAGTCTTTCTTTCTCTCCCCCAAACTCTGCCAGAAATGAGTCTTTGGGACCCTGCAAGGCCTCCTGCTCCAAGAGGCTCATCCGGCATGACAAGCCTCACAAAGACTCATTTCTGGCGGAGTCTGGGGGAGACAAAGAAAGATTTCTGTGGCTTCTGCTGCTTTCCTTGCATGAAGCCAAAAGTCTCTCCTCTCTCTCTCTCTCTCTCCCCCTGAGAACGGAGCTGGAGACGGTCTCCTGTGATCCCAAATAAAGAACGATGGATCGGTAGGAAAACGGGATGGGGGATTTTCCTGCAGACTTTTTTGGGGATTTTCCCAGGCTCTCTGGTCCGTGGGATTTAAAATTATGAGTTTGGGGGTCCCTGAGGTCCAAAAGGTTGGCGACCCCTGTTCTAAAGATGTCAGCATCCAGGAGCTGCAGAAGTCAACAGTCATGTGTGAAAACTTGGTTCTGCAGACGGATTTCCCTGCGTGAAGAAGGTCTTCCTTCGTGGACAGCCTCTGATGGGGCTTCCATCTATCAATCAGGTCTTTGATGGGTTTCTCCTCCATGTCAGTCATATCATTTTAAAGCATTGAACTTGAGGGCCATTATCCTTAGAGTCATATACTGTAGTAGAACATTGGTCTTCAAACTTGACAGCTTTAAGACTTGTGGACTTCAACTCCCAGAATTCCTGAGCTAACATGACTGGAGGAGGAATTCTGGGAGTTGAAGTCCACAAGTCTTAAAGCTGTCAAGTTTGAAGAGCCCTGCTGTAGAATCATAAACTCATAGAATCATAGAAATATAGAGACATAGAATCATGGAAGAGTCATAGAATCATAGAGCCACAAAATCATAGTCATAGAATCATAGGATCATAGAGTCACAGAATCATAGTCACAGAATCATAGAGTCATAGAATCATACAGAGAGAGAGGGAGAGAGGGAGGGAGGGAGGGAGGGAGAGAGAGAGAAAAAGAGAGAGAGAGGCCCTCTCATGGCCTCCTTTATATAGACAGCTTCTTAAAGTGGCAAGAACCCTGTGGACCCAACCTCAGTCTTACCAAAGTGGCAATAACTGATCCTCATTGCATCAGCATCCTTACAGCAGCTGGTCAGCTATTAAATCTTCAATACCTGGACAAGAACGACCAGTTCCCAATACCCTTCAAAGGTAGTTGCTGAGAAACCCTACAAAAACAGGACCTACGTTTTCAGTGGAGAGTGGGGAAAACACAAATTACAAAGCAGATTGGGGAACAGTATTGTAGTCACAATATATACCAATTAGGTCAGCCACTTTTAAAGTGTGGTCCCAGGAGGATCCTGGGTTTTCCACAAACCCTCCTGTGGTGGGGGGATCCACAACACCAACATAATTTGCCAGCCTTATGCTGAAAAATAATAATAATACAGCATTAAAATCCCATCAACAATCGTGAGATGAGATGGCAGCAGCAAATGCATCCATTTCAATTTTTAATGCGGTAATATATTGCCATAAACGCAACTCCTACCAACAAAAGCTCTTTTGGGAGGGTCTTCTGGGATTTCTAAAAAGGCCCTGAGAGAAAGAGGTTTAAGAAACATTGGCTCAGCTTATCTCCGACACTCTCTCTTTATGACACGGAGCTGAACAGACGTATCGGTAAAGCAGCCGCCACATTTTCCAGACTTACAAAGAGAGTAATGGCTTAATAAGAAGCTGACAGAACATAACAAAGATTCAGGTCTATAGAGCCTGTGTTTGAACACAGGCAGCGAGTCTTGGACCCTTTACGCACGGCAGGAGAGAAAGTCGAAATACCTTTCATATGCGCTGTCTCCGACGTATTCTTGGCATCACCTAGCACAGTGGTGGCTAACCTTTTTGGGCTCCTGTGCCAAAAATTGTGCACACGCTTGTGCATGCGCGCTTGCATGCCAGCACCCGGAAGGCAATGCGCGTACCGCCCTCCCACATCCCCTGCGTATGCACGCGCAATCCCCTGCCTCCTTACCTGCACTGCGCCTCGCAGCTGATTTTCAGCCGGTTTGAGGCCTTCTTCGGCCTCCCAGAGGCTCGAGGAAGGCTTCTGCAGGCTTTGCAGGCTGAAAACTAGGCCCGTTTTGTCACTTCCGGTATTTCCGGAAATACAGGAAGTGATGAAACGGGCCTATTTTTCAGGCTGCAGAGGCTTTTCTCATGCCTGGGAGGCTGAAAAAGGCCTCAAACCAGCCGAAAATCAGCTGGGAGGCACGGGCATGTGCAGTGAGGTAAGTTTGCCTGTGGCTTGCATGCCGGCACAAACGGCTCTGTGTGTCACACGTGCCACAGGTTCGCCATCACGGACCTAGCATGACAAAGTCCCAAACAGTGCAGTCTTGGAACATGCTGGAATTCCTAGCATGTATGCACTATTGAAACAGCAATGTCTATGCTGGCTTGGACATGTGGTGAAGATGGCCGATTCCGAAAGACCTCCAGTATGGAGGATTAGCGCAAGGAAAGCATCCGAGAGGGAGACCCCAGCTGTGATAGAAGGACATCTGCAAGAGGGATCTAAAGGCCTTGGGAATGGACATCAACTGCTGGGAAACCTTGACCTCTGACCGTTCAGCTTGAAGGCTAAAGACGCCGCATGGCCTTCTCCAAGTCAAAGAAGAAACACTGGTTGGGCAGGCTGAGGCCAAGGGGCAGAACAGGAACCAGTGAAATCTGGGGGCTGAACAATGGACAGACTGCATCTGTCCTCAGTGTGGAAGGGATTGCCCTTCTCGAATTGGCCTTTTTAGCCACCACCTGATGCTCTTTTAGGACCTCTTTTCAGAGCACGATACCATAGTCCCATGATGGCAGACCTATAGCACGTGTGCCACAGATGGCACACAAAGCCATTTGTATGGCACGCGAGCCCCAGCCAAACTTACCTGCACTGTGCATGCGCGCGCCTCCCAGCTGATTTTTGGCCTGTTGGAGGCCTTTTTTGGCCTCCCAGAAGGCTCATGGGAAGCCTCTGCAGCCTTTGGAGGCCAAAAAAACAGGCCCGTTTAGTGTCTTCTGGTACTTCTGCTTTTGTCACTTCCGGTATTTGGAGGCTGAAAAACGGGCCCGTTTTTCGGCCTCCAAAGCCTGCAGAGGCTTCCCTTGAGCGTCTGGAAGGCCGAAAAAGGCCTCAAAAAGGGCCAAAAATCAGCTGGGAGGCACGCACAGGTGCAGTGCAGGTAAGGAGGTAGCGGGGGGGGGGTGTTGCACATGCATGCACAGAAAGGCAGGGGGCATTGCATTGTGGGTACCGGCACACGCACGCACACCACAACAAAATGGTTCGCCATCACTTGCCTTAGTCTCCTGAGACTGCAGGATACCAATTCAAAAAAAAATATTGCCATAAACGTAACTCCTACCAACAAAAGCTCTTTTTTGGGGGGGGGGGGTGTCTTCTGGGATTCTTAAAAGGGGGAAGGGGCCCCGAGGGAAAGACGTTTAAGAAACCCTGATTTAAATGTACAGGGAACCCTTGATTGACAACCCCAACTGAACTCAAAATTTCTCTTGCTAAGCAAGGCGGTTGTTAAGTAGATTTTGCCCCGTTTTATGACCTTTTCTTGCCACTTTCTTGTTAAGCGAATCCCTGCCGTTGTTAAGTGAGTCACACAGTCATTCAGGGAAACCGGCTTCCCCGTCGACGGGCACAAAAAGAGGATCCTGAGGACATTACGCCCGTCAGAAATCAGTATGAGTCAGTTTGCCCAGCCTCTGAAATTTGATCCTGTGAGTCTGGGCTGCAGGTGTGCAAAACGGTTATGAGTCATAATGGGTTTCATTAACCCTAAACAAACTATTGGAAGTCGAGGACTTGCCTTCGGGGGCAGCCCTGGGGGCCAATATATGAGGCCAGTCATTTAATGTATACTACAAAAGCAGAGGATTATAGAAGGGAAAGGAGGGAGGAGGGAGGGAGGGGGAGGGAGGGAGGAAGGAAGAAGACAGGGAAGGGAGGGAAGGAAGGAAGGAAGGAAGGAGACAGAAAGGGAGGGAGACAAGGAGGGAAGCTAGGAAGGGAAGGGAGGGAAGGAAGGAGACAGGGAGGGAGGGAAAGAAGGGAGGGAGGGAGGAGACAGGAAGGGAAGATAGGAAGAAAGGAAGGAAGGAAGGAGGGAGGGAGGAGGGAGGAGGGAAGGGAGGAAGGGAAGGAAGAAAGGAAGGAGAGGGAAGAAGGAATAGGGAAGGAAAGAGAAGGAAGGAAGGAGGAGGGAGGGAGGGAGGAGGGAGGGAAGGAAGGAAGGAAAAGGAAGGAAAGGAAGGAAGGAAACAGGGAGGGAGGAAAGAGGAGAAAGAAGGGGAGAGAAGGAAAGAAGGAGGACAGGGAGGGAAGCTAGGAAGAAAGGAGGGAAGGGAAGGAAGGGAAAGGAAGGAAGGAAGGGACGGCAGGAAGAGAGGAAGGAAGGAGATAGGAAGAAGAAGGAAGGAAGGAAGGGAGAAGGACGAAGAAAGGGAAGCAAGGAAGGAAGGGACAGGGAGGGAGACGGAGGGAAGATAGGAAGGAGGGAAGGAACGGAAGGAAGGAAGGAAGGAAGGAAGGAAGGAAGGAAGGGAAGGAAGGAGATAGGAAGGAAGGAAGGGAAGGGAGGAAGGACAGAAGAAAGGGAAGCAAGGAAGGAAGGAAGGAAGGAAGGAGACAGGGAGGGAGACGGAGGGAAGATAAGAAGGAAGGGAAGGAAAGGGAAGGAAGAAGACAGGAAGGAAGGAAGGAAGGAAGGAAGGAAAAGGAAGGGAAGGAAGGAAGGACAGAAGAAAGAAGAAGGAAGGGAAGGGAGGAAGGACAGAAGAAAGGGAAGGGAGGAAGGACAGAAGAAGGAAGGAAGGAAGGAAGGAAGGAAGGAAGGAAGGAAGGAAGGAAGGAAGGAAAGGAAGGAAGGAAGAAAGGGAGAGAAAGATAAACATAACCAGAATAGGAAATCCTCCAGCCTAGTTTTAAAACTCATTACTAAACCCACACAAAATAATATTGATCAGACTTTCCATTCCATCAATACAGAGCCAGCTCATAAACTGAATGAGAACACGTATCGGTGACCGAGATTGTAAATTTAAGGTCGTGCTGTCCTTCCACCATTGAAAACTAATATTTTTTTGCAGCGCCTCCCTCAGTTCAATATAATCCATAATACTTACAACGACAAGTTCCAAGTTTGGGGTACATAATTCAAAAGTACCAGGGCCTCTTTAAGTCACGTTTGATCTTGTTAGCAACATATTAACAAACATAGTTATGTGAAACTAATAAGAGAGAACAGTGAGACAAATTATATGCCAGATAACCGCCTAAGGTTGCCAGGAGTTGGCTAGTATGTAAATTGAAGAAATTAAGATTATTGATGCTATTGTTCTTAGACCCCTTTTGCATGTTCTCTGGGGTGTCCATTATGTGCATTGTGTGCGTGTAGGGAAGTATAACAACCAAAAATATAGGAGGCCCAATGGAGTCAGAAAAAATATACAGATAGTCCTTGACTTACGACCACAACTGAGCCCAAAATTTCCATTGCTCTATCGACCTCTATCATCTATCTATATTTATCTATTTATCATTATATCTATCTGTCTATCAGTCTATCTATCTATTTATCTATGTATCTCTATCTATTATCTGTCTATCTATGTATCTCTCTCTATTTATTTATCTATCTCTATCTCTGTCAGCCTATCTCTATATATCATCCATCTATCTATCTATCTATCTATCTATCTATCTATCTATCTATCTATCTATCTATCATCTCTATCAATTATCTATTTATATTTATCTATTTTTCATTATATCTGTCAGTCTATCTATCTATTTATATATGTTTCTCTATCTATCTATTTTTATTTATTTAATTAATTATTTAATTTATTTGATTTATATTGCTGCCTATTCGCCCATGGCGACTCGAGGCGGCTTACACAGTGTAAAATCATATTTAAAGCAAAAAATAAAATTAAAAACAATAAGAACTAACAAAAATAATCAAATAAATTAGTAAAGTACAATAGAACAACATTTAGGAAAACAAAAAATAGAACAACACAAACAAAAACCAACTCCCACCCACCCCCACCCCGACAACAGCAGGTCACACTAGCCATTTGATGGGTTCCATCCCTCTCTGGGTTCCCCAGGCCCGCTGGCAAAACCAGGTCTTCAGTGCCTTTCAGAATAGTTATTAAAAGAGGGGGCCATTCTAATCTCTGGGGGGGATGATGTTCCAGAGAGACAGAGCCACCACAGAGAAGGCCCTTCTTCTAGGTCCCACCAGGTGTATCTCCCTCAGGGGTGGGACCTACCCTGCCTCCTCGCTCTAATGGGTCTGGTAGATGTCACTGGCAAGAGATGTTTCCTCAGATAACTCGGACCCAAGCCAGGAAGGGCTTTAAAGGTGACAACCAGCACCTTGAATTGCACCTGGAAGCAGATTGGCAGCCAATGCAGCTCCTGCAGGAGAGGTGATACATGTGCACACCGGGGTCTGCATAAAACCATGTGGGCCGCTGCATTTTGCACCAACTGGAGCTTCCGGATGCTCTTCAAGGGCAGCCCCATGTAGAGCGCGTTGCAATAATCAAGACAGGAAGTGACCAGGGCATGAGTGACTGTGAGTAGGGACCGCTGATCCAGGAACGGGCTGTCTATATATGTTGTCTATCTATGTATCTATCTCTATTTATTTATCTATCTCGACATCTGTCTATCTCTATATATCATCTATCTATCTATCTATCTATCTATCTATCTATCTATCTATCTATCTATATCTATCATCTACCTTTATCTATTTATCACTACATCTGTCTATCAGTTTATCTATCTATTTATCTATGTATCTCTATCTATCTATCTGTCAATGTATCTCTCTCTCTCTATCTCTGTCTATCTATATATCATCTATATATCATCTATCTATCTATCTATCTATCTATCTCTATCTCTATCTCATCAATCTATATTCATCTATTTATCACTATATCTATCAGTCTATCTATTTATCTATGTATCTGTCTGTTTGTCTATGTATCTCTATTTATCCCTCCCTCCTCCATACATACATATATACATATATATATAATCTATCATCTATCTTTATCTATTTATCTCTATTTTTCTGTTTGTCTATCTCTATCTTCCTCTATCAATCTCAATCATCTATCTATATTTATCTATTTATCACTATCTATCTATCTATCTATCTATCTATCTATCTATCTATCTATCTATCTATCTATCTATCTATCTATCTTATACAGATATATAATCTATCTCTATATATCTATCTCTATCTATAGACAGACATAGACTCCAGAGAGTAATTAGAAAAAATAATGGCTACCAACCTTTCATGGAGGACCTGTATACTGCATGAGTCCAAAAAAGGGCTGTGAAAATATTTACAGACCCCTCACATCCCGGACATAAACTGTTTCAACTCCCACCCTCAAAATGACGCTAAAGAGCACTGCACACCAGAACAACTAGACACAAGGAGTTTTTTCCCCAAGCGCCATCACTCTGCTAAACAAATAATTCCCTCAACACTGTCCAACTATTTACAAAGTCTGCACTACTATCACTATTAATCTCCTCATCACTCCTTATCGCCCCTCCCCTCCCTTGTGACTGTATGACTGTCACTTTGTCATTCATATCCTTATGATTTATATTGACTGTTTCCTAGTATGATTTGATTGCCAATTGTATCCTATGACTATTATTAAGTGTTGCACCTGATGATTCTTGACTCTTGACGAATGTATCTTTTCTTTTTATGTACACTGAGAGCATTTGCACCAAGACAAATTCCTTGTGTATCCAATCACACTTGGCCAATAAAGAATTCTATTCTATTCTATCTATTCACTGTTTCCTAGTATGATTCGATTGCTTATTGTACCCTGTGACTATTATTAAGTGTTGCACCTGATGATTCTTGACTCTTGACAAATGTACCATTTCTTTTTATGTACACTGAGAACATTTGCACCAAAGACAAATTCCTTGTGTGTCCAATCACACTTGGCCAATAAAAGAATTCTATTCTATTCTATAACCTATTGAAAAAAGGAAATTGCGGGTGGCACACAAAATTGAGTGAAGTTAATGAGCAAAAAAATATTACAGGCTGTTTCACAGGAGAGAGTGAAGGATCCCATATAAAATTTGCCTGAGAATAAAAAGAATGATATGAGTGAAGCAGAAGAAAATATCTAATCCCTTTTCCTACTTGCTTTGTAAACCTATCGTATCTTTTCCTAGAATATGTGTGTGTGTGTATTTTATCATCTTTTCTCCTCCATGCTCATTTTAATCTCTTATCTGGCCTGGCCTCAAAGAGATTCTATTAAGACTAATGACCAAGGAATAAATGTAACCATTGGCACTGATTAACTAATAAACTGGATTCTAGAAGCTGCTAATAGTTATTTCTTTTTCCCCTTGCAAAGTCCATGGTGCTGAATTATCCATTGCTGCAGAATGGATCCGACTTCTGGGGACTTTTATTATATTTCTTCTAGAATGAAATGACTTTAATTTCTCTGCTCAAGAAAGTGCAGAGAACTCCTCCCGTTTTCTAAATTCTTTATTCTTTATTGGCCAAGTGTGATTGGACACACAAGCAATTTGTCTTTGGTGCAAATGCTCTCAGTGTACATAAAAAAAAAGATCCATTCGTCAAGAGCCAAGAATCATCAGGTACAACACTTAATAATAGTCATAGGGTACAATAAGCCATCAAATCGTACTAGGAAACAGTGAATAGAAGTGAATAGAATAGAATAGGAATAGGAATATAGAATAGAATAGGAATAGGAATAGGAAAATAGAATAGAATAGAATAGGAATAGAATTGAATAGAATAGGAATATAGAACAGAATAGAAATACAGAATAGAATAGAATAGAATTCTCTATTGGCCAAGTGTGATTGGATACACAAGGAATTTATCTTGGTTCAAATGCTCTCAGTGTACATAAAAGAAAAGATACATTCATCAAGAGTCAGGAATCATCAGGTACAACACTTAATAATAGTCATAGGGTACAATAAGCCATCAAATCGTACTAGGAAACAGTGAATAGAAGTGAATAGAATAGAATAGGAATAGGAATATAGAATAGAATAGGAATAGGAATAGGAAAATAGAATAGAATAGGAATAGAATAGAATAGAATAGGAATAGGAATAGAACAGAATAGAAATACAGAATAGAATAGAATAGAATAGAATTCTCTATTGGCCAAGTGTGATTGGATACACAAGGAATTTATCTTGGTTCAAATGCTCTCAGTGTACATAAAAGAAAAGATACATTCATCAAGAGTCAAGAATCATCAGGTACAACACTTAGTGATGGTCATAGGGTACAAATAAGCAATCAAATTATATTAGGAAACAGTCCATCTAAATCATAAGAATACAAGCGACAAAGTTACAGTCATACAGTCCCAAGTGGGAGGGGATGGGCGATAAGGAGTGATGCGAAGATTAACAGTAGTAGTAGTGTACACTTTGTAAATAGTTGAACAGTGTTGAGGGAATTATTTGTTTAGCAGAGTGATGGCGTTTGGGGAAAAACTCTCCTTATGTCCAGTTGTTCTGGTGTGCAGTGCTCTATAGCATCATTTTGAGGGAAGGAGTTGAAACAATTTATATCCGGGATGTGAGGGGTCTGTAGATATTTTCATAGCCTGCTTTTTGACTCATACAGTATATTCAGGTCCCCGATGGACGGCAGGTTGGTAGTAATTGCTTTTTTTCTGCAGTCCTAATTATCCTCTGAAATCTGTGTCTAGTCAACCATCTAGTCCAAGGCTATTTTTCTACAAGGTTATACAATCGATTTGGATAGTAGAATGCAACTAAACTTACAGGATGAAAACTCCATCATTTCACAACACATAGATAGACTTCCCCATCGTTTAAACGGAGAAACAGTGATCATCTTAGACCAAGCTTAGCCCCCCCTCTCCCCCCCAAAAATGCTAGAGAATTCCTGGAAGTTTGGCAGTCAGATAAATCGGCCATCAACAGGCACATAGAGAGAAAGAATATTTACACACCCATTCAAAAGAGACATTGAAAAAGCCCAAAAGGAAACAAAAGGGATTAAAATGCCTCCTTTCCCCCAATCAACACCCAGTTACACAGGAATTTAACACCCAAGATGAACACTTGACCAACAATCAAGAAGCAAAACAACACTCCAATCAACAAATTGCCAACTCAGACAATCAAACAATAAACAATAGTCTAAATAACACTACTGCCTCCACTGACAGGGCAAGCCACTTGTAAATAAACAGAGATCAAACCCCATTCCCTTCTAGCACTGATGATGTTACCTAGTTGGGTGATGAAACGTCTGTAAGAAAGCCACCAAGCTCAGAGAGCATCAAGAACCCCACAGTCCTCCTCCTCCTCCTCTCCCATCCCCTCTCCATTCTCACACTGATAATATTACCTAGTTGGGTCGTGAAATGTCTGCAAGAAAAACCACCCAGCTCAGAGAGCACCAAGGACCCCACAGTCCTCCTCCTCTTCCTCCATGCCACAAGCCCCATTTCCCTCTAGCACTGATGATGCTATCTAGTTCGGTGACGAGACATCTGCGAGAAAACCACCAAGCTCAGAGAGCATCAAGGATCCTTCATTTCAACCCTCAGCTACAAATATTCTCATAGAAAAATATTATAGTACAGTAGAGTCCAAAGGGTGCCAAAATGAAAATTGAATTGAAAAGATACACATTCTAAGCTTTCCTTTTCGTGAATGAATGCATGAATGAATGAATGAATGAATGAATGAATGAATGAATGAATGAACGATAGTTTCTAGATTTTAGGATGGCTGTGGCCCAACTATGGGCAGGCCCTTCTCTCTCAGACCTACATCACAAGATTGCCATTATGGAGACAATAGGCCTCCTCTTCCTTTCCTTCCTCTCTAACTCTTTAATTATTTCCTTCTTCCTTCCTGCATTCCTCCCTTCCCTCCTCTCCCCTTTCTCCTTCCTTCCTTCCTTCCTTCCTTCCTTCCTTCCTTCCTTCCTCCTTCCCTCCTATCCATCAATTCCTCTCTTCTTTCGACCTTTGACCTTCCCTTCTTTACTTCCTCTTTCCCTTTCTCTTATTCATCTTCCTCCCTTCATTTGCCTTCTCTTTCTTTCTTCTTTCCTTCCTTCCGTCCATCAATCCCTCTCTTCTTTCTATCACTGACCTTTTCTTCCCCTACCATCCTTTTCTTAATTCCTTTTTTCCCTTTCTCTTCTTTTTTTCCTTCCTTCCTTCCTTCTATCCATCAATCCCTCTCTTCTATCGCTGACCTTTCCTTCCTCTACTGTCCCTTCCTTCATTCCTTTTTTTCCTCTCTTGTTCTCCTTCCTTCCTTCCTTCCTTCCTTCCTTTCCTTCCTTCCTTCCTCTCTTCCTTTCCTTCCTTCCCGTCCCTTTCCTCCCTTCTTCCATACCCAATATTTGCACAGTCCCAACTCTGCTTCTCCAACGTTTTTTCCATCTACTCTTGCAAGAATAGCAACTGTTTATTTACCAGTCTTATTTTAGGCCAGGGCATTAAGCGAGTATTGTTCTCTTGATGACTGTTAGACTCTCTCCCTTTCGCTGTTCCAATCCTCCATGACAAAACTGCAAGGGTATTTCAAATTTTCCAGCTAATTGAGCAAATCTAAACACCGAAGCACGGGGACCCCTGCCAGAGAGAGAGGTGGTTGTCTATTTGTATTCCTCCAGAGACCCACATTTAAATATTGGTTCTGACTCACAGTCAAAATAGCCGCCCTGGAAGGTGGGAAAATAAAGACTACAAGGGCCATTCTCCACCAAATAACGTCTGTTCTTTTTCGTTGTATAGGTTTTTAGAGGGAGACCAATTAGAGCTGCCAATTAAATTGTTTAATTGATTCATCACTCCTCCTTTAACTGACTGAATAGGTTTAGGGAAATCTGCCTCTTAACCAACCCTCTGAGGATTTGAAAGGAAGGGTGTTGTTTTCAAAACCACAGATTAATCCATCCACCCCCCCAAAAAAAACATTCCTGGGAGTTATTAATTGCTGGTTGTTCAGGAATTTGGGTACCCAGGAGGGGGGAGGAGAAGGAAGAAGACAAGGCGGAGGAGGAGGAGGAGGAGGAGAAGGAGGAGGAGGAGGAGGAGGAGGAGGAGGAGGAGGAGGAGGAAAAGGAGGAGAAGCATGAAGAGGAGGAGAAAGAGGAGGGGGAGAAAAAAGGAGGAGGAGGAGGAGCAGGAAAAAGAAGGAGGGGGAGGAGGAGAAAGAGAAGGAGGAGGGGGAGAAGAAGAAAAATAGGAGGGAGGAGAAGAAGGAGAGGAGGAGGCAGGGGAGGAAGAGGGGGAAGAGGAGGAGGAGGAAGAAAAGAAGAAGGAGCATGAGGAGGAGAAAGAAGGAGGGGGAAAAGAGGAGGAGGAGGAGAAAGAGGAGGTGGTGGAGGAGGAGGAGGAAGAGAAGGAGAAAGGAGGACGAGGAGGAGGAGGAGGGAGGAGGAGAAAGAGAAAGAAGGAGGGGAGGACGAGAGAAGGAGGAGAAAAATAGGAGGAGGAGGAGAGGAGGAGAAATAGAAAGAGGAGGACAAGGAGGAAAAGAAGAAGTAGAAGTAGAAAGAGGAGGGCGAAGAGAAGGAGGAGAGGAGGAGGAGGAGAACTGGACCACAAATGTAATCAAACTAAAATAAAATCCAAAGTGGAACCATTGGAAGGCAAAACACTCATTCTCAAGGACGCCATTATTCTTGTCCTATTAGGAAAATCAGGCCATTTGCACCAACTCAAAACCCAGCCGAGTTTAGAAGATCCAATTTCAAACACACACACACACACTGATATTGATTTCAAGAGGGGAAGGGCGTGAGGTCATCCATTAGCTTGAAACTGTCAGGTGGGCTTGGTCCAGCCCCCTCTAATGCAGGCATAAATCAGGCTGCCGAGGGGACATCTTTTGGGAAAGGGGAGATGTTCAGTCTGGAGAAAAGAGGAGTTGGAAGAGAACCAGAATTGATGGATGTTCATATTCAGACTCGAAATTCTAGACCTAGAAAACCTTGAACTACGCCGCCTTCGGTCCGATCTAAGTATAGTACATAAAATTATATATTGCAATGTCCTACCTGTCAATGAATACTTCAGCTTCAACCATAACAACGCAAGAGCAAACAATAGATACAAACTCAAGGTTAATCGCACCAAACTTGATTGCAGGAAATACGACTTCAGCCACAGAGTGGTCAATGTCTGGAATACTCTACCTGACTCTGGTTTCTTCCCCAAACCCCAAAACCTTCAACCTTAGACTGTCTACTATTGACCTCACCCCTTTCCTAAGAGGTCTGTAGGGGGCGTGCATAAGCGCACCAACGTGCCTACCGTCCCTGTCCTATTGTTTCTTTTATTTTTCTTATATGCATCCATTTCATGTATTCATAACTATGTTTATATCTTGTAAGCAATTGACAAATCAAATAAAATAAAAATAAATAAAATGAAGGAAGGAGAGTCCAGAACCGATCAGGAATCCAAGAGCTGCTGCTGCCATCTTGTTTATGAAATGCAAGGAAACATGGATAGGCCAAACCTGTCCAATGTTGGAAGAGCAGCTCTTGGGGGCTGTGGCTTTCTCCATCTCTGGAGGCTTTCAAAGAAGAGGGAACAACAGAATCACAGAGTTGGAAGGGACCCTGGAGGCCATCTAGACCGACCCCCTGCTCAAAGCGGGAGGCCCTTACGGAATAATTACAGCATCTCGGAGTCAGAAGGGACCCTGGAAGCCATCTAATCTAACCCCCTGCTCAAAGCAGGAGGCTCTTACGGAATCACAGCATCTCAGAGTTGGAAGGGACCCTGGAGGGCATCTAGTCTGACCCCCTGCTCAAAGCAGGAGGCCCTTACGGAATAATTACAGCACCTCGGAGTTGGAAGGGACCCTGGAGGGCATCATTCCGCCAGCTGGGCGATGCCAGTTGGTGGCCCTCAGGGTGCGGGCCTTCTCTGGGGGCTCCCTCCCTTTGGAACAATTTGCCCCCGGAGATATGGGCCATCACCGACATTCAGACCTTCCGGCGCGCAGTAAAGACCCACTTTTTCCAACAGGCCAGCCTGGCCCAGTAATAATTGTGGGGTTTTAAATTTGGCATTTTAATTTTTTACCTGTTTTTTATACAGTTTTTGATAATTTGATAACTCGGCCATTAATTTAATCATTTTAAATTGCTTTTAATTGTACAATTTTATATCTTGTTTCTATTTTTATCTGGCTGTACACCCTTTTTTGGGAGAGGCGGGGCGGTATAGAAATCTAATAAATCAATCTAGTCCAGTGGTCTACCGAGAGCGCCGCAATTTATTCGACCTTTAAACGGCCCCACTCAATCCCCAGTTTCCATTCAAAACCCAGCCAAACCTGAAGCGTTCATCCCGGCTTCTCCCTTTTAAAAGAAAGAAAAAAAGGGGGAAGAAAAAAAAGAGCAACGTGATCGTTTCTCCCTCGAATGAGTTAAAGAAGAAGAAGGGGGGGGGGAACCCCAATTAAAACCAGGCAATTGACTTTCCCTCTCGTAGTTGTTCCTGAGCGCAGCAGCACGCCTGAGCAAATCTTGATGCCCGTTGCCAGGCTCGGTCTGTTGTTTGCTCAGTTGGAGCCGGGATCTCTCGTCACCGGCGGCCTGTCACGGAGTATTTATTCCAGGTCCCAGAAACGGGACGGCAGCCAGGTGGGAGGACAAGAGGTGGGCCAAGGCTGGAGAACTTCATTTACTGCCTTGTGCTGAGCGTCATAAATTTATTAACAAGGAGGCCGGGATGACACCTGGGTGGCAGCGCATAATTTCTTCCCTCCAAAGCTTTAACAGCCTCTGACACCTCAAATTAAGGCAAATTGCATTATTTTAAAAGAACAGATGGGGGAAGGCTAAACGTGCGCAGAGACGCGGTCTCCTTGTTAGGGATGTGAGAAGGGTCTCCGGGTGCGGCCCGGCCGGTCGGTCGGTCTAGGTGGGGGAGGAGGATGGCCGGCCGCGTGGAACGGATTGAGAGAGGGGGGAGGGACTCAGCAGTGGGGCTGGGTGGGGGAGCCAGTTGGGAGGAAGCACAGCGAGGGCTCCCCCCTCTTCCTCCCGTTTCCCGGGTTTTCCTTTGACTGGGAAAGAATAGAGTGAAATGGGGAGGGAAGGGGAAGGGAGAGGGATGCATGCATGGGTGGGTGCATGGATACATAGACAGATGGGTGCATGGGTGGGTGGTGCATGCATGGGTGCAGGAGTAGGTGCATGGATGCATAAATGGATGGATGCATGGGTGGGTGCGTGGATGGGTGGGTGCATGGGTAGGTGCATGGATGCATAGATTGATGGGTGCATGCATGGGTGGGTGCATGGGTGGGTTTATAGGTGGGTGGGTGCATGGGTGCATGGATGGTGCATGCCTGGTTGGGTGCATGGATGCATAGATAGATGGGTGGGTGCATGGGTGGGTGCATGGATGCATAGATGGATGGGTGCATGCATGGGTGGGTGGGTGGGTGGGTGCACAGATAGATGGGTGCATGGAGCATGGGTGCATGCATGGGTGCATGGATGAACAGACTGGCAGATGGGTGGAATGGGGACTGGCTGGATGCATGGATGGATGCATGGATAATGAGAGAAAGGGTAGGGGAAGGAAAAT
Source organism: Bungarus multicinctus (assembly GCA_023653725.1). NCBI lineage: Eukaryota > Metazoa > Chordata > Lepidosauria > Squamata > Elapidae > Bungarus > Bungarus multicinctus. The sequence continues at coordinate 4,221,268 of CM042849.1, forward strand.
AAGGGGGAAGTGGAGAGAAGTGGGAGACAAAGGGAGGGGGAGGAAAGGGGAAGAGAGGGAGGGAAGGAAGGAAGGAATATTCAGTTATTTGCAAGGTGATTTATAGTTCCGGTCTCATATATAAAAACTGCCTGGGTGACTTTGGACCAATCACAGGAGATGGGGAATTCCAGCCCTGCCTTGTCCAGGAAAGTCACTGGGCAACCTTGGGAGAAAAGGAGGAGGGGGAGGGGAAAAATGAAGTGAAAGAGGAAAATGGGGAGATGAGAAGGAAGGGGAGAAGGTGGGAAAGAAGGTGTGAAGAGGAGGAGGAGGGAGGAGGAGGAGGTAAAGGAGGGAGGAGGAGCAGGAAAAGGAGGGGACAGGAAGAGGAGGAGGAGGGGAGAGGAGGAAGGTATAGGAGGAGGAAGAGAAAGGGGGAAGAAGAGGAGGGGGAGGAAGAGGAGGAGGAGGGAGGGGGAGGAGGTAAAGGAGGGAGGAGGAGCAGGAAAAGAAGAGGACAAGAAGAGAAGGAGGAGGAGGAGGAGGGGAGAGGAGGAAGGGGAAGGTATAGGAGGAGAAAGAGGGAAAGGGAGAAGAAGAGGAAGGGGAGGAAGAAGAGGAAAAGGAGGAGGAAAAGGAGGGGAGAGGAGGAAGAGGGAGGGGGAGGTCTAGGAGGAAGAAGAGGAAAAAGGGGAGGAGGAGGAGAAAAAGGGGGAGGAAGAGGAGGGAGAGGAGGAGGAAAAGGAGGGGGAGGAAGAGGAGAAGAAGGGGGAGGGAGGGAGGAGAGGGTCTTGTCTATGCCTGAAGTCCACACTGATTGGAAGCATAAAATATGAACCCCCCCCCCCACCTAGGAGATCCAGTTCCTGGGGTGAAAATGAACCCCAGGCTACAGGTAAATAATCCCCTCCTAATCTTTGGAAAGGATGCCCCGTTCCAGGGCTGGAAGAATTTGACAATGAAAGCAGAAGAATCAACCTGGCAGAAAAGATGAAAGGAGAAGGGAAGAGCCCAGCCACGCAAAGGCCAATTGGACGCCGATATCGGCTCCATCCCGGTGGGAATCGGAGCCGCCGCGCTTCAGAAATGACGCTAGAAACTTAGAAGAAGAAGAAGAAAAGAAGAAGAAGAAGAAAGGAAAGAAGGGAGGAGGAGGAGGAGGAGAAAGAAAAGGAAGAAGGGAAAGGAAGAAGAAGAAGAAGCCACCATGGCAGCCACGTCTGTAACTCTGCATTATACAAAAGAGCGTAATCAACTTACAGCTCCACTTGAGCCCAACATTCCCCGTTGCTAAACGAGACATTTGTTAAGCAGGTTTCGGCCCCCGTTTCGCGACCTTCCTTGCCACCCTTGTTAAAGTGAATCGCAGCCATCATTCAGTGAGGAACACGGTCGTTAAGCGAATCCGGCTTAACCCTTTTCAGAAGGTCGCTGAAGCGGATCACGCGACCCCCGAAACACCACGACCGTCATAAATATGAGCAGGTAGCCAAGTGCCCGAATTTAACAGATTTAACAGATAGTTGGAAGGGACCTTGGAGGTCATCTAGTCCAACCCCCTGCCCCAGCAGGAGACCCTACACCATTTCTGACAAATGGCAGTCCAGTCTCTTCTTGAAAGTTTGAAGTGATGCAGCTCCCACAGCTTCCGAAGGCAAGCTGTTCTCTTTCTTTCTTTCTTTCTTTCTTTCTTTCTTTCTTTCTTTCTTTCTTTCTTTCTTTCTTTCTTTCTTTCTTTCTTTCTTTCTTTCTTTCTTTCTTTCTTTCTTTCTTTCTTTCTCTCTCTCTCTCTCTCTCTCTCTTCCTTCCTTCCTTCCTTCCTTCCTTTCATCCATCCTTTTCCCTTCTTTTCCTTTCTTTTCCTTCCTTCTCGATCTAAGACTAAATTAGATTAACTGAGTTGGAAGGGGCCTTGTAGGTCATCTAGTCCAACCCCCCCTCCCACACACACACATACCCAAGCAGGAGACCCTACACCAGTGATGGCGAACCTTTTTGTGGTGGTGTGCCGAAAGCACGCAGACATGCGATAGCGTGTGCATGCGTGCCAGCACCTACCATGCAATGAGCCCTGCCTTCCTGCGCATGTGTGAGCAATCCCCCCCCCCTTACCTCCACTGCACATGTGCATCTCCCAGGCTGATTTTCGGTCAGTTTGAGGCTGTTTTTGCCCACCTGGGGAGGGGGGAGCTTAAGGAAAGCCTCTGCAGCCTTTGGAGGCCAAAAAACGGGCGCGTTTTGGCACTTCTGGTTCCGTCACTTCCAATATGTCCGGAAGGCCCATTTTTTTCGGCCTCCTGTGGCTTCAGAGGCTTCCCTTGAGCCTCCGGAAGGCTTCTAAACCGGCCAAAAATGCGCCGTGCAGGTAGGTTTGGCTGGGGCTCGCATGCCCGCCCGAACAGCTCTGTGTGCCATCTATGGCACGCGTGCCGTAGGTTCGCCATCACGGCCCGACACCTTTTCCGACGAATGGCACTCCAATCTCTTCTTCAAAGTCTCAAGGGATGACGGATCTTGATCACGTGACCCCGGGGAGGCCGCAACGGCCGTGAAAAACGGTCGCGCTTACTTTCGCCAGGGCCGTTGGAAACTTCGAACCGTCACTAAATGGACAGTTGTAAGTCGAGGACTATTGTACTAACCCAGGGGTGGGATTCTACCGATTCGCACCTATTCGCTAGAACCGGTTGTTAACATTCTAAGCAGTTCAGAGAACCGGTTGTTAGAAGAAATTCCTGACCTAATCCTGTAAGGAAGGCAGGAAGGAAACATTCTGGTGTTGCTTACAGAAACTGCCTCTCTGTTAACCCTTATTACATTCTTGGCAGGACTAGACTTCCTGTCTCAGGAACTTCTCTGGAGTTTTTTTCCCCTCCTTTGCTGGTACTTTGCTTGTGTGGAGGGACCATTCAAAGTTACAATGGCACTGAAAAAAGTGACTTATGACCTTTTTCACATTTACGACTGTTGCAGCATCCCCACAGTCACGAGAGGCCAGGCGAGGAGATGCGTGCCTCGATGTGAGTGATGTTGAGTTGGCCATGCCCAGCCAATCACATGACCACCAAGCCACACCCACCCGGTCACATGATCAGCCAAGCCTACGCCCATTACCTAAGCCACGCCCACAGAACCGGTTGTTAAAAAATTTGAATCCCACCCCTGGTCGCGATCACTTTCGCCAGTGATGTTGGAAACTTCGAACCATCACTAAATGGACAGTTGTAAGTCGAGGACTATTGCACTAACCAGCAAGAGGTGGTTTTGGGGAGATTTATGCGCTCCAAAGGGAGGTCTTGAGGAGTGTTACACATTGCAACCCCATCGCTAATTTGCAAGTATAGGAAGAAAATGTCAGTTGTCATGGAAATGTCACAGCTACAATCCTTCCCCCCCCCCCTTTTGTTTTTTACTTAAGGTTTGCTAATTGGCAAGCGCGCATTTACTAAAGGTCTTCAGACAAGAGGACAGAGGGTCACTTGTCAAACATGCAGATTCTCGACACTTTAAGCCGTGTGGACTTCCAACTCCCAGAATTCCCCAGCCGGCATGGGGAAAAATCTGAATGAAACCTTAAAGAATAGAATAAAATAGCTCGATAACCGTGTTTCGCTACGAAACCATGTGGTCGGGCTTAGTTTTGGGGGAGGAAAATAAGGGGTGGGGGATTCTGCCCCTGCCTACCAGCATCCATCAGTCTTCATCTGGCTAGCATCCTGTTCAGTGTGTGAGAGAATTGAGGGCTGTTTGGAAACTGAAACAGTATTTGCAAGAAGGAGACAGCAAGGAGCCTGGGCATGGCTTAGCTCAACTATTCTGTACTAAAGCTGCTTGGTGCTGTGAAACTGAAACGGAAACTCCTCTGCTTGTGTTTTGCCTTTGGAAGAGATTTCTTTTCAGGTGGGGAGGGGGAGTAGAACTCCTTAGCATCAGAGCATAATAATAATAATAATATAGGAAATACTAAATGAGCTCTGATGCTCATTTTGAAAAATCCTTTCTTAGTGAGCCCCTAGAAGCCAAGAGGAACATAAATGCCAAATGTCAAGTTTGTAGGCTTTAGAGTTCTGGAGATTTTGTGATGATGCGTGAGGGGTATCTTTGCTTTTATATATATAGAAAAGAAAAACAGTTGGAAGAGACCTTGAATGTCATCTAGTCCAACCCCCTACTTGAGAAGGAGAGAGAGTTCAGACAAATGGCTGTCCAGTCTCTTTTTAAAAACCTCCAGGATTGAAGCATTCACAATTTCTGGTGGCAAGCTGTTCCACTGGTTAATTGTTATAATTGTCAGGAAATTCCTCCTTAGTTCCAGGTTGCTTCTCTCCTTGGTTAGTTTCCATCCTTTGCTTTTCCTCCTTCAAAAAAGAGATTGGAGAACCATTTATCCCAGAATGGTCTAGGGCAGGGTTCTCTAACCAGTTTTAAGACTTGTGGATTTCAACTCCCAGAATTCCTCAGCCAGCAAAGCTTATATATATGATCTCCATGTCTAATAGAATACTTTATTGGCCAAGTGTGATTGGACACACAAGGAATTTGTCTTGGTGTAAATACTCTCAGTATACATAAAGAAAAGATACATTCGTTAAGAATCAAGAATCATAACGTACAACACTTAATGATAGTCATAGGGTACAATCAACATCAAATCATACTAGGAAACAGTATAAATCATAAGGATACAAGGGACAAAGTTACTGTCCTACAATCACAAGTGGGAGGGGATGGGTGATAAGGAGTGATGAGAAGATTAACAGTAATAGTAGTGCAGGCTTTGTAAATAGTTGAACAGTGTTGAGGGAATTATTTGTTTAGCAGACTGATGGCATTAGGGAAAAAACTCTCCTTATGTCTAGTTGTTCTGGTGTGCAGGGCTCTATAGCGTTGTCTTGAGGGAAGGAGTTGAAACAGTTTATGTCCAGGATGTGAGGGGTCTGTAGATATTTTCACAGCCCTCTTTTGGACTCATACAGTATACAGGTCCTCGATTGAAGGCAGGAGGGTAGTAATTGTTTTTTCTGCAGTCCCTAATTATCCTCTGAAGTCTGTGTCTGTCCTGTTGGGTTGCAGAACCAAACCAGACAGTGATAGAGGTGCAGATGACAGACTCAGTAATTCCTCTGTAGAACTGGATCAGCAGCTCAGTGTGGTGTGTGTGTGTATGTATGTTATTCAGCTTTGTTCGGGTATTTCCCCACATCTTTATAGTTGTGTTTTTAAAGTTGTAGCGACGTTTCGGCAGAATCTCATCTGCCATCATCAGGCTTGTGTATTGTGTTCGTCTGTGAGTCAGGCTCTCACAGCCGTTTCTGTTTTAAATTTGGTGCTAGCCTCGTGCTGTGTTAGAATGGTTTTTTTTCTTCATCCTGATTGGTTGGGAGTCTTGGCCTATGTTTATTGGTCTTGGAGTTGGCTGTATTCTGCTTGATTGGTGTTTCTAATATCTTCTGTCTGTTTTGTAGCATTTTTTTTTGTCTTGATTAGTTGGCAACATTGTGTTTCATGTATTGGGGGCTTTCGGAGCGGCTTGGCTTCGGGTGAATGGCCGGCTGTCGTTTATTAGGAAGCTAGGTTTCATCTGGGTGGCTGGCTGGGCTGTGTTTGGGCTGGAAGTATCGGGGTGGGGGTGGTGTTCTGTTTGTGCCCAGCTGTTGGCTTGGCTTGTGGTGTGGACATTTTTTTGTTTGTGAGTGCAGACTTCCAGATGAAAGACTGCAGTGAAGAACTAATTGCTTTGCATCACACCTGAAGGGGAAACTTCAGGGAAGCATTACATTGGGGGATTAAATACTTCCATCAGTCCTCAACCTTGGCAAGTTTAAGATGTCTCCAGCAGTCTTAGTTTTCCAGACTGCATCCCATCTTCATGGTAGCCATTGTAGGCTACCACTGCGGCTCGTCTTCGGAGGGGGTTTTCCTTATCAGGGAGGAGAGATGCGACTTCCCTCAACCTGGCAGGTAGTTCCCCCTTTTCTCACCACCCCTCCAGGGTGGTTCCGGTCTTGATTGGGACCCTCAAATGAGTAGAGCTTGAAGCAAAGCCGCAGGCAATCACGGACTCCGCTCCGACTACCACAGGCGTGCAACCGGAAGTCCCTCCTTTGTGACCTTCTGACGAGCAAAATCAATGGGGGGGAACCCAATTCACTTAACAACTGTGTGACTCACTTAACAACTGGGGCAAGGAAGGTCATACCATGGGTCAAAAGAGTCACTGAACAAATGTCTCGCTTAGCAATGGGAATGTTGGGCTCAGTTGTGGTCATAAATCGAGGACTACCTGCATTTAACAGATAATCAGAGTTGGAAGGGACCTTGTAGGTCATCTAGTCCAATCCCCCACTCAAGCGGGAGACCCTACACCATTTCTGACAAATGACGGTCCAATCTTTGATCTCTCAAGGCCAAATATCGACCGTGTGTGTTCATGGGAAGTGCGAAAGACACACAACGGTTTTCCCCCCAAACTCAGCACATTTTTTCCCCCAATAAGTTGGGAACCAGAGGGCAATTAAGAAGCCTGGTTTGAGTTTATTTCTTTTATTTTCAGAAAAGCCGTTTGACTGAAGAGGTTTTGGTAAGAATGAAGACATTGCCAGATGGCCACCCAGAAAGAATCTGTGCGGAAGATGGTTTAAGAACGCAATGCAAGCAGACTCGGAGGGCCGTAAAGGCAGAAGGAGAAAAGTGGGATGGCTTCATTAAGGAAAGGCAAAAAATGTAGAAGTTGAAAGAATTTACAGAATGAAATGCACCATGCACAATTTTAAACAGTAGCAACATCCTGCAAAGGATAGAAGTGAGAATATTTGCAAGTCACTGGAGAATCTCTCTCCGCATTCATGCATCTCTCTCTCTCTCCTAGATATGTCTATCTGTCCATCTATCATCTATCTGTGTATATCTATTTTTATCTGTCTGTCCATCTATATCTATCATCTATTGCTGTCAATATCTATTGCTATCTATCATCTCTAATTCTATATTTTTATTTATTTATTTTTGTCAATTGCTTACAAGATAATAGGTATAAGTAAAAACATAGTTATGAATACGTGGATACATATAAGAAAAATAAAATGTAAAAGAAACAATAGGACAGGGATGGTAGGCACGTTGGTGCGCTTATGCACGCCCCCTATAGATATATCTCTATATATCTGTCTGTCTATTATCTATCTATTGCTATATCTATCTATATTTCTATATCTATCTCTGTCTGTCTGTCTATGTATCTACTATCGATCGCTGTCTATCTATCTATGTATCATCTATCATCATCTATCGATCTATCGCTGTCTATCTTATCTATCATCTATGTATCATTTATCGTCTATCTATCTACAGTATCTATCTTCTATCTATCACTGCCTATCTTATCTATCATCTATGTATCATCTATCATTTATCATCTATTTACAGTATCTATCTTCTATCTATCACAGCCTATCTTATCTATCATCTATGTATCATTTATCATCTATCATCTATCTACAGAATCTATGTCAGCTTTGAAATTCAGCTGTCACATAATGGAAGGGGGGTGGAGGAGTTGAAAAGTTCAAGGTTATTCTGTATGTCGTACTAAGATTCCAGTTGCAGTTCATTGGTTCCCGTGATTTATGAAGTGTAGAAGTGGGAGGAGAGAAGGTGGATTCTGTGTAACGCGCGAAAATACTTTCACTTTGGGAAATTGCCTTAGACGTACCAGATCAGTTCCTAAATAAATCAATTGGAGAGAATATGTCTCGGAGTGATTGAGATCATGGATACTTTCAGGATGCCTTACAATCTATCATCTATGTATCAGCTATCATCTATTTATCTACAGTATCTTATCGCTGTCTTATCTATGTATCATCTATCATTTATCATCTATAGTATCTATCTTATCTATATCATCTATGTATCATCTATCATTCATCATCTACTTATCTATAGTATCTAACTTCTATCTATCACTGCCTATCTATCTTATCTATCTATCATCTATCATTTATCATCTACTTATCTACAGTATCTATCTTATCTATCTTCTATCTATCGCTATCTATCCATCTATCTATCTATCTATCTATCTATCTATCTATCTATCTATCTATCTACCTACCTATCTATTTCTGCCATCTATTTCTGCCATCTATCTATCTCTGCTTACCTCTGTCTATTTATCTCTGTATCTATCTCTGTCTGTGTGTCTGTCTATCTCTTTATCTAATCTATATATCCATTTGTCTATATATTTATAGCTATATCATCTATCTGTCATCTATTTCTCTCAATCATTTATCAGCTATTAAATCTTTATCTATCTCTTATCTATATACTTATCTCTATCATCTCTATATATCTATATCTATCTATATTTATGTCTATCATCTGTATCTCTCAATCATCTATAATCTATTGAATCTCTACCTATATCTCTGTCTCTCTGTCTGTCTCTATCTATCTATCTATCTATCTATCTATCTATCTATCTATCTATCTATCTATCTATCTATCTATCTATACTATCTATCTATCTATCTATCTATCTATCTATCTATCTTCTATCTATCGCTATCTATCCATCTATCTATCTATCTATCTATCTATCTATCTATCTATCTATCTATCTATCTATCTATCATCTATCTATCTATCTATCTATTTATCTATCATCATCTATAAACAGCCCATTAAGGATTCTGCACCATAACAAAGTTGGAAGGAAGGGGCCTTTGAGGTCTTCTAGTCCAAGCTCTGTGGTTTTTTTTTTTTTAAATACCAGGGTCCTCCTGTAAAATTCACTTTTTCCTCTTGGAAAACAAATTGAAAACAAACTCTTTTTCATTACGGTAAGTAGACAAATGCGGAAGGAGTGGCAGAACCTGGGTGTGGAATGAAAAGGGGCATCAGCCCAGAATCCCTACATAGTCACAAGTGACCCTGCCTTGAATTCTTCGGAACCTTATGCAAATGCTGATCATTAGTTACCAAAATTCCCGCATAGGCATAGATAGCAATAAATCAGTTTAATTGGACTTTCACTTGTGGACCTGATCTTTCCTGCCTGACCATAACTGAGAACTAATAGGAGGAAGAGGGGAGGGGAGGAAAATTGCTATGCTGGTCCTAATAGGTGAGTGTGCCAGCGAGAGAGAGAGAGAGAGAGAGACGCTTCCCAGGCTTGGAGCAAAATCATTGCAGTGTTGGGATGCCTAAAGAGCTGGACTTCCTTGTTTCGTTTCCCTGCAATGATTTTTACACAATGGCAGGAGAGAAACTTCGTCCCTGCGTTTACCATTCGAGCAAGAAATGTTAGGAAAGGTGGCTGGGCCAGTTGGGAAAATCCTGATTGATTTTGTCACCCAGGACGGCAGGGAAAGATGGTTTGGGTTGATGGTGTCAGAACTGTGCAGCAGCAACCAGGAGTGGAAGGAGGAAGGAGGAAGGGAAAGAGGGAGGGGAGGAGGGAGAGGAGGAAAAAGGGAAGGAGAAAGAAAGGAGATAGGGAAGGGAGGAAGAGATGGAGGAGAAGAAGGAGATGAAGAAGAATGGGGGAGGGGGAGGGGAAGAAAAATGAGAAGGAGGAAGATGGAGAATGGGAAAAGGAGGAGGAGGAGGAAGGAGAAAGGAGAAGAAGGAGATGAAGTAGAATGGGGAAGGAAGGGAGGAGGAGGGGAGAAAAATGAGAAGGAGGAGGAAGATGGAGAATGGGAAAGGGAGAAGGAGGAAGGAGAAAGAGAAGGAAGAGAAGGAGGTGAAGGAGAATGGGGAAGGGAGGGAAGAGGAGGGGAGGAGAAGGAGAAAGGGCATGAAAATGGGGAAGGGAGGAAGAGGAGAAGGAAAAAGGAGGAGGAGATGAAGGAGAATGGGGAAGGGAAGGAACAGGATGGGAAGAAAATAGAGGAGGGAGAAGGAGAAAGGGGAGGAGAAGGAGATGAAGGAAAATGGGGAAGGGAGGTAGAGGAGAAGAAGGAGGAGGGAAGGCGATGAAGGAGAACGGGGAAAGGAAAAAGAGGAGGAGGAGGAGGAGGGAAAAGAGGAGGAAGGAAGTGAGATGGAGGGGAGGAAGAAGGAGAAAACTAAGCAAGTGAAGGGGGGCCTGCTAACAGCACCCAGGCGGTCCCAGTAATATTTCAAATCTCAGCTCTGCAATTAATTCTGAAACTCAAGAGCTTATTCAAGCAAGTAATAAGCAGCTAGCTGGCATTATTGTATTTGAAATCCTCGGCAGGTCTGATCCTTGTAATAAGGGGTTGAGGAGAGACATTTCCTCCCAAGGTCAGGCTGGAAAGATTGATAGAAATATTCCGTCTACCAGTCGGTCTCTAGATCAAAGGGAGACCAAGTGTGGCAACTTTAAGACTGGTGGACTTCAACTCCCAGAATTCCTGAGTCTGAGGACTTCTACTCCCAGAATTCCTGAACCCATGGACTTCAACTCCCAGAATCTCTATGGACTTCAACTCCCAGAATCCCTGAGTCTGAGGACTTCAACTCCCAGAATTCCTGAACCGGTGGACTTCAACTCCCAGAATCTCTATGGACTTCAACTCCCAGAATTCCTGAGTCTGAGGACTTCTACTCCCAGAATTCCTGAACCCATGGACTTCAACTCCCAGAATCTCTATGGACTTCAACTCCCAGAATCCCTGAGTCTGAGGACTTCAACTCCCAGAATTCCTGAACCTATGAACTCCCAGAATTCCTGAATCCGTGGACTTCAACTCCCAGAATCTCTATGGACTTCAACTCCCAGAATCCCTGAGTCTGAGGACTTCAACTCCCAGAATTCCTGAACCTATGAACTCCCAGAATTCCTGAACCCATCGGCTTCAACTCCCAGAATCTCTATGGACTTCAACTCCCAGAATCCCTGAGTCTGAGGACTTCTACTCCCAGAATTCCTGAACCCATGGACTTCAACTCCCAGAATCTCTATGGACTTCAACTCCCAGAATCCCTGAGTCTGAGGACTTCAACTCCCAGAATCCCTGAGCCAGCAATTCTGGGAATTGAAATCCACAGATCTTAAAGTCGCCACTTTTAGCCACGGTGTAGATAAATCATTGTCCAGAGACAAATCCAGCTCTGAAGATACTTCCCATTCAGAGGGGGCGGGGGGCCTTTAAAAACAGTCCCATTTTTGAGTCTGGTTTATTGCTGGTTTATCTCTTTCCAACCTGGTTTAAGCCGCATAAGAATATCAGCCCAGCTTGAACCAAGTCTGTGAAAAATCAGAATGGAAAGAGCTGGAAGGAACAGTGCAGAAAGAGGAAAATTAGGATCTTTTCGTTTTAAGGAATTGTTCTGAGGTGCATTTTTGCATTCAGGGCCCTGTTTTTGTTTTACTTATATTCTCTCTCTCTCTCTCTCTCTGTCTCTCTCTCTCTCTTTCTCATTCTCTCTCTCATTCTCTCTCTTTCTCATTCTCTCTCTCTCTCATTCTCTCTCTCTTTCTCTCTCTCTCTTTCTCATTCTCTCTGTGTGTGTGTGTGTGTGTGTGTGTCTGCATTTGTTCCTCCAGAGAAGAAGAAGAGCTTCAGAATTAAAGCCTACAGGAATCATGATATTATATACTGTATTCCCCCTTTCTCTAATTGTCTTCCACTCTCGTTTAGTTTCTTAACCTCCATCTACATAATAAAAGGTTTGTCTCTTCGCCTGGACTCTGTAATCTCATTCTGGCAGGGAATTTTAGAGGGTTTCCACCTCCTGCCTCCACTTCTAAGCTGCGGAGGTGGGGAAAAAACCAGAAGGTGTTTTTTTTCCCACACACCCACAGGTACACACAGAAGTAGTCCTCGGTTTACAACCACAACGGGTCCCCAAATTTCTGTTGCTCAGAGAACATCTGAAGGCAGCATAAGGCTGGAGAGCAACGGGTTAAAACTAAACCCTTGCAAGACGGAGGGGATCTGGGTTTGGGGTTCATTGGCTCAGGGAGAATCGCCACCTTTGGTCTCGGATGGGGTGGCACTCCCCCAAATAGACCTTGTGCGCAATTTAAGAGTTTTGCCCCATTTCATGGTCCTTTTTGCCACCATGGTTCAGTGAATCAGTGCAATTGTTAAGCTGGTAACGTGGTTGTTAAGGGAGGGAGGGGGGAGGAGGAGGAGGAGAAGAAGAAGAGGAGGAGGGGGGAGGAGGAAGAGGAAGAGGAGAAGGTCCTTGGTGCTCTCTGAGCTTGGTGGTTTTCTTGCAGACGTTTCATTACCAAACTAGGTAATCTCATCATTGCTAGAAGGGAATGTAGTGCATGGACAGCAGAAGGAGGAGGAAAACTGGGGTATTTGGTGCTTCTGACCTTGGTTGTTTTCTTGCAGATATAATCAGTTGCCTAGGAGGGAATGGGGCTTATGGAGAGGAGGAGGAGGAGGAGGACAATGACAACAACAACAACAACAACAACAACAATGAAGACTTTGTGGTGGTTTTCTTGCAGACATTTCATTACCAAACCGGGTAACATTATCAGAGCTAAAAGGGAGTAGAATTTGCTTAGCAACCGAGGTAATAAAACTTCTGCAGGAACCAAAGGAGGTTTCTGTGCATGAAACATTACAGAGTGCCTGTCTGGGGAATTCTGGGAGTCGAAGCCCCCACGTCTTGAAGTCAACAAGGACAGCAAACCTTGTCCTAAACGTTCCCTAATGTTTTGTGGCTAAATCTCCCAGCGTACGTCAACAAGAGCCGCCTAGCCTGGCTGGTTTTCCGCTGACGGCACAGAGCAAGACGGATCGCTAGCTGGGGTTTTCTTTTTGGTGAGCGAAAGGAGATTATGTCCAATGATGGGTTTCTTTCTCATCCCTCCGTCTGGCAGCTTGCAAGTTACTCAAAAGAGACATGGGGGGGGGGGGACACAAATGAATATCATTTACACGAAACGGGGGAGAGAAAGGAGGCACAAATGACAAAGGTGAAGATTGTTGGTCCAGACAAGCAGCGAAGGGAAGAGCGGGAAAGGATTTTGCACTTGCTGGAAGGACAGCCCTGTGTTGGTAAAAGGAACTACGCAACCACTTTGTGTGTACAAATTCCTTTCTCTCTTTAGCAATAACCAGCACCCTGGACAGCCAGAGAATGGGGCAGTTTCAAAACTCTGGGGCATGGGGGAGCAACTAGGGGCCTGCTATGACCTGTGGACTTCAACTCCCAGAATGGATAGCTCAGGAATTCTGGGAGTTGAAGTCCACAGACTCAGGGATTCTGGGAGTTGAAGTCCACAGTTTCAGGGATTCTGGGAGTTGAAGTCCACAGACTCAGGGATTCTGGGAGTTGAAGTCCATAGTTTCGGGGATTCTGGGAGTTGAAGTCCATAGTTTCAGGGATTCTGGGAGTTGAAATCCACAGACTCAAGGATTCTGGGAGTTGAAGTCCACAGATTCAGGGATTCTGGGAGTTGAAGTCTACAGGGATTCTGGGAGTTGAAGTCCACGGGTACAGGGATTCTGGGAGTTGAAGTCCACAGACTCAGGGATTCTGGGAGTTGAAGTCCATAGTTTCAGGGATTCTGGGAGTTGAAGTCCACGGGTACAGGGATTCTGGGAGTTGAAGTCCACAGACTCAGGGATTCTGGGAGTTGAAATCCACAGACTCAGGGATTCTGGGAGTTGAAGTCCATAGACTCAGGGATTCTGGGAGTTGAAGTCCACGGGTTCAGGGATTCTGGGAGTTGAAGTCCATGGGTTCAGGGATTCTGGGAGTTGAAGTCCACAGACTCAGGGATTCTGGGAGTTGAAGTCCACAGACTCAGGGATTCTGGGAGTTGAAGTCCATAGTTTCAGGGATTCTGGGAGTTGAAGTCCACAGACTCAGGGATTCTGGGAGTTGAAGTCCATAGACTCAGGGATTCTGGGAGTTGAAGTCCATAGTTTCAGGGATTCTGGGAGTTGAAGTCCACAGACTCAGGGATTCTGGGAGTTGAAGTCCACGGGTTCAGGGATTCTGGGAGTTGAAATCCACAGACTCAGAGATTCTGGGAGTTGGTCCATGGGTTCAGGGATTCTGGGAGTTGAAGTCCACAGACTCAGGGATTCTGGGAGTTGAAATCCACAGACTCAGGGATTCTGGGAGTTGAAGTCCATAGACTCAGGGATTCTGGGAGTTGAAGTCCACGGGTTCAGGGATTCTGGGAGTTGAAGTCCATGGGTTCAGGGATTCTGGGAGTTGAAGTCCACAGACTCAGGGATTCTGGGAGTTGAAGTCCACAGACTCAGGGATTCTGGGAGTTGAAGTCCATAGTTTCAGGGATTCTGGGAGTTGAAGTCCACAGACTCAGGGATTCTGGGAGTTGAAGTCCATAGACTCAGGGATTCTGGGAGTTGAAGTCCATAGTTTCAGGGATTCTGGGAGTTGAAGTCCACAGACTCAGGGATTCTGGGAGTTGAAGTCCATGGGTTCAGGGATTCTGGGAGTTGAAATCCACAGACTCAGAGATTCTGGGAGTTGGTCCATGGGTTCAGGGATTCTGGGAGTTGAAGTCCATAGTTTCAGGGATTCTGGGAGTTGAAATCCATAGACTCAGGGATTCTGGGAGTTGAAGTCCATAGACTCAGGGATTCTGGGAGTTGAAGTCCACGGGTTCAGGGATTCTGGGAGTTGAAGTCCATGGGTTCAGGGATTCTGGGAGTTGAAGTCCACAGACTCAGGGATTCTGGGAGTTGAAGTCCACAGACTCAGGGATTCTGGGAGTTGAAGTCCATAGTTTCAGGGATTCTGGGAGTTGAAGTCCACAGACTCAGGGATTCTGGGAGTTGAAGTCCATAGACTCAGGGATTCTGGGAGTTGAAGTCCATAGTTTCAGGGATTCTGGGAGTTGAAGTCCACAGACTCAGGGATTCTGGGAGTTGAAGTCCACGGGTTCAGGGATTCTGGGAGTTGAAATCCACAGACTCAGAGATTCTGGGAGTTGGTCCATGGGTTCAGGGATTCTGGGAGTTGAAGTCCATAGTTTCAGGGATTCTGGGAGTTGAAGTCCACAGACTCAGGGATTCTGGGAGTTGAAGTTCATAGGTTCAGGAATTCTGGGAGTTGAAGGCATAAACTCAGGGATTCTGGGAGTTGAAGTCCAGAGATCTTAAAGGTGCCATGGTTGGACATTCCTTGTGTAGACAAATCAGTGTCCAGACATATCCTGTTCCACTGGTTAACTGGCCTCACAGTTAGGAAGTATCTCTTCAATTCCTTCTCTCCTTGGTTAGTTTCCATCCCTTGCTCTTGTCCTGCCTTCTGGTGCTTTGGAGAATAGATTGACTCCTTCTTCTTTGGGGCAGCCCCTCAAATACTGGAAGACTGCTATTATGTCTCCCCTGGTCCTTCTTTTCATTAAACTAGACATACCCAGTTTCTGCAACCGTTCATTGTATGTTTTTGCCTCCAGTCCCCTAATCCTCCTGGTTGCTCTTCTCTGTACTTTTTCTAGAGTCTCAACACCTTTTTTGTAACATGGAGATCAAAAGTAGATGCAATACTCCAGATGTGGCCTTACTAAGGCTTTACAAAGTGGTACTAATACTAATACACTTGATTTTGAATCTATCCCTCCCTTTATTTCCCTCCTTCCTTCTTTCCTTCCTCGGATGTGTTAGTCCCCCCCGTAGCTAACGGCTCTCAAACTGACATAACACTCAACGCACAAATAAAACCCATTGTCGCCTTGTCAGAAGCCTTGTCTGATAAAACAATCTATCAGTTAAAATGAAAACTCGAGGAGGGCCTGCACTCAATTAAAAGCTGGAACCGCTTTGCAAAACGATATAATAATCCCAGAGAGAAGGTGGGGGCAGGAACCCACCAATCAAAACAAAAGGGAAACTGCTTGAATAATGGAGACTCCGGATAGTCCTGTACATACGACCAAAATTTGCAACCAGGGTTTCCATTGCCGAGCAAAGTGTTCTGACCCAGCTCCGCAAACACGACAAACCATTTAAAGTGAACTCAAAAGATTCCTTTATCAGGAGCGCTGGAAGGACCGGCAAAAAGACTCTTTTGAATGGTTTTCTGCCACACCTATTCATCTCCGCCCCCTGCTTTGTATCCCCAGAGCTTGGGTGGGTTCTCTGCTAGCAGTGGTGGCTCTTCCGTCCCAAGGACCGGCCCATAGATTTCCACTGCTCTCCTCTCCTCTGCCTTCTAGGCTTATCCCCAGAGTTAGGATAGCGGCGGTGGCTCTTCCGTCCGAAGGACCAGCCCATAGATTTCCACTGCTCTCCTCTGCCTTCTATGCTTATCCCCAGAGTTAGGATAGCGGCGGTGGCTCTTCCGTCCGAAGGACCAGCCCATAGATTTCCACTGCTCTCCTCTGCCTTCTATGGTTATCCCCAGAGTTAGGGTAGCAGCGGTGGCTCTTCCGTCCCAAGGACCGGCCCATAGATTTCCACTGCTCTCCTCTCCTCTGCCTTCTATGCTTATCCCCAGAGCTAGGGTAGCAGCGGTGGCTCTTCCGTCCCAAGGACCAGCCCATAGATTTCCACTGCTCTCCTCTCCTCTGTGTTCTATGCTTATCCCCAGAGCTAGGGTAGCAGCGGTGGCACTTCCGTCCCAAGGACCGGCCCATAGATTTCCACTGCTCTCCTCTCCTCTGCCTTCTATGCTTATCCCCAGAGCTAGGGTAGCAGCGGTGGCTCTTCTGTCCCAAGGACCAGCCCATAGATTTCCACTGCTCTCCTCTCCTCTGCCTTCTATGCTTATCCCCAGAGCTAGGGTAGCAGCGGTGGCTCTTCTGTCCCAAGGACCGGCCCATAGATTTCCACTGCTCTCCTCTCCTCTGCCTTCTATGCTTATCCTCAGAGCTAGGGTAGCAGCGATGGCTCTTCTGTCCCAAGGACCGGCCCATAGATTTCCACTGCTCTCCTCTCCTCTGCCTTCTATGCTTATCCCCAGAGCTAGGGTAGCAGCAATGGCTCTTCTGTCCCAAGGACCGGCCCATAGATTTCCACTGCTCTCCTCTCCTCTGCCTTCTATGCTTATCCCCAGAGCTAAGGTAGCAGCGGTGGCTCTTCTGTCCCAAGGACCGGCCCATAGATTTCCACTGCTCTCCTCTCCTCTGCCTTCTATGCTTATCCCTAGAGTTAGGGTAGCAGTGATGGCTCTTCTGTCCCAAGGACCGCCCCATAGATTTCCATTGCTCTCCTCTCCTCTGCCTTCTATGCTTATCCCCAGAGCTAGGGTAGCAGCAGTGGCCCTTCCGTCCCAAGGACCAGCCCATAGATTTCCACTGCTCTCCTCTCCTCTACCTTCTAGGCTTATCCCCAGAGTTAGGTAGCAGTGGTGGCTTTCCGTCCCAAGGACCGGTCCATAGATTTCCACTGCTCTCCTCTCCTCTGCCTTCTATGCTTATCCCCAGAGCTAAGGTAGCAGCGGTGGCTCTTCTGTCCCAAGGACCGGCCCATAGATTTCCACTGCTCTCCTCTCCTCTGCCTTCTATGCTTATCCCTAGAGTTAGGGTAGCAGTGATGGCTCTTCTGTCCCAAGGACCGGCCCATAGATTTCCACTGCTCTCCTCTCCTCTGCCTTCTATGCTTATCCCCAGAGCTAGGGTAGCAGCGGTGGCCCTTCCGTCCCAAGGACCAGCCCATAGATTTCCACTGCTCTCCTCTCCTCTACCTTCTATGCTTATCCCCAGAGTTAGGTAGCAGTGGTGGCTTTCCGTCCCAAGGACCGGCCCATAGATTTCCACTGCTCTCCTCTCCTCTGCCTTCTGCAGATCCACACACCAGGCACTAGACCAGTGGTGGGATTCAATTTTTTTTTACTACCGGTTCTGTGGGCATGGCTTGGTGGGCATAGTATGGCTTGGTGGGCGTGGCTTGGTGGGCACGGCAGGGGAAGGATACAGCAAAATCCCCCTTCCCTCCCCACCCTACTAACCTGCTTTACAGCTCCGTTCTCCTGGGCAGGGCAACCAAAAGAGACACAAAGATGTCAATGAGGGAGTTGTAGGCTCCGGTTTTACGATCTCTTCTGCCAAGGTGGTTAAGCAAATCCCTGCAGTTGTTCAGTGAGTCACGCAGTGTGTTGCAATCTCTCCATCGATGGTTTGGTAGACATGGACCAAAATGGAAGATTCTTCCTATACAGGTAGTCCTCGGCTTACAACAATTTGTTGAGTGACCATTTGACGTTACAACGGCGCTGGGGGGAAAAAGGGGATTTAAGAGCATTTTTTCACATGTATGACCATTGCAGCATCCATGGGGTCACATGATCAAAATTCAGAAGACAAGGACCAGGGGTGACAGGATAGCTGTCTTCCAATATTTGAGGGGCTGCCAGAAAAAAGAGGGGGGGGTCAACTTATTCTCCAAATCATCTGAAGGCTGGACAAGAAGCAATGGGTGGGAACTAAGCAACCTACAATGAAGGAGAAATTTCCTGGCAATTATAACAATTAGCCAGTGGAACTGCTTGCCACCAGAAGTTGTGGGTGCTCCGTCACTGGAGGGTTTTAAAAAGAGATTGGACAGCCATTTGTCTGACTTGGTAGAGGG
Organism: Bungarus multicinctus; assembly: GCA_023653725.1. Lineage (NCBI taxonomy): Eukaryota > Metazoa > Chordata > Lepidosauria > Squamata > Elapidae > Bungarus > Bungarus multicinctus. The sequence goes on from CM042849.1 coordinate 4,239,735, forward strand.
GTTCATGCCTGAGCAGGGGATTGGATTAGATCAGGAGTTGCCAACCTTTTGGACCTCAGGGACCATCAAACCCATAATTTTAAATCCTGCGGACCAGAGAGCCTGGAAAATCCCCCAAAAAGTCTGCAGGAAAAATCCCCCACCCCATTTTCCTACCGATCGATCGTTCTTTATTTGGGATTGCAGGATACCAGCTCCAGCTCCATTCTCAGAGGGAGAGAGAGAGAGAGAGAGGGAGAGACTTTTGGCTTCATGCAAGGAAAACAGCAGAAGCCGCAGAAATCTTTCTTTCTCTCCCCAAACTCCATCAGAAATGAGTCTTTGTGAGACTTGTCGCACCGGCGCAGCCTCTTGGAACAGGAGGCCTTGCAGGGTCCCAAAGACTCATTTCTGCTGGAGTTTGGGGGAGAGAAAGAAAGACTTTGGCTGCTTTCCTTGCGTGCAGCCAAAAGTAGAAGAAGAAAGAAGCGGAAAGAAGCAGCCCAGTGACCAGGCCAGGCACATGGGGCCAGTGAGGCAAGTTTCCCCCCCCCCCTGCCCTTTCCCCCCTCCCCTCACTATCTCGTGATGTTCACGATGCAAGCGACTCAATCCTTGTGTTCCCACGGGCCATGTGGGCGGCGCAGCCTTGTGTTCCCACGCAGCCTGGATTAATTGCTTTGGGGGGGGGGGACATTTCTCTGTGGCCCACCAAAATTTTCTTGCAGACCACCAGTGGTCCCCGGGCCACCGGTTGGCAACCACTGGACTTAGATGACCTCCAGGGTCCCCTTCCGTTATTCTATATTCTATTCTATATTCTAAGTACCCCTGCAGAAGTCCATTCTAACTTCCAAATGGTCACCAATCAACCCGTCAAAAATCAAGGACCATCTGTTGTGTGCAGCTCCTGCTGATTTTTTTGTCTATAGCTGTCATTTTGTACTGTATTATTTAGGGGCTTCCTTAATCTTCCTTCTTTTTAAAAGGTGTTTCTCAATAAGATATTCTTTCGTCTACTCATTCTTCAGCTTCTTTTCTTTCATCTGTTCCGGCTTGCTTCCATCCGATGATCCCAGCTTGCTGATCTTATTTTCCAGTCCGATTTTGCCTTTTCATTTTTCCCTTTATTTGTTGATTTTACATCCCAGGTATTCTGGTTATTACTGCAGCTGTGTATTCACTACTATTATATTGGCGTTGTTGTTATTACCTGTAATGAAAAACGACTCTGGGCTGTGTTGTAATATACCTACAATTATTACACTGTACTTTAATAACGCGGTTTTAATATTATTATGTATGTTTCCACACACACACACACACATAATGAAATTATTCTCTTGTTCTAATCTCGCCCTCCTGTATAATTTGCTTCTTAATTATTGTGTTGTGGTTTTGTAGCTTTTCAGTGTGGTTGCTGGAAATGGGAATTATGAGCTCCCGAAAGTCTAAATAACAGAATAACAGAGTTAAAAGGCATCTTGGATGCCTTCTAGTCGAACCTCCTACTAAAGCAGGAGGCTCTATACAACCCAGACTAATGAGGAAGGATTATGGATCTGAGAATTTGGGGAAGGGGCTGCAAAAAATTGACGTGGGTCATCTTAATGATATTAAGGTACAATTTAAAAGTTGGCTACTTGTCCGATAATGTCAGCTAGCTTCAGAGGTGGTATTCAGCCGGTTCACACTGGTTCTGGAGAACCGGTAGCAGAATTTTGAGTAGTTTGGAGAACCAGCCAATCCCACCTCTGACTGGCCCCGCCAACCTCATCTATTCTCTGCCTCCCAAGTCCCAGCTGATAGGCTGAGTCTTCTTCGGTTGCCCTGCCCAGGAGAACAGAGCTAGAAAGCAGGTTGGTCAGGTGGGGAGGGAAGGGAATTTTCAGTAACCTTCCCCCAGGAGTGGGGAGGGAATGGAGATTTTGCAGTATCCTTCCCCTGTCATGCCCAACAAGCCACACCCACCAAGCCATGCCACGCCCACCAAGCCACACCCACAGAACTGGTAGTAAAAAATTTTGAATTCCACCACTGGCTAGCTTGGGGAAAATAGGAATTGTAGGGTCTCTATACTGCACAACTCCCAATTCTGATGGATGGGAAACTGCCACGCAGGAAGAAGGGGTCAAACCAGGACCTAGCCTGGAATCCTTGCGAAGCTGCATGAGACATAAGCCTGACAATATATTGCACTAACCCCACAAATCCATAAAACCTTATCTGATCACTCCCAGAAGACAAGTAATCCGTGTAGGAAATTTCTCCTTTGTTCTAAGGTTGGATCTCTCTCCTTAATTATTTTCCATCTGTTACTTTAGGGTCTGTCCTCAGGTGCCCTAGTGGCCTTCCAGGAATTTTAGGGCCAAGAATCCCCACGAATGGGAGGCTTCAAAGGCAGAAAAATGGACGTGTATAACATTTTCAGACAGTCAGAACAGTGATGGGATTCAAAACTTGTTTGCTACTGGTTCTGTAGGCATAGTTTGGTGGCCGTGGCTTGGTTCGGTGGGTGTGGCTTGGTGGGCATGGTGTGGCATGAGGGGTATGGCTTGATGGGTGTGGCAGGGGAAGGATACTGCAAAATCCCTCTTTCCTCCCCACCCCACTAACTGTCAACTCATAAAACATTCCTGTGCCTGTTTTAGTAGTTGCCATAAAAAAAGGGGAAGGGGAGGAAGGAAATCTGGAAGAGCTGTGCAGCAGTTGGAAAGCGAGAGTACATTCCACCTCTTTATCTTTAAAAGATTGTAATTAAACTACCAGAGCTTTTACCCAGGAATATATTTAATTGGAGAATGTGATTTATGACACCAACGAGGGGGGAGGGGGAAAAAGGGTCACAGGGGACTGGAAATGATGTATGCCAGAGTTGGCTTTATCCAGGGCAGTGCCAGTATGTCGCCTTTAATAAATCCTTTTGAAGTTTTTTGAAATTTGGCTCGAGACTCATGATTTGGGCAATTGCTGGAATCCTGACATTAACCTGCTTTGCAGCTCCGTTCTCCTGGGCAGAGCAACCAAAGAAGACCCAGCCGATCAGCTGGGACTCAATGGGAGGCAGAGAAGAGATGGGTTGGTGGGACCAGTCAGAAGTGGGATTGGCCGGTTCTCCGAATGACTCAACATTTCCACTACCGGTTCTCCAGAACTGGTCCGAACCAGCTGAATATACCACCTCTAAGTCAGAACAGTGAATGAGTGGAACATCTTGCCTTCCCAGGTTGTGGCTGCTTCATCACTAGAGGTTTTCAAGAAGAGATTAGAGAACCATTTGTCTGGAATGGTACAGGTCATCTTCGACTTGCAACAGTTCCATTAGTGACCATTCAAAGTTACAACGGCCCTGCAAAACATGACTTACGGCCGTTTTTTTTTCACACTTACGACCGTTGCAGTATCCCCAGGGTCACGTGATCTAGCTTCAGATCCTTGGTAACTGACTCGTATTTACGATGGTTGCATTTCCCCCGGGGTCATGGGATCCTCTTCTGACAAGCCAAGTCAATGGGGAAGCCAGATTCACTTAACAACGGTGTGACTAACTGAACAACTGCGGTGATTCACTTAACAAATGTGGCAAGAGAGGTCGTAAAATGGGGCAAAACTCACTTAACAACTTGCCTTGCTTAGCAACTGAAATGTTGGGCTCCATCCTGGTCGTATATCGAGGACTACCTGTGTAGTGTATGGGTTGGGTGCCTTCCCTGAACCTTTGGAGCCTAAAGATTATTTTGGAGGTGTGTGTATGTATGGTGGCTCGGTGGTTAAGATGCTGAGGCTTGAGACCCCAACGCCACGGGATGGGGTGAGCCCCTTTCCTCGCCTCATCTCCTGCCAACCTAGCAGTTCGAAAGCATGAAAGTGCGAGTAGATCGATAGGTACCACTTCCGTGGGAGGGTCACAGCGCTCTGTGATGTCATGCTGGTCACGTGACCCCAGAAATATCTGATTCCGGCACTTAACCCCGTTTAAATCATGAGTCTCGAGCCAAACTTCCAAAACTTAAAAATGGATTTATTGGGAGTTAACATGTCAGGCATTGCCTGGGTGCAGCCGACTCTGAGATACATCATTCATTGTCTCCCTTGACCCTGGTTTTCCCCCTGCACCCCCTGGGTGTATCGTAATTCATATCCTCCAATGGGACACCTCCATAGCCCAGAGTCATCAATCATGCTCTCCGGTTAGAATTTTGCACGGCAGAAACTTCCATCACCTAGTTGCTATCTTTGAAAACTATTTATGGGATGCACTTTCGATTTCCAAGCTGCCGCACTGCTCCCCCTCCTCCCTCCCTTTCCGTTGGCAACTCTAAAAAGACCAGAGAAACGTTTTATGAGTTGACACCTAGCCGTTTGAAAGCATGAAAGTGCGAATAGATTAATAGGTACCACTGCAGTGGGAGTGTCACAGCGCTCCGTGATGTCATATTGGTCACGTGACCACGGCAATGTCTTTGGACAATGTTGGCTCAATGGCCTTGAAACGGAGAGGAGCAGCGCCCCCCTAGCGTCAGCCAGGGCTAGCCGAATAAAACCCCTCAGGGACAATTTTGGGTTTTAGTACAGGTAGCCCTCGGTCTGCATTAAATGGTGGTCGTAATTCGAGGACTACCTGAATAGGCTTTCCTGGCTGAGCACCTGGTTGGACTAGAATAATGGTCACCAACCAGTGGGCCGGGGACCACTGGTGGTCTGCGAGAAAATTTTGGTGGTCTGCAGAGAAATGTCCCCCCCCCAAAGCAATTAATCCAGGCTGCGCTGGAACACAAGGCTGCACCACATGGCCCGTGGGAACAAAAGGCTTGCGTCACTTGCATTGTGAACAACATGAGGTAGTGAGGGGAGGGGGAAAGGGGGGAGGGGGAGAACTTGCCCCACTCGCCCCACGCACCTGGCCTGGCCACCGGGCTGCTCCTTTCCTCTCCTTCCTTCTTCTGCTTTGGACTGCATGCAAGGAAAGCAGCAGAAGTCTTTCTTTCTCTCCCCCAAACTCCGCCAGAAATGAGTCTTTGGGACCCTGCAAGGCTCCAGAGGCTGTGCCAGCAAAGACTCATTTCTGGCGGAGTTTGGGCGAGAGAAAGAAAGACTTCTGCTGCTTCTGCTGCTTTCCTTGCATGAAGCCAAAAGTCTCTCTCTCTCTCTCTCCCTGAGAACGGAGCTGGAGACGGTCTCCTGCCATCCCAAATAAAAGAACGATCGATCGGTAGGAAAACTGGGGTGGGGAATTTTCCTGCAGACTTTTTTGGGTATTTTCCCAGGGTCTCTGGGCCATGGGATTTAAAATGATGCGTTTGGTGGTCCCTGAGGTCCAAAAGGTTGGCGTCCCCTGGACTAGAAAACCTCTCAGGTCCCTTGCAACTCTGTTATTCTGTAGGTTGAATTTCAAACCAGATAATATCTGGTTAAAAACAAAAACTAGCTAGTCCCAGTCCTACAATCTTGTCTCTCTACTGAACAGGAAAGCCAGAAATCATCTCAAGAAGATGAATGGCTGGTTCCATTCATATGTCTTCGTATTCATAAGCGCGCAGACCAGCCGATCCCGCATAGAGGACCTCTTGACTTAACTCTGGAGTATCAACAAGCCACCTGGTGAGCGGGGAAGGTCTCCTGGCCTCCCTCTCTTGTTTGAACTAAAGCTTCGCTGGAAGGATTGATGGCGACGCCAGGATTTCTGCCTGGCACACGAAAGAGGCCCCTTTCCTGGGGAGGAGACAGGTGGCTCCGCTATAAGAAGCGAAGGCAGGTGTCCCTCGGTAAGTAGCTACCTGGGTAGAGGAGAGTCACCTGTTTCCGCCCATTGGTGTTTCATTAATCAGAATAAAGCCAAAAGGGACCTTGGAGGTAGAATTAGAATTATTAAGGTAAAGGTTCCCCTTGCACATCCGTGCTACTCATTCCCGGCTCTAGGGGGCACTGCTCGTCTCCGTTACAAAGCCGAGGAAGAGCCAGCGCTGTCCGAAGACGTCTCCGTGGTCATGTGGCCGGCAGGACTAAACGCCTTCGAAGGCGCATGGAACGCCGTCTCCTTCCCACCAAAATGGTCCCTATTATTCTATTTGCATTTTTTTTTTAAAATGTGTTTTCGAACTGCTAGGTTGGCAGAAGCTGCTGGGACAAGGAACGGGCGCTCCCTCCGTGACGAGGCGGCACTCGGGGTTCGAACCGCCGAACGGCCGACCTTTCTGATTGACAAGCTCCACGTCTTAGCCGCTGAGCCACCGGGTCCCGTTAGAATTCTTAGAATTGAATGGGAGAGGAGAGGTAGGGATGTAGGGATTCTAGGCTGGGTCCTCTTTTAACTCCGCCCCCAGTGGCCCCCGTGGGAATACAACCATTGTTTCAAAGTGGGACCGGACTTGGATCAGGAGCTTGCAAAACAGCATGGCAGCCACCCTGGTTTTCCTAGCACCCCAAGAAAGTGTAAGGGTTAGGGTTAGGGTTAGGGCACTCCAGAAAAAATATTCTTAACACTGGGTATACACCACAGGGTTGCATGTTGAGTCCCTTACTCTTTACTCTTTATGTGCATGACTGCATTCCCACTCACACTAGTAATACTATTGCTAAATTTTCAGGTGATACAAAAGTGGTGGGACTCATCTCCCTAGGGGATGAGTCTGCCTACCAAGATGAGGTGGACCAACGGTTGCTTTCGTGGTGTGGAGACAATTGCTTGATCCTCAATACCAACAAGACTAAGGAGCTGATAGTGGACTATATGGAAGGAACAGATCAGACATCCAGCCCTTGTTTATCAAGGGAGACCGAGAGGAGCAAGTGGCCAGTTTGAATTTCTGGGTGTTATCCTAAAAGAGGACCTGACCTGGGGGTGCTCACATTGCAGCCCTGGTCAAAAGGGCCCAACAGAGATGATACTACCTGAGACTTCTCAGGAAACAACAACTGGATGAAATACTCCTGGTGACCTTCTACTGCTGCACCACAGAGATTATCTTAACTTACTGCACGTGTGTAAGGTTTGCCAATTGCACAGGGGCAGATAGGAAAGCACTCCAGAGGGTCAATGTCATTGCCCAGAGGATCATGGGCTGCCCTCTCCCCTCTTTGGAATTGCTTTAGAGCTCCCACTGCCTTAAGAAAGTCCAAAACATCCTCAAAGATTCATCTCATCCTGGACACCCTTTTTTTTTTGAACTATTACCATTTGGCAGCCGGTACAGGATAATAATAAAATCAAGGACAAACAGGCTGAAAAACAGCTTCTATCCCAGGGCAGTAACTCTGTCGAATTCTACTATATAATGCAGTGTTGCTGCAGTATTGGGGGTTTTCAATGCAATGTGTGGAGTGTGAAGGATGGGTGTTTTGTGTTTATTTTCATGGTCACGATGTGCACTGAAGATGGTGTTGGATTTCGTTGTACGAGGTGCAAGGACAAGAAAGTAAAGTAAAAAAATAACAATAAATAAAGCCAGATTTTCCGGGGGTTCATCCTGGGCGCCTTCCACAGCCAGGCGTGGCAGAATCCACCGATAGCCAAATGAGAAATATAATTACGGCCAAGAAATGCAAAAAAAATAAAAAAAATAAAAATAAAGGGATAATTCTGTGAGCTGCTTAATGTATGCAAATGAAGCCAGGCTTAATCTGTGGGGGTTTTAAAGATTTGGAAGGAGGCGGTTTTGGTTGTTTTCTTCGGAGGGGGAAACTAGCAAACTCAACTAAGCCGTTGTTTCTCCAGCTTGACAACTTGAAGGCAGGCGGACTTCCATTCCCAGAATTCCCCAGGCAGCATATTTGGGAGCGGGGAAGGGGTGCCTAATGGTTCCTCTGAGTTTTCTTTAATGGTCTACAGCACGTTCTTAAAAATTATTCTTCCTTTCTTCCTTCTTTCTCCCTCCCTCTCTCTCTTCCTGTCTTCCTTCTTTCTTCCCTATCACTTCATCCCTTCCTTTCTTCCCTCTCTCCCTCCCTTTTTTCCCTCTCACTGCCCTTTCCTTCCTCTCACTTTTTTCCTTCTTTCTTTCCTTCCTTCCTTCTTCCCTCCCTGCCCCTTCCCCCTTCACTCCTTCACTCATTCCTTCTCTCCCTCTGTTCCCTCCTTCTTCCCTCTCCCCCTCTCTCTACTTCTTCCCTCTCTTGCTTTCGTCCTTCCCCCTGCCTTCCCCTCCTTCATTCTTCCTTCCTCTCTTTCCTTCCTGTTTTTCTTTATTCGTTCCTTTCCCCTCCCTCCCTCTCACTTCCTTCCTCTCTCTCTTTCCTTCTGTTTTTCTTTCTTTTCCTCTCTTTCTTTATCTTCTTTCCTTTCTCGCTTCTCTCTTTCCTTCCTCCCTTCTTTCGTCCTTCCCCCTGCCTTTCCCCTCCTTCATTCTTCCTTCCTTCTCTTTCCTTCCTGTTTTTCTTTCTTCTTTTTCTTTCTTCTTTCTTCCTTCGCTTTCCCTTTTTCTTTCTTTCCTTCCTCTTTCTTTCTCTTCTCTTTCTTTTCCTTTCTTTCTTCTCTTTTCCTCTCCTTCATCCCCCTGCCCTTCCTCCTTCCTCTCTCTTTTCTTTCTTCTTTTTCTTTCTTCTTTCTTTCTTCTCTCTCTCTTTCCTTCCTCCCTTTTTTCTTCCTTCCTTTCCCCTCCCTCCCTCTCATCCTCCTTCCTTCCTCTCTCTCTTTTCTTCCTGTTTTTCTCTCTTTTCCTTTCTTCCTTTATCTTTCTTCTTTCCTTTCTCTCTCTCTCTCTCCTTCCTCCCTTCTATCTTCCTTCCCCCTGCCTTTCCCCCTCCTTCATTCTTCCTTCCTCTCTCTTTCCTTCCTGTTTTTCTTTCTTTTTCTTTCTTCTTTCTTTTCTCTCTCTCTCTCTTTCCTTCCTCCCTTTTTTCTTCCTTCCTTTCCCCTCCCTCCCTCTCGTCCTCCTTCCTTCCTCTCTCTCTTTCCTTCCTGTTTTTCTCTCTTTTCCTTTCTTCCTTTATCTTCCTCCTTTCCTTTCTCTCTCTCTTTCCCTCCTTCCTTCCTCCCTCCTCCCTGCCTCTCATCCTCCTTCCTTCTTCTTTCCTCTCTCCCTCTCTTTCCTTCCCGCTTTTCTTTCTTTTTCTTTCCTTTTCTTTCTTTTTCCCTTTTTCCTCTCTCTTTCCTTCCTCCCTCCCTCCCTCTTCCTTCCTTCCTACCTTCCAATACCCACTTGAAAATCAACGGGAGCCATTCCTTTTCCGAAGCAAACACCAAGCGTGAGAAGAAGGCCACTGATTATTGCTCCTTAAAGATGGGGGGCCGGAACAGCCTGCGCGCTAAAACGATGAACCACATGTTCAAATAAGGAGCACATTTTGCTCTGAGACTTTTGTACATCTCTCCGGGCCTTCACATCCCCGGCTGGTCACTCACAATAAAGCACAACCCCACCCCGTGGAGTTAATGCAAGATCTTGGCAACCTATAATCCCTAATTTTTGCATTTCAAGCCAGCATTAAACTTTCGGGTGATTGAAGCAAACCACCTGTAATGACTCTTTCCTTTGACCGTTCAGTCCAAGGGCAGTTTGATCCCCAAGGGGTGCCCTATCCATTGTCGAAAGGGTCTCTCAGCCTTCCTTCAATTAAATCCCACCTTTCCTTGCCAGCATCTCGGTACTGTTTTCATGTCGTTTAGCGTTGTTGTATTTACTTCACTTTACTTTTTCTTCTTCTTCTTCCAGGAAGCAGATCTAGGACAACCTACAGAAAACCCAACAGAAATCAGATTTAAGAAGGAAAAAACAAACAAACAGATAAAATAGATAATCAGAGTTGGAAGGGATCTTGGAGGTCATCTAATCCAACCCCCCCCACCCCACCCCAAGCAGGAGACCCTACACACAGGGTTGGCGAACCTTTTCGGAACCGAGTGCCGAAAACTGGAAGAGTAGCTCCCCGGCGCATATCTGCGTACCGGGAAGCTGAGTTTCTGGTTTCCAGTCAGCACCCATTTTTTTTTTTAATAAAAGGTTTTTATTTGAAGTCCACCCATCTTAAAGCTTGCTGGCTGGGGGATTCTGGGGGTTGAAATCCATGCATCTTAAAGTTGCCACGGTTAAGAAACGCAGAGATTGTACTGGATCTATAGGCCCGAGTGGGTTTCGACGAGGCAGAATTTCAAGAAATAGAAAGCCAGTTAAAGGCCCTGTAAAGGAGGAAAACACAGGTCCTTGACTTACAACCATTCATTTAACTGTCTGGTTTGGTTCTGCAACCCAACAGGACAGACACAGACTTCAGAGGATAATTAGGACTGCAGAAAAAACAATTACCACCCACCTGCCTTCCATGGAGGACCTGCATCCTGCACGAGTCCAAAAGAGGGCTGTGAAAATATCTACAGACCCCTCACATCCCGGACATAAACCGTTTCAATTCCTTCCCTCAAAATGATGCTACAGAGCACTGCACACCAGAACAACTAGACACAAGAACAGTTTTTTCCCAAAAGCCATCACTCTGCTAAACAAATAATTCCCTCAACACTGTTCAACTATTTACAAAGTGTACACTACTATTACTATTAATCTTCTCATCACTCCTTATCACCCATCCCCTCCCACTTGTGACTATAACTTTGTTGCTTGAATCCTGTTTCCTAGTATGATTTGATGTTGATTGTACCCTATGACTATCATTAAGTGTTGTACATTATGATTCTTGATTCTTAACGAATGTTCCTTCTTTATGTATACTGAGAATATTTACACCAAGACAAATTCCTTGTGTGTCCAATCACACTTGGCCAATAAAGGATTCTATTCTATTGAGTGACTGTTCAAACATTACAACATCTGAACGCCTTCCTTTTGACCTCCAGTGAAGAAGTTAGCATCCATCTGGAGAGATTCCTTCTCCTTTCCTCTGTCTGGCTTCAGGAAAGGATCTCGGAAGTCTTCTAGTCCAACCCCCAGCACAAGCAGGAAACTCTATACAGGTAGTCCTTGACTTACGATGACAACTGAGCCCAACTTTTACATTGTTAAGTGGGAAAAATCTGTTAAGTGAGCTTTGCTCCGTTTTACGACCTCTCTTGCCACCGTTGTTAAATGAATCATAGCAGTTCTTAAGTGAGTCACGTGGTCGTTAAGTGAATCTGGCTTCCCCATGGACTTGGCCTGTCATGTGAGCCCAGGCCACAACCATTGTAAATATGAGTCAGTTACTAAGCGTCCAAATTTGGGTCGCTTGTGACTATGGGCATGCTGAAATGGTCGTTAAGTGTGACAAATGGTCCTATGTCCCTTTCCTCAATGCCATTGTAACTAAACAAATAGTTGTAAGTCGAAGACTACCTGTGTTCCATGCCATGTCATGCCATCTTGTTCCACTCCATTCTCTTCTGGCCTCGCTTTACAAACCCAAGATTTGGTCATGCAAAATCTTGTTGGGGATGTTGTGGGCCGCCAGCGGCCAGCAGAGCTGGCATCGGACTCAGGCAATAAAGAGGTTGGGGAGGAATCTGGGTCAGTCCTGGAGTCTGGGGAAGGCTCTGATGAGGGCTCTGTGTTGGAGGCAGAAATGAAACCAGGGCCGTCTGACAGTTATCAGCTGCCTTTGGAGTCTGAGATCAGTGGGGAAGAAGAACAGCTGGAGCCTGTTCCTAATGTGCACATGGGCAGAGCTGCCAGAAGAAGGGAACAGCTAAGGAACATGAGGCAGAGATGGGGCCAGGGCCATCCGACAGTTATCAGCTGCCTTCGGAGTCTGAGATGTGGGGAAGAAGAACAGCTGGAGCCTGTTCCTAGTTTGCACATGCGCAGAGCTGCCAGAAGAAGGGAACAGCTAAGGAACATGAGGCAGAGATGGGGCCAGGGCCATCCGATAGTTACCAGCTACCTTTGGAGTCAGTGGGGAAGAAGAACAGCTGGAGCCTGTTCCTAGTGTGCACATGGGCAGAGCTGCCAGATGAAGGGAACAGTTTAAAGAACAAGGATCAACTTCGAAGTAAAGGCACAGGTGGATGGTGAATGGCCCCTCCCATAAGGATTAAAAGAGGAGCAAAAGGGGAGGGGTGTTTGCAGGAGACAATTAGTTCAGCTCATTAGGGTGAAGATCAGAGATGGTATTCATCAGGTTCTGACTGGTTTTATAGAACCGGTAGCAGAAATTTGGAGTGGTTCGGAGAACCAACCAATCCCACCTCTGACTGGCCCCGCCCACCCCATCTCTTCTCTGCCTCCCATTGAGTCCCAGCTGCTTGGCTGGGTCTCCTTTGGTTACCCTACCCAGGAGAACAGAGCTGGAAAGCAGGTCAGTGGGGTGGGGAGGGAAGGGGGATTTTGCAGTATCCTTCCCCTG
>CM042849.1:4259483-4275514 GCA_023653725.1 Bungarus multicinctus
GGTTCGTAGGGAAGAGGAGGAGGAGAAGGAGGAGGAGGAGGAGAACTGTGGGGTACTTCTTGCAGAGGTTTCTGTGATGACCCAGGGCATGGCACAAAAGCAACAAAATCACAAAAATAGATAAAGTCCCTTTTAATACCTCCAACTTGGCCCCCAATGTCCAGTTATCCTCGGCTGGAGATCAAACTCTTCCACATACAGTCTATAAAGGGAAGAAATGCAGTCCGAACCCAAAGTACAGATAAAGTAGAAATAAAAAAAACCCAACACAAACTACGCTGAAGTGATTAATGGCAGGCCACAATGATAAATTGCAGACTTGAAAAAGATCACGCAGCACCCATAGTTGGGAGGGCACCAAAACCCAGCTAAGCCTCGACCAAGATAATGCACGCTTTGCTTCCAGCAAAGAGCTGTGTGCAAACGCCCTTCTTATATCCTGTTCCCTCAGCTGCAACTCATGAAAGGGATCAGGGCCCTTTCCTCCCCCATAAGCCATGTTGCTCCCTTCTCTGTTCCTCCCTGAGTGCCCTAGAATGAAGAGGGGGATGGGCCTGGGTCTTCCTCTGAATGCCCAGCCGGACTATGTCCTTCCCCCGTTTCCTCCACAGCCACCATAGCCACATTCCCACTCCCTGTCAGCTGCTCCATCTCCCCCTCAGAATCGGACTCCAACAAGGGCATGACAGTTTCGTGACCCAACTAGGTAACACCATCAGTGCTAAAAAAGACGGGGGGGGGGGGGGGCTGGTTCTCTATTTGTGGTGTGGCCTGTTCCACATTGATGGGAGTGTTCTTGATGATTCCCTCTGTGTTGTTAAACGAATACGAGTCTGAATTTTGATCACGTGACCAGGGGGAGGCTACAGGCAAGTCCTCAGTTTGTAGCAGTTCATTTAGTGACTGTTGTGGTTAGCCGGCAGCAGGTGCAGATGGCTGAGGAGAGCAGTGAGGACTCAGATGAGGGGCCAGGACCATCAGGGAGTGGACTGCTGCCTTCAGAGCTTGTGAGGGCTGGCAGCAGTGATGAGGAGGTTCCCGAGGAGCCTGTGCCAAGTGCACATGCGCGCAGGGTTGCTCGCAGGAAAGAGCAGCTACAACAGCATGGGAATAAGGCTGCAAGGTAATGGCCCCTCCTTCAAGAAGATAAAAGCCAGCTGTGAAACTAACCTTTTTTGCAGAAGGCAAAGACGTTTTGAAACCCCAGCCTTGTGGACATTCTAGTATCCTGAGTTTCAGTGGTGGGATTCAAATAATTTAACAACCGGTTCTACGCCCTAACTATTTGTTCCAACAACCAGTTCAACAAACTGCTCAGAAAGTTCACAACCGGTTCTCCCGAAATGGTGCGAACTGTCTGAATTCCACCACTGCTGAGTTTGCATTGGAAGATTCTTGTTTTGCAAATTATTTCTTTGTCTGTTATCTTTTGGCAAGTCTCGCACAGTTTGGCAACTAATTATTTTGTAAAAGCATTACAAGGTTGCTGCTCTTTTTCAGTTGTGTTTGATTTGTCGGAAAAGGGGCGAACAATGACCGAAGTTGCGACGGTGATGCAAAAAAAGGGACATAGGACCGTTTTTTGCGCACTTGTGTGACCGTTGCGCAAAACGATCCTACGTCCCTTTTTTGCATCGCCGTCATAACTTCGGTCAGTAAACAAACTGCTCCAACCGAGGACTTAGCCGAAGCATTGCAACTTCAGAGGGTTGCCGAATGGCCCTTTGTAAGACGGGGACCACCTGCGCAGCCTTACTGGGATGAACAGATGGCGTTTTAAGAGCGGACTAACGTCTCTTGGCGTTGTAACTTAAGAGTTAAACAGTGGGGGGAAAGGGTGGGGGGGGGACATCCAGCCGATATTAAATAATGGGCCAGCCAGATGGATGGAGAAAGCTTAATAGCTCTCTCATGCAAGACGCTTTGACGATCCACATTTTAAAAAAAAAAGAGAGAGAGAGAGAGAGAGAGAGACGGGGTATATTTAATGAATCTATGGCCACCGTCGATTAAAAAGAAGCTTTTAGTAAAATATCTCGGCAATGTAAATGGTTATTTGTTTCTAAATTAGCCTCTCTTTGCCACGAGTTTTTTTAAAATGTTCTTTCCCAACCTGTTTTATGGCGGTGTCTTGGGAGTAATATTTATAGTGCTAATATATCTGTATGTTAAAAAGTACATTTATTATCTGATATCTATCTCCATCTCCATTTCCATCTCATCTCTGTCTCGATCTGTCAGTCTGTCTGTCTGTCTGTCTCTCTCTCTCATCTATGTATCTGGTCTGCCTGATTGTCTATCTATCTATCTAATTACCTACCTACCCACTTACCCATCTATCTATCTATCTATCTATCTATCTATCTATCTATCTATCTATCTATCTATCTATCATCTATCTACCATCTCTCTATCATCTATCTATCTATAATTTATCTAGATAGATAGATTATATCTATTTATATTTATATCTCTCTCTGTATTTATATCTCTATCTTTCTCTGTCTGTCTGTCTGTCTGTCTGTCTGTCTATCATCTACCTATCTATCACCTATCTTTTATCTATTATCTATCTGGTCTGCCTACCTGCCTGTCTGTTTATCTATCTGTCTGTTTATCTATCTATCTATCTATCTATCTATCTATCTATCTATCTATCTATCTATCTATCTATCTATCTATCTATCTATCATCTATACCATCTCTCTATCACCTATTTATCTTATCTATAATTTATCTAGATAGATAGGTAGGTAGATAGATAGATAGATGATAGATAGATGTATCTATATCTATCTATATTTATCTATATCTATCTATATCTATCTATCTCTGTATCTCTATCTCTATCTATCTATTTCTATCTCTATCTATCTATCTATCTATCTATCTATCTATCTATCTATCTATCTATCTATCTATCTATCTATCTATCTATATCTCCATACTGGGGCAAATATCCCAAATATTGGATTAGAAAGGGGTATTTATTTTTGGCAGTAAATAATTTCCCGTGAGTAAATGTCCCCTTGGCACAAATCTTCTGCCTTGGCAAAGTTTATGCAGGTTATTGAAAAATGGGGCATGCATTTTATTTTACCTTTTCCAAAATTGCTAGAATGGTTTACACAAAAGGCACGGTTCCAAAAAAAAAAAAAATAATAACTTCAACAGTGAAAATTTAGGAGGGGGAAAAACTAGAAAGCAAGAATGACCTCCAACTAAGCTGTTTGATGTTCAAAAACATGTTGGAGTTCATCAAAAGCTTTCTTTGGCTACAGCAGCATGCAAAGCTCCTTGAGAGAAATGTGATTTAGATGGCCACCATGGAGAGATATTAAACATACCAACATTGAATGGTTACAAGGAACCATTAACATGGTTACAGTCTCATTACAGGGAGTCCCTCCTGCCTGCCTGCCTTCTTTCCTTCCTTCCTTCCTTCCTTCCTCTCTCCCTTCTTCCCACTCCTTCCTCCTAAATTCCTCCATTCATCCACCTCCTTTCCTTCCTACTCTAACCTCCATCCCTCCCACTTTTCTATTCCTTCCTTTCCTTCCTTTGTTCATTCCTTCCATCCATCCATCACTCCTCCCTTCCTATCCACTTTAACCTCCATCCCTTCCTCTCTCATTTCCCTTCCCTTCCTCCCTTTGTTCCCTCCATCCATCATCTCTCCTTCCCTTTCTTACTCTAACCTCTATCCCTCCCTCTTTCCTTTCCTTCCTTTCCTCCTTCCCTTGTTCCTTCCATCCATCCATCCATCATCTCCGCTCCTTTCCTTCCTACTCCATCCCTCCCTTTCTCATTTCCCTTCCTTCCTTCCATCCATCTATCCTTGCTCTCGCCCACATGTTTCCTCCTTCCCTCCCTCTCCCCCACCTCTCCCTTTCTCTCCTTCTCCTCCCTCCCTCCCTCCCTTCTTTCCTCTTTCTTCCATGAAGTTCCTTGGTTATTTTTCTCATGATGTTCATTCTGGGACAAAACAGTAGCGCCACGAGAGAACAACTTTCACTTCTGAGCGATGGTAAACTTTGCAAAGAGTTTCACCTCAGCTGTCGCTATGAACTTTTGGGAGGAATTGTTTCAATAAAACCGATTAATGTCTCATAGATGCAATTTTTGATTCAGTGTGGAATGTCAAGCTGAAACTCTGAAGCCAAATTGAAAGCTTACCTTCTGGGATAAATCTGCGCAACACTGACAGAGGGGGAAAAGGTTATATAAATCTATCACATTTTGGGGCTTGTGAAGAACAATTTTCCTACAGGAAGGGATACCAGCTCTGGTTCCTCATTCCTGGAATATCTTAGTTATCCATGAACACCAACCCCATTCAGAGGACAAAGTGGAAGCTCCTTAATTTCAAAATGCATGGACAATTAACCAGAGCTTCAACTGGGAATCTGCAAGCATCCTAGACCAAGTTAAGGATGCTCACAGATGATAGATAGGTAGATAGATAGATAGATAGATAGATAGATAGATAGATAGATAGATAGATAGATAGATAGATAGGTAGGTAAGGTAGGTAGGTAGGTAAGGTAGGTAGGTAGACAGGTAGATAGGTAGATGATAAATGATAGATGATGATGGATGGATGGATAGATAGATAGATAGACAGACAGACAGACAGACAGATAGAGATAGATAGATAGATAGATAGATAGATAGATAGATAGATAGATAGATAGATAGATAGGTAGGTAGGTAGGTAGGTAGGTAGGTAAGCGTTAGGGTCAGTGGTGGGATTCAAAAAAGTTTACCACTGGTTCTGTGGGCGTGGTTTGGTGGGCGTGGCAGGGGAAGGATACTGTAAAATCTCCAGTCAGAAGTGGGATTTGCCGGTTCTCCAAACTACTCAAAATTACCGCTACCAGTTCTCCAGAACTCTGTGCTTTTAAAGTTGTAGCGACATTTTGGTAGAATCTCATCTGCCATCATCAGGCTTGTGTATTGGGTTCATCTGTGTGTTCACAACAGACAGAAAAATAGCAGCCATCCTAAGAAACCCCAAAGATAAAATTGACCAAGACGTGTATGAAATCCCCTGCGCACACACATCGGGCAGACCAATAGAAGAATAAGTACTCGCCTGGATGAACCCAAAAATGCAGTAAAAAAGCTGGAACACACTTCCTCACTAGTCCAACACATGAAAGCCACAGGTCAGAGCATCGCCTTCAATGGCACCAAAACCCCAGCCACAATAGAAAACCCCAGCTACGGAATTATCAGAGAAGCCATAGAGATTGAAAAACGACCTGAAAGCATGAATAGAAGAGATGACTCCACCAGACTGTCCATTATCTGCACTCATGAAAAAAATATATCTCCACACTACAAGCCAAGCCAACAGCTGGGCACCAACAGAACACCACCCCCACCCCGATACCTCCAACCCAAACACAGCCCAGCCAGCCACCCAGATGAAACCTAGTTTCCTAATAAACGATAGCCGGTCATTCACCCGAAGCCAAGCCACACTAAAAGCCCCCAATATACGAAACACGATGTTGCCAGCCAATCAAGACCAAAAAAAAAAAATGCTACAAAACAGACAGAAGATATTAGAAACACCCATCGAGCAGAAGACAGCCAACTCCAAGACCAATAAACACAGGCCAAGACTCCCAACCAATCAGGATGAAGAAAAAACCATTCTAACACAGCACGAGGCTAGCACCAAATTTGAAATAGAAACGGCTGCAAAAGCCTGACACACAGATGAACCCAATACACAAGCCTGATGATGGTAGATGAGATTCATATGTATGCTAGATAATTCCTGGAAGCCTGGCAGTCAGACAAATTGGCCATCAACTGCCACATAGAGATAAACAACATTTACACATCATTCAAAAGATACAATGAAAAAGCCAAAAAAGAAACAAAAAGTTCACTCCTCCTTCTTCCTCCTCCTCCTCCTCCTCCTCCTCCTCCTCCTCCTCCTCCTCCTCCTCCTCCTCCTTCTCCCTGCAAACCCCACTCCCTTCTAGCACTGATGATGTTACCCAGTTGGGTCAAGAAACGTCTGCAAGAGGACAACCAAGCTTAGAGAACACCAAGGAGCTCCACGCTTAGTTAAAAAAATCCAACGGATTGGATGTCCAAGAGCTTCAGGAAAATCTGCATGGAAGGCCCCACTCTAACTCGCCTTATTCACCTCCGCTCTGACTTCAAACTAGGCTCTCTGAATTTGCCGTAAAGCGACATTCTCCAACTCGACTACATCGCCCTTTAATGCTTCATGTAACCG
Organism: Bungarus multicinctus; assembly: GCA_023653725.1. NCBI lineage: Eukaryota > Metazoa > Chordata > Lepidosauria > Squamata > Elapidae > Bungarus > Bungarus multicinctus. The sequence continues at coordinate 4,265,743 of CM042849.1, forward strand.
GAGCACTTTGTCTCTATTAGTAAATAATCTCAATGATGATGCAATCAAAGTTCTCTTTTTAGACCCGGTAGGTCTGCGAGAGCTTTGACAGCGAGAGAGTGAGAGAAGCTTATCTAACGCCCCATATGGGAAAAAAAAAATCCTAACTCTGTCTGCTCAGAAACACATCCAATGGAACTTTTAATGCCAGGGAAATATAATTAAGATTGCAGCCTTTACAAGTCCAGGACTGAGGTGTAACGCAAAACACAGATTTATCTCACGCACGGTTGAGCCTTTTAGCTCCTGTGCGGTGCAAGGATAAACATTTCTGAATTCCAGTTTGCTTCATCTATTATCCTTACGGTTGGTTGCGCAGCCAACCAGGTGTTCAGACTGGATTTGGCATTTTCCTCTGCCTCTGGAGTCCTTCCCAAGGATCTGAGATAGGCAGATGTGGGGTGTTTGATGGAGTTTAAGGTCTCATCATCAGGATGTGGTCTTAATTCTATCCCTCTGTTAAGGCAGCCTAGGATTGCATTGGCTTTTCGGGCCGCCTCTGCACACAGCTGACTCATATATAACAGAATAAGAGAATAACACAGTTGGAAGGGGTGGGATTCTATCAGTTGGCACCTATTCACTAGAATTGGTTGTTAACATTCTAAGCAGTTCGGAGAACCGGTTGTTAGAAGAAATTAATGGCCTAGTCCTGTAAGGAAGGCAGGAAGGAAACGTTCTGGTGTTGCTTACAGAAACTGTCTCTCCGTTAAACCCTTATTACATTCTTGGCAGGACTAGACTTCCTGTCTCAGGAACTTCTCTGGAGTTTTTTTCCCCTCCTTTGCTGGTACTTTGCTTGTGTGGAGGGACCATTCAAAGTGACAATGGCCCTGAAAAAAGTCACTTATGACCGTTTTTCACACTTACGACTGTTGCAGCATCCCCACAGTCATGAAAGGCCAGGCGAGGAGATGCATGCCTCGATGTGAGTGATATTGAGTTGGCCACGCCCAGCCCATAACATGAACACCAAGCCACACCCACCAACTAAACCATGCCCATAGAACCAGTTGTTTAAAAAATTGAATCCCACCCCTGCCTTAGAGGTCTTCTAGTCTAGTCTACCCAGGGATGGGCTGCTGGGGGCTCGTTGGGGCTCAGGAGAGCCCCTAGCTAAGACTCTGCTGGGCTCACAGAGCCCCCACCAACCTCCGAAAGACAAGCAACAAGGGAAAAGCTCTTAATAGGCTTAATTGAACTTCTGGGCATTCCGCCAAGAGCATTTCACACCTGATAAAAGTGTTGCAAACTAGATAAACAATCCACTCAGCGGAGCCATTGAGAAAATCAGATAACATAGTCACTAGCTTCCAAGGGGATTAATTCCCAAATAATAAGAATCCCGTAACTCACCAGAAACTCCACTAAGACTCCAAGATCCATCTCACAGTCACTGCTATTAAGCCTGGTTTCACCCAGGTGTTTATTTATGTATTAAATGCATGAAATAACAACTTTTTGGTGTGTGTGTGTGTGTGTATTTGTTTTCTTATATTAAATACCACACACACACACACACGTGTGTGTGTTTGTGTTTGTGTGTGTGTGTGTATGTATATATATATAGTTTCACTGGTTAATTGTTCTCACTGTCAGGAGATTTCTCCTTAGTTCTCTCTCCTTGATCAGAATAGAATTACAGAGTTGGAAGGGACCTTGGAGATCTTCTAGTCTAACCCCCTGCTCAGACAGGAAACCCTATACCATTTCAGACAATCTTTTCTTTAAAACTTCCAGTGTTGGAGCCTTCACAACTTCAGAAGGAAAGCCATTCCACTGATAAATTGTTCTCAGTGTCAGGAAATCCCTATTCGCGGCCGTCTCCAGGGGGGCGTTTCATCAGATCCGTCGGATCTACCGGTTGCGGCCCTTCCTGGATCGGGGCGCCTTGCGCACGGTCACTCAGGCCCTTGTCACCTCTCGCCTGGACTATTGTAATGCCCTCTACATGGGGCTCCCTGCGGGGAGCATCCGGAGACTCCAGTTGGTGCAAAATGCAGCCGCGAGGGTGATTATGGGGGCGTCGCGTAGCGCCCATGTGACGCCTCTCCTGCGCGAGCTGCATTGGTTGCCGATGGCTCTCCGGGTTCGCTTTAAGGTTCTAGTTTTGACCTTTAGGGCGACCCATGGCATGGGACCAGGTTACCTTCAGGACCGCATTCTACCAACGTTCTCCAACAGGCCGGTGCGTTCCCACAGGGAGGGTCTGCTCCGGGTGCCGTCGGCCGCTATGTGTCGTCTGGCGGCGCCAAGGGGTAGGGCCTTCTCTGTGGGTGCCCCCGCCCTCTGGAATACTCTGCCACCGGAACTTCGTACCGGCACGGACCTGAGGGCCTTCAGGCGCGCGTTAAAGACCTGGCTCTTTGAGCAGGCCGGCCTGGGCTGAGATGATGATTTTAAATTTGATCTCCATTTTTAACTTTAAATTGGGTTTTAAGGGTGGGGGGGGGGTTTTTCTAATTTTAGTCTGCAGCTGATTCTAATATTTAATTACTTTTTAACTTTTGTATTTGTGGGGTTTTTAGACGAGCTGTTCACCGCCCTGAGTCCCTTGGGAGAAGGGCGGTATATAAATGTAATTAATAAATAAAAATAAATAAATAAATAAATATTTCTTGGTTGCTTCTTTCCTTGATTAGCTTGATTTGGGGACTAGAGGCCAAAACATACGAAGAACGGTTGCAGGAACTGGGCTTGGCTAGTCTGGTGAAGAGAAGGACCAGGGGAGACAGGAGAGCATTCAGTATTTGAGGGGCTGCCACAGAGAGGAGGAAGAGGGTCAAGCTATTTTCCAAGGCACCTGAAAGCCAGACAAGGAATGATGGATGAAAACTGAACAAGGAGAGATTCAACCTGGAAATAAGGAGAAACATTTTCTGACATTGAGACCAATCATCCGATGGGACAGAAGTTGCCCTCGGAAGTTATGGGAGCTTCATCACTTGAGACCTTCAAGAAGAGATTGGGCTGCCATCTGTCTAAAATGGTGTAGGGTCTCCTGCTTCAGAAGGGGGGTTGGACTAGATGATCTACAAGATCCCTTCTAACTCTGTTAATCTGAATCTATCTAATAAGATCAAAGGCCTGGAGACTAAAACATGCGATGAATGGTTGCAGGAACTGGGCCTGGCTAGTCTAGGGAAGAGACAGGAGAGCAGTCTTCCAGTATTTGAGGGGCTGCCCCAGAGAGGAGGAGGGGGTCAAGCTGTTTTCTAAAGCACCCGAAGGCCAGATAAGGAATAATGGATGGAAACTGATCAAGGAGAGATTCAACCTAGAAATAAGGAGGAATTTTCTGACAGTGAGAACAATCCACCCGTGGAAGTTGCCTTCGGAAGTTGTGGGAGCTTCATCACTTGAGACCTTCAAGAAGAGACTGGACTGCCCTCTGTCAGAAATGGTGTAAGGTCTCCTGCTTGGGCGGGGGGTTAGACTAGATGACCTCCAAGATCCCTTCCAACTCTGTTGATCTGTACCTGTAAACCAGTTTCCATCCGTCCTTTAACCCTTCGTGGCAGCCTGTCAGATCTCAGAAGATCGCTATTGTGTCCCCTCTGCTCCTCCTTTTCATTAAGCCCCTAGTTTCAGTGCCGTTGTTAACGTCCGACCGTCGCTAAATGAATTAAGTCGAGGACTACAAGCTCTCAAGCGGGATGAGGCTGGGACTCGCCCATCCCCCAGACTGGGAAGCCTGCGTTTCCGACAAGCCGAGATGCGCGTTCGGTACTCAAAGAAGATCTGTATTCCTTTAAATAGTTTCTTGGGAAATCTTATTCTTAGCTTGAAGTCAAACGCTTTCTGCATGGTTCAGCACAACTCCTGGATCGGCTTTGATGAGTAAATTAAAGGCTGCCCTCCACTTTTCTCCCCTTCTCTACAATTTGCACCTTAGAAAAGAAGCAGCAGAAATGTTTCCAAAAGCAGGAAAGGGTGAGGGAGGGAAATAAACCCTTTCTTTGGATGAAACGACTGAAGGTTTGTCTTCTGTAAAACAATGGTTGCCAACCAGTGGCCCGGGGACCACTGATGGTCCATGAGAAAATTTGGGTGGTCCGCAGAGAAATGTCCCCCCCAAAGCAATCAATCTAGGCTGCGTAGGAATACAAGGCTGCGCTGTCCACATGGCCCGCGGGAACATAAGGTTTGCGTCGCTTGTATTGCGAGCAACATGAAGGAGTGAGGGGAGGGGGGAAAGGGCAGAGGGGGGAACTTGACCCATTCACCCCCTGCACCTGGCCTGGCCACCGGGCTGTTTCTTTCCGCTTCTTTCTTCTTCTGCTTTTGGCTGCAGGCAAGGAAAGCAGCAAAAGTCTTTCTTTCTCTCCACCAAACTCCATCAGAAATGAGTCTTTGGGACCCTGCAAGGCCTCCTGCTCCAAGAAGCTGTGCCGGCATGACAAGTCTCACAAAGACGCATTTCTAGCGGAGTTTGGGGGAGAGAAAGAAAGATTTCTGCGGCTTCTGCTGCTTTCCTTGCATGAAGCCAAAAGTCTCTCCTCTCTCTCTCTCTTTTGCCCTGAAAATGAAGCTGGAGACGGTATCCTGAGATCCCAAATAAAGAACAATCAATCGGTAGGAAAACGAGGTGGGAGATTTTCCTGCAGACTTTTTGGGGGGATTTTCCCAGGGTCTCTGGTCCGTGGGATTTAAAACGATGAGTTTGGTAGTCCCTGAGGTTCAAAAGGTTGACGGCCCCTGCTCTAAAAAGCCGACCTTCTCTGTTCATTTCATTTCACGCTGGGAAAAAAAAACGAGGCCCCAAAGAAATTCATTCTTTTGTTGATTCGCCATTATAACCTCGGGTACCAAAACTTTTAACCGCATGGAGTCAAAAGCCAGATTCATTTGAATTTAATAGCGGTCACCTTTCCCCCCAAAAAACCTTAACTGAAATTCAGATTGGTGGCCCCATTTCCGCTCTTGGATCAGGATCCGATCTCAGTTGATGGACATCACCGTACACTTGAAATCAGCATTTTGCAACTTTTAAGAAAGGGGAGGGAGAGAGACCGGAATTAAACTTGCCAAGGTTGAAAAATGAAGCGACTTTTCTACTTACAATCGTTCGTTTAGCAACCGTTCAAAAGTTCCAAACCTGGAAAGAGGGATGGATGACCGACAAAACTTGCAACTAACTTGGTTGTGTCTTTGTGCAGGTCCGGCCTAGGAGAGAAGGCTTCCGAATCGGGTTGTCATATCTTGTCTGTTGGCTTATTTTTATTTATTCGGTTTTTAATCCCGTCTTTGTTACTTCATAAGTGACTCAAGGGTAGCAAATATAAGTTAAAACTCCTTCCCCCTCCTGGGGGTTGGGCTGAGAGGGTAACTGATCCAAAGTTATCCAACTGGCTTTCATGCCTAAGGCAGGACTAGAACTCACCGTCTCCTAGTGATTGGCCCAAAGTCACCCAGCTGCCTTTCATGTGTTAGTCGGGACTGTTTTTTCCCGAAAGCCATCACTCTGCTAAACAAATAATTTCCTCAACCCTGTTCAACTATTACAAAGTCTGCACTACTGTTAATCTTGTCATGACTCCCTATCATTCATCCCCTCCCACTTGTGACTGTATGAGTGTAACTTTGTCACTTGTATACGGTTTATATGGACTGTTTCCTTTTCTTTTATGTATACTGAGAGTATTTACACCAAGACAAATTCCTTGAGTGTCCAGTCACACTTGGCCAATAAAGTATTCTATTCTATGCTATGCTATTCTATTCTTTCTATTCTATTCTGTAGTCCTATTCTATTCTGTATTTCTTTTCTTTTCTATTCTATTATTTCTATTCTATTCTGTATTTATTTTCTATTCTATTCTGTAGTTTTATTCTATTCTATTCTATTCTATTCTATTCTAGAACCAATGGTGGGATTCAGACGGTTCACATCCATTCAGCAGAACCAGTACCTAATCTTTTGCTGAATCCAATGAACCGGTTAGATGTGTTCTAAAAACATAGATTTTACGGAACACGTCTGGTTTTAATTCAACGTCCTTCCAGGCAGGAGATAAAAGAAACAAAAGAAACAAACCCTCCCCAAAAGTCCAAGAGAGGAGCAACGGAAACCCTCAATCACATCACTCAGAGGAAAACTGTCTCAGGTCACAGGGGGTGGGCCTGCACAGAAGGCAGCAGCCCAGGGCCTAAGCGCTGGGGGAGTGCTAGAGCAGAAGTCTCTAGAACATTAAGAACATTAAGACCTGTGGACTTCAACTCTCAGAACATTAGACCTGTGGACTTCAACTCTCAGAACATTCAGACCTGTGGACTTCAACTCTCAGAACATTAAGACTGTGGACTTCAACTCTCAGAACATTCAGACCTGTGGACTTCAACTCTGCAGAACATTAAGACCTGTGGACTTCAACTCTCAACTCATTCATCAGAACATTCAGACCTGTGGGATCAGAACATTAGTCTAGACATGTGGTCTTCAAACTCTCAGAACATTCAGACTGTGGACTTCAACTCTCAGAAACATTAAGACTGACCCTTTGGGGGGGGGGGTTTTTTTTTGGACTTCAACTTCCAGAACATTTAATTCGACTTGTGGACTTTCTCAGAACATTCAGACATTTGTGGACTTTCAACTCTCAGAACATTCAGGACCTGTGGACTTGCAACAGACTTCACCATCTCTGTGGACTTCAACTCTCAGACTTGTGGACTTCAACTCTCATTCAAGAATTGTGGACTTCAACTCTCAGAAGAACACTTCAGACCTGTGGACTTCAACTCTCAGAACAACAACTCTCAGAACATAAACCTGTGGACTTCAACTGCAACACTCAGAACATTTAAGACTGTGGACTTCAACTCCAGAACATTCAGACGGGACATTTCAGAATTTGGACTTAAACTCAGAACATTCAGACTTGTGGACTTCAACTCTCAGAACATTAAGACTTGTGGACTTCAACTCTCAGAACATTAAGACCTGTGGACTTCAACTCTCAGACATTCAGACATTAAGACCTGTGGACTTCAACTCTCAGAACATTAAGACTGTGGACTTCAACTCTCACTGTGGACTTCAACTCTCAGACTTCGACCTGTGGACTTCACTCTTCAGAACATTCAGACCTGTGGACTTCAACTCTCAGAACATTAAGACTTGTGGACTTCAACTCTCAGAACATTCAGAATTGTGGACTTCAACTCTCAGAACATTCAGACCTGTGGACTTCAACTCTCAGAACATTAAGACTTGTGGACTTCAACTCTCAGAACATTACCAGACTTTGTGAATTCAACTCTCAGAAAGATTCTGGCGGACTTCAGAACAGAATTGGGACTTCAACTCTCAGAACATTAAGACATTGTGGACTCAAACTCTCAGAACCTTAAGACCGAACTTCAACTCTCAGAACTTGTGAGGACTTCAACTCTCAGAACTGTCAAACTGCCATTCAGACTTTGTGGACTTCAACTCTCAGAATTAAGACCTTGGACTTCAACTCTCAGAAACATTAAGACCTGTGGACTTCAACTCTCAGAACATTAAACTTTGTGACTCTCAGAACTGGACTTCACATACTTCAGACCTTGGACTTCAACTCTCAGACTTAAGAACCGGTGGACTTCAACTCATCAGAACAGTTCAGACCTGTGACTTCACTTCAGACATTAGACTGTGGGACTTCAACTCTCAGAATACTTTAATTCAACTGTGGACCTTCACTCTCAAACTTCAGCCTGTGGACCTTCCACTCTCAGAAATTAAAGACTTGTGGACTTCAACTCTCAGAACATTCGACCTGTGGACGTTCAACGTCTTCAGAACATTTCAAGTGCGTGGGCTTCAACTCTCAGAACATTCAGAATTGTGGACTTCAACTCTCATAACCTTCAGACCCTTGGCTTCAATCTCAGAACTTCATACTTTGTGGACTTCACTCTCAGATATTAATACTGTGGACTTCAACCTCAGAACATCAGATTGTGGACTTCAAACAGACCTGGACGTCAACTTCAGAACATTGAAGACTGTGGACTTCAACTCTCAGAACATTAAGACTTGTGGACTTCAACTCTCAGAACATTCAGAATTGTGGACTTCAACTCTCAGAACATTAAGACTTGTGGACTTCAACTCTCAGAACATTAAGACTTGTGAACTTCAACTCTCAGAACATTCAGAATTGTGGACTTCAACTCTCAGAACCTTCAGACTTGTGGACTTCAACTCTCAGAACATTCAGACTTGTGGACTTCAACTCTCAGAATTCCTCAACCAGCAAAGCTGGCTGAGGAATTCTAGGAGTTGAAGTCCACAAGTCTTAAAGTTCCTAAGGTTGGAGCGCCCTGCGCCAAAGGGTCAGGGAGGGTGCTGAAGTGAGCGAGCGTCCTGCCTGCAGCACCCATGCCAGCTGCCCCTTCCCGGCCAGAGCTGGAATACCGCCACATTTAAGTGCCAGTAGATTCCGGCCTTCCCTCTGACAGGCCTGGGCAGCTGCTGAAGAGAAATAGGCCTGTTTCAGCGCCTGGCGCCCAGATGCCCTCACTCCACCCCCGCCTCCCCCCACAGGCATTTCTTTGCCTACCTGATTTCCAGCTCCGTCGCATTTCTGCACTGCAATGGAGAAACAGGAAATGGAGCAACCGGCATGAAGGAAGGAGGCCCCTTTCCCTCTTTCTTCTCCCTGCTCCTCGTGCTGGTCGCTCTATTGCCCGTTTCGCCATTGCAGCATAGCGCCCAGGATCACGGGTGGGATTCACACTTTTTAACAACCGGTTCTGTGGGCATGGCTAGGTGGGTGTGGCCCTGTGACTGGGTGGGCGTGGCTTCTTTTTCCACCAGCAAACTCCCCCCCCCCCATCTTTTTTGCCTTCCTGGGCCTCAGGGAAGCCTCCGGGGTGAAGCAGTAAGACAGCGAGAGGGATCACGGCACACCGATCGTCAGAACAGCCGATCGTCGGGAGAGGGGAAAAAAATAAATATCTTAAGGAGTGACTGGGCGAGGGAGAACGCAGTCAGCGATGTCGGGCATGCGCGATAAGGGCTGTCTGGGTAGGGAGGAGAGGGCCCAGCCAGGGGCATGATTTACTGCTTCTCCGAACTGCGCAGAATCATAACAACCGGTTCTATAGAACCGGTCTGAACCGGTGGAATCCCAACCCTGCCCAGGATCCAATTTGAGAACAGAGGGGGTAATTTAATGACCGGTTCTCCCAAGGTCAGGTTGCCCATCACGGGAGGCTCTACCCGCATGTGTGGCGGAGGTGGATAATGGGGGTGGGCCACACTTCCCACACTGGCCAACTTGACCCTGGGTGAACCAGTTGTTAAATTATTTGAATCCCGCCACTGACTTGAACTCACCATCTCCTGGAGATTGGCTCAACGTCTATCAACTGTCTTTATATGGAAGGCAGGACTACAACTCGCCATCTTCTGGTTTCTAACCAATGCCTTTTGTCGTTTTTAGTTGCGAATTCGTGTCCAACTCATTGTGACCCCATGCACAATGTTCCTCCAGGCCTTCCTGTCCTCTACCATCTTTTGGAGTCTATTTAAGCTCACGCTAACTGCGATGACCCAAAGGGGCGTGGCACAAAGGCAACACAGTCAGATAATCAGGAGGAGTCCCTTTATTAGCTCCAACTTTGCCCCCAAAGTCCTGGTTACCTTCTAGCCTGGAGAAAAGCTCTCCCAGGAACAACCTTGGGCTGCAAAGAATCAAGTCCAAAACATGGTCAACACAAAACTGTAAAACATAAGTTAATC
>CM042849.1:4279183-4431683 GCA_023653725.1 Bungarus multicinctus
GAAGTCCTCTTCTTGCCTTCGCTGTGGCCAAAAAAAGGCCTTTGAGTTTCACTTCCGGATGGGCCTTTTAAAAAGCAGTCAGGGCTGATCTCCTTTAGGACCGACCGGTTGGATTGCCTTGCCTTCCACGGGATTGTAGTGGTAAAACCAGCGCCTTTACCACTACGATAAAAAGGGCCTGCAAGGCGCAAAGAAGATGCCAACGTTGGCCAAGCCAATGCTCAAGGAAGAACTCCTGTCAATCCCCAGAAGGAAGAGCAATGAGGACTTCCTGTAAACACAAGAAAAGTCATGTGACACCATCAAAGCTAACAAATCAATTCTGTTCAGCCTTTCTATGGTCTGCCTTGAAATCCTCTGGATTCCCGCTGAGGGGCATCCCTCCCAATTTTGACCTAAAACCCCACAGCTTGTGATGACGGAGCCAAACCAAGGAGATGAAAGAGAAGAAAACTTGCCTTTCAGAACAAAGAGAGAGAAAGAAGTGCAGAATAAGAAAAAGAAGGAGGAAGGGGAGGGGGAGGAGGAAGAAGAGGACGAAGGGAGGGGGGGAGGAGGAGACCGCGGAGGGGATGGGAGGGAGAAACTGCGGGAAGTGCAGAGGAAGAAAAAGAAGGAGTGATGGGGAGGGGAGGAGGAGAAGGAGGGAGGGGGAGGAGAGCAGGAAGGGGAGGATCGAAGAGTATAAGATGATAGGAGGGCGGGAGGATAGAGGAGGATGAGGATAAGGGGAGGGAAAGGGGGGGAAAGGGGATGAGATGAGAAGGAGAAAGGCGAAGGAGGGGAGAGGAGAAGGGGAGTCGAAAGAAAAGAGTACGGGGGAGGATGAAGAGAGGGGGAGAAAGGGAGTGAAAAGGTGGGGTAGGGAGAAAAGGGAGTAGGAGAAGAGTAGTGCGGTAAGTAGTGTAGGCGTGGAGGAGGAGAAAGGAGGAGGCTGAGAAGGGAGGAGGGGGAGGGGAGACGGAGAAAAGTTAGAGAAGAGGGGGGAGGAGGAGGAGGAGGAGAAAGGGGGAGGAGGAGAGAAGGGGAAGAAGGAGAGGAGAAAGAAGGGGAGGAGAAGGGGAGAGGGAAGGGAGGAAGAAAGAAGTTGTGGCCTCCCTTGGTGTTCTCTAATTCGGTTGTTTTTTTTGCAGAGTTTTTCCGTGCCCAATAGTAGCATCCATCAGTGCTAGAAGTGAGTGGGATTTGGGAAAGGAGGAGTAGGAGGAGGAGGAGGCAGAGGCAGCCAATTCCTTTTTTTTTCTTCTTTCCCCTTTGGTCTTAGGTGGAAAGGTGTCTTTTCCACCAGCCTCCCTTCATCGCCGGCACGTCCTCCGTCCGTCCATGTAGGGGTGGGGTGGGTCATGCATCCCTCCCACGGTGCGGCCTTAACACTGCCACGGCGAGAGGAATCCTCCCGCTAAGGTGACAGGCGTGTCCAAAGCGCCATCCGCGGCCTCCATTATCTTGACGTGGGACTGGCAGAGCGTGTAATTCATCTACAAAGGGGATTTGGGGGGGAGGAAGCATTGTCCGGAAGCTTAGAAGGGCCCCCGGGACACCCCGGACATCCCACTGCAGGCGGCCACTGCTGGGGAAAAAAAAAAAAAGGGGGAAGGCTCCTGCTTAGGGAGGGAGGGAAGGGGGATGTTGACAGGGTAAAGCGGGTGAGGAGCGGGCTTGGTTGCCCACTTCCGCCACTGTGATTCTCAGTTGTGGCGGGGCTGGTTTACGTGGTTTTGGGATGGAGGACATCTCAAGCTTCCTGGAACTTAATAGAGAGAATAATTGTCCTTCGGGTTGAACTTGAGGGGGGGGGGTGGGGGGGTGGTTGGGGAGGGGGGGGGGGGGGGGGGTTCCTTGGGGCTCTCTAGCTTAGTGCTTAAAGGGAGGGGATAATGAGGAGGAGTAGCAAGAGGAGGAGGAGGATGAGGAGTAAGAGGAGTAGGAGGAGGAGAGGAGAAGTAAGGAAGAGGAGGAAGAGGAGAGGAGGAGGATAGAAAGGAGGATAAAGGAACGATGATAAGGAGGAAGAGGAGGGGAGAAGAGAAGAAGAGAAGAAGTGCGAGGATGAGGAGGAGGAAGCGGAGAGAGAGAAATGTAAAGGAGGAGGAGGAATGAGTAGGAGGAGGAAGGAGAGGAGGAAGAGGAAGAGAGAGGAGGAGGAAGTATAAAGAGGGAGGAAAGAGGAGAGTACAGGAGGAATAAAGGGGATGAAGAGGAGGAGGAGAAGAGGGAATGAACAGGAAGAAGAGGAGGCGGAAGAGGTGGAAGAGGAGAAAGAGAGAAGGGGAAAGGAGGATGGTAGGCAGAATAGGAGGAGATGAGGGAGGGAAGAAGGAGTGGGGAGAGGAGGGAGAAGAGTGAAGAGGGGGAAGAGGCAGAGCAGGAGGAAGGAGAAAGGAGGAAGAGGAAGAAGAGGAAGAGGAGAAGAGAAGAGGAGGAGGAGGAAGAGGATGAAGATGAAGCAGAAGAGGACGAGGAGGGAGGGGGAAGATGGAAGAGGAAGAGGGGTGAGGAAAGGGAAGAGAAGCGGAGGAAGAGGAGGAGGAAGAAAAAAGGAGTAAGGTAGGAGGAAAAGGAAGAGGATGGTGGAAGTCGATGAGGAGGGAGGAGGAGAAGAGGAGGAAGAGAAAGGAAGCAGAGTAAGAGGAGAGAGGAGCAGAGGAGGATGAGGAGGAAGAGAAGAGGGGGAGTGACGAAGAAGGAGGAAGAGGAGTAGGAGAGGAAGAGGAAGAGGGGGAAGAGGAGGAGGAGGAAGAGGAGGAAGAGGAAGTAGAGGATGATGGGAAAGGCACGAGAGAAGGACGTCGAAAAGGAGGAAAGAGGGTTGGGAGGTGTAGGGTGGGGGGTAAGAATTTCTGGCAACTGGTTGAGTTCTCCCCCGAAGCCAGACTGGGAATGGGGGGGATTATGCGCTTGTTCCCCTGCCCCTCCCCTGCTCTAACGTTGGCCGAGGCTGTGCCGCAACCGTCCCTTTAAATCCCAATGACAACAAGGAGCTCAGCATCTCTTGCGGGGGAGGAGAGCCCTCCATCGGGGCTCTGTTTGAAGCTCTCACGCCCCCCCCACCCCCGCCCCCCCCCAAGAAACAGGGAGCCTGGCTGAAGTGCCATTGACTCCCCTCGTCTCTCATTAGGGAGGCAAAAGGCCGCGCCGTGTTTTGTTACACAGTAGAAGGTGAACTTCTGTAGATTGGAACAGATGAAGATCAACAGAAAGCGGGTGAAGGTTATTCAATCCTATCAGGAATGGTTCAAGGCTTGGCTGGAAAGGATCCCCCCCCCCCCACCCCTTGAAGGCCCTCCGAGAAGAGCGCCCACTGAGGTCGGGATCAAAGGTGGCCAATCACATGGAGAGAGAGAGAGACAATAGGAAAATTCCTCCCAAATCTCCCCCGGAGGAGCTGCGAACCCCTTTATGGAGGGGCGACTTGAAGAACGACGCCCAGTCACAGCTTGGAGATCGTGCACAGGAAGTCCTCGACTTACAGCCTTAAAGGAGCTTGCCTATCATGGTGGTAAGTCAGGAGCACCAAGGACCTCACAGTCCTCCTCCTCCTCCTCCTCTCCACACTCCCCTTTCGCTTCTAGCACTGAGGATGTTGCCAAGTTGGGTAGTGAAACGTCTTCAAGAAAACCACCAAGTTCAGAGAGCATCAAGAACCCCACAGTCCTTTCCTTCTCCTCCTCCTCTTTCTCCTCTCTTCCTCCTTTTTCCCCTTTCTCTCCTCCTCCTCCTCTTTTCCTCCTCCTTCCTCTCCTCCCTTTCTCCTCCTCCTCTTTCTCCTCTCTTCCTCCTTCTTCTCCCTTCTCTCCTCCTCCTCCTCATGTTTTCCTCCTCCTCCTCTCCTCCCTTTCTCCTCCTCCTCTTTCTCCTCTCTTCCTCCTTCTTCTCCCTTCTCCTCCCTCCTCCTCATCTTTTCCTCCTCCTTCCTCTCTCTCCCTTTCTCCTCCTCCTCTTTCTCCTCTCTTCCTCCTTCTTCTCCCTTCTCTCCTCCTCCTCTCATCTTTTCCTCCTCCTTCCTCTCCTCCCTTTCTCCTCCTCCTCTTTCTCCTCTCTTCCTCCTTCTTCTCCCTTCTCTCCTCCTCCTCTCATCTTTTCCTCCTCCTTCCTCTCCTCCCTTTCTCCTCCTCCTCGTTCTCCTCTCTTCCTCCTTCTTCTTCCCCCCTTCTCCCCTCCTCCTCTCATCTTTTCCTCCTCCTTCCCGTCTCTTTTCCCTTTCTCCTCCGTCCCTCCTTTCTCTCTCTCTTCCTCCTTCTTCTGCTTTCTTTCTCCCTTCTCTCCCGTCCTCCTCTCATCTTGTTCCTTCCTCCTTCCTCCCTCCGACCCTTTCTCCTCCTCCTTCCTTTCTTCGCTCCCTTTTCTCCTTCTCCTCATCATCTTTCCCCCTTCCTCCTCCTCCTCTCACTTTTCCTCCTCCTCTTTCTTCCTCTCCTCCCTCTCCTTCTCGCTCTCCTCCATTCCCTCCTCCTTCATCGTCTCTTCCTCTCTTCTCTCCTCCTCCTCTCCTCCTCTTCACTTTCCCTCCTCCTTCCTTCTCCCTGCTTCCTTCCCTCCTCCTTTTTTCTCCTCTTCCCTCCTTCTTCTTCCCTTTCCTCTCCTCTTCCTCTCATCTTTCCCCCTCCTCCTTCCTCTTCCCTTTCTCCTCCTCCTTCTTTCTCCTCTCTCCCCTCCTCCTTACTTCCTCCCCTTCCTCTCCTTTCCCTTTCTCGCCTCTCTCTTTTCTCTCCTCTCTTCCTTCCCTTATCCCGTCCTCCTCCTCTCCTTCCTCCCTCCTTCCTCTCCTCCCTCCTCCTTTTTCTTCTCCTCCTTTCTTCCTCTCATCCTCCTTCTCTCTCTTTGGTTCGGCCCTCCTCCTTCAGCTTTTCCCTCCTCTTCTTCCTCCTCCTTTTCTTCTCTCCTCTCTCTTCTTAATTTTCCTCCTCTCCTCCTCTCTTTATCTTCCTCCCTCTCCTCTCATCTCCCTTTCCTCCTTCCTTCCTCCCCTCTCCCTCCTCCTCTTTCTCCTCCTCCTCCTCTTCTCTCCTCCTCTTCTTTCCTCCTCCTCTCTCCTCCTCTCTTCGCTCCTTCTTCCCTTCTCGCTTCCTCCTCCTCTCAAATCGTTTTCCTCCTCCGTCCGCTCCTCCCTTGCTCCTTCTCCTCTTTCTCCTCTCTTCCTCCTTCTTCTCCCTTCTCTCCTCCTCCTCTCATCTTTTCCTCCTCCTCTCCCTCCTCCCTCCTCTCCATTTCTCTTCCTCCTCCCTCCCTCTTCCTCTTTCTCTTCCTCCTCCCCGCCTCCACTCCTCTCATCTCTTCCTCCTCCTCTTCCTCCTCCTCTCCTTTGTTCACCTCCTTCTCTCCTTCCTCCTCATCCACTTCCTTTTTCTCCTCCCCTACACAAACCCCACTCCCTTCTAGCACTGATGAAGTTACCTGATTGGGTCATGTAACGTCTGCAAGAAAAGCACCAGGCTTGACCCTACAGTCCCCCTTCTCCTCCTTCCCTCCTCCTCCTCCTGTCTGTAAACACCCTCCCTTCTAGCCTTGATTTTGTTACCTGGTTGGGTCATGAAATGTCTGCAAGAAAACCATCAAGCTCAGAGAGCACCAAGGACCCCATAGTCCTCTTCTTCTTTCTCCTCCTCCTCCTCCTCCTCCTCCTCCTCCTCTTCCTCCTCTTCACAAACCCCCCTCCCTCCTAGCATTGATAATGTTACCTAGTTGGTTGGTGAAGAAGCTAAATGGCTATAGAGATTTCCAGTCATCCAATTCATGAGGTGTTTTTTTTTTTCAAGTGGCGACTGGACTTTCGGGTTTTCCTTTGAAGACGTTTCGCTTCTCATCCCAGAAGCTTCTTCAGCTCTGACTGGATGGTGAGGAACGGAAGGATTTCTACTCCTTGCAGACAGCTGGTCGTTTGCACCCTTTTTAGAGAGTCATTGAGGCTGCTTGGAGGTTTGCCTGTGTCCTCGGTTTTCCCAGAGGTGCTTTTTTTAAAGAGGCAACTGGACTTTCTGTTTTTTGTTTGAAGACGTTTCGCTTTTCATCCCAGAAGCTTCTTCAGCTCTGATCTTTGAAGGCATTTCTCTATGAAGAACTGAAGAAGCTGCTGGGATGAGAAGCGAAACATCTTCAAAGGAAAACCAGAAAGTCCAGGTACCTCTTGAAGAAGCACCTTTGGGACATCTGCAAGAAAATCATCCAGCTCTGAATTCACCAAGGATCTCACACTTATAGGCACATGCCTGGTTTTGTGTTAGTCTTGGCTCCTGACAACTTCATGGACAAAACCATGCGGGTTTCTTAGCAACATTTCTGGAAATATCTTGGCATCGGCTTCACCCTGGGCTGATGAAGAACGAACGACTCAAAGTCACTTCAGGTGGGCATCCTGCCTAAGAAGGACATTTTGATGTTCTTGGTCCCCCTGTAGCCCCCTACACCCAGCCGGCTCTCTTAATCATGCTATCGTCAATAAATCTGTCCAATTTCCATCCAAAACTGGAGGACACACCTGCATCTTGTCACAATCCACAGATTGATTGCTACTTGTCTAAAAGGGCCCAGAATTTTCCATCACCTTGGAAAGAAAAATAATAACAGAGAATAGAATGGAATGGAATGGAATAGAAAATGAAGAGAATAGAATAGAATTAGAATAGGATAGAACAGAACAGAACAGAACAGAACAGATCAGAACAGAATAGAATAGAATAGAATAGAAATATAGAACAGAATAGAAATATAGAATAGAATAAGAAATATAGAATAGAATAAGAAATATAGAATAGAATATAGAATAGAACAGAATAGAACAGAATAGAATATAGAATAGAATACGGAATATAGAATATAGAATATATTAGAATTTAGAATAGAATAGAAATATAGAACAGAATAAGAAGAATAGAATAGAAATATAGTATAGAATAAGAAATTAGAATATATTACAATAGAAATATAGAATAGAATAAGAAATATAGAATAGAATAAGAAATATAGAATAGAATAGAATAGAATAGAATAGAATATAGACTAGAATAGAAATATAGAATAGAATAAGAACAGGGGTGGGATTCTACTAGTTTGCACCTATTTGGTAGAACCGGTTGTTAACATTCTAAGCAGTTTGGAGAACCGGTTGTTAGAAGAAATGACTGGCCTAATCCTGTAAGGAAGGCAGGAAGGAAACATTCTGGGGTTGTTTACAGAAACTGCCTCTCGGTTAAACCCTTATTACATTCTTGGCAGGCCTAGACTTCCTGTCTCAGGAACTTCTCTGGAGTTATTTTTTCCTCCTTTGCTGGTACTTTGCTTGTGTGGAGTGACCATTCAAAGTTACAATGGCACTGAAAAAAGGGACTTATGACCATTTTTCACACTTACGACGGTTGCAACATCCCCACAGTCACGAGAGGCCAGGCAAGGAGATGCATGCCTCGATGTGAGCGATGTTGAGTTGGCCACACCCAGCCAGTCACATGACCACCAAGCCATGTCCACCCAGTCACATGACCACCAAGCCACGCCCACCAACTAAGTCACACCACAGAAGCGGTTGTTAAAAAATTTGAATCCCACCTCTGCTCAACATCTTTTTTATAGTGTGGTGACCAAAACTGGATGTAGGACTCTAGGTGTGGTCTTACTAAGGCTTTTTACAGAGTGGTATTAGTACTTCCCTTGATCTCGATTGTATCCCTCTTTTAATGCAACTTAGGATTGCATTGGCTTTTTGGGCTGCTGCTGCACACTGCTGGCTCCTATTTAGCTGGTTGTCCACTAAGACTGCAAGATCCCTCTCCCAGTTCCTGCTATTGAGCCTGGTTTCACCCAGTCTATATGGGTCCTTTGGGTTTTTCTTGCCTAAGTGCAGGACTTTACTTTTCTTTACATTGAATTTCATTTTGTTGGATAGGGCCCAGTGTTCTAGTCTGTCAAGATCCATCTGGATCTTCAGCCTATCTTCTTGGGTGTGTTAGCTATTCCTGCCAGCTTAGTATCATCTGCAAATTTGGTAAGTTTCCCTTCTATTTGAGATGAAACTGCTTCTCTCCTCTTGCTTGCCTGCTGATCTATTGAAGATGCAACTAGCTTGCTTGCTTGCCGAAGACTGGAGCTCTGCTCTGAACTTGCAACCTGTTTCTGTTTGAGTTTGCTCCATGTTGGAGAAACCTACCCCTGGTTTGTAAAAACCTACTTATGTTTCTGAAGATGCTAAATGAAGCATCGGCCATCTGTGTTTATTTTTTTTTCTGGCGCTGAATTATCGCTGCAAAACTTTCAACAGGGGTTTTATCTTTCCATCTGCGTGCCACGTTCAAACTGTCTCGCTTTGATCCTGCACTCCAGGTTTAGCTCCCCAAGAGAGGAACTGGTTCTTTTGTCAACCAGTTTCTGTGAGAAATAGCGACAGCTTCCCACTGGTCCGGCAGTTCTTTAATCAACCCCTCAATCCAGTTCATCTTTGCCCTGAGGTTGCATTTTCTGGTCTTTGCAAAAAACGTGGCAAACTTGCCCTGGAAAGTTCTGAGATGGGAAACACACACACACAAATATTTATATATTTATTTATTCATTCATTCATTCATTCATTCATTCATTCATTTATTCATTCATTTGTCGGTGAAAGGAGCCAATACTTTTCGACGTAACGATGATACAAATCTAAGAGTCAATTTGGTGGAGCGGTTAAGGCATCGTGCTAGAAACTGGGAGATTGGGAGTTCTAGTCTTGCCTTAAGGCACGAAGCCAAGGGAGTAACTGTGGCCCAGTCAGTCTGTCTCAGCCCTGCGCAGGAGGCAAGGGGAAACCACTTCCTGGGTGGCGGGGGCGGGGGGGGGAAACTTGCCCCCTGGGTGACTTTGGGCCAATCACCAGGAGGCGGTGAGTTCTAGTCCTGCCTTAGGCACGAAGATCGCCCCATCACACCCAATGTGATAAAAGCCCCATCCTTTATGAATATGTGTGTTTCCATCATATTAAAAACATTTTCCCAAAGGGGCTTTTTCAGGAGGCAACTGGACTTCCTGGTTTTTTTTTTTTTCCTTTGAAGACGTTTCACTCCTCATCCCAGAAGCTTCTTCAACTCTGACTGGATGGTGGAGAATGGAAGGATTGATACTCCTTGCAGACAGCTGGTCCTTTGCATCCTTTTTAGAGAATCATTGAGGCCACTTGGAGGTTTGTCTGTGTCTTCAGTTGTCCCAGAGGTGTTTTTTTTTCAAGAGGCAACTGGACTTTCTTGTTTTGTTCTTTGAAGACGTTTCGCTTCTCATCCCAAGAAGCTTCTTCCACTCTGAGTGGATGGTGGAGAATGGAAGGATTGATACTCCTTGCAGACAGCTGGTCCTTTGCATCCTTTTTAGAGAGTCATTGAGGCCACTTGGAGGTTTATCTGTGTCCTCAGGGTCATCTGAATAGTGCAAATGGGTGTGGACCCTTCTTGGAACTGCTGAAAGGACTACAGTATGTTGTAGACTGGAGATAGATGATGAGATATCCCTCCCCCCATTTACACACCCATTTGCACTACTCAGGTGATGTTAAGGACACAGACAAACCTCCAAGTGGCTTCAATGACTCTCTAAACGGATGCAAATAATCAGCTGTCTGCAAGGAGTATCCATCCTTCCATTCCCCACCATCCAGTCAGAACTGAGGAAGCTTCTTGGATGAGAAGGGAAATGCCTTCAAAGGCAAACCAGAAAGTCCAGTTGCCTCTTGAAAAAAAAGCACCTTTGGGACAACTGAGAACACAGACAAACCTCCAAGTGGCCTCAATGACTCTCTAAAAAGGGTGCAAATGACCAGCTGTCTGCAAGGAGTATCCATCCTTCCATTCCCCACCATCCAGTCAGAGCTGAGGAAGCTTCTGGGATGAGGAGTGAAGCGTCTTCAGATAAAAACGAGAAAGCCAAAGTTGCCTCTTGAAATCAAAGCAACTTTGGGACAACCAAAGCTGATTGAGGACATCTACAGATTTGTGATTAAAAGCGTCACTCACCTTCCCAACAACCAGTTGTAACTGTGACACGAGATCAGAGGTGGTATTCAGCTGGTTCGGATCAGTTCTAGAGAACCGGTAGCGGAAAAAGTTGGGAGAACCGGCCAATCCCACCTCTGACTGGCCCCGCCAACCCCATCTCTTCCCTGCCTCCCATTGAGTCCCAGCTGATTGGCTGAGTCTCCTTTGGTTGCCCTGCACAGGAGAACGGAGCTGGAAAGCAGGTTAATGGGGTGAGGAGGGAAGGGGGATTTGGCAGTAACCTTCCCCCAGGAGTGGGGAGGGAATGGAGATTTGGCAATATCCTTCCCCTGCCATGCCCGCCAAGCCACGCCCACCAAGCCACACCCACAGAACACCACGCCCACCAAGCCACACCCACAGCTGATCGGCTGGGTCTTCTTTGGTTGCCCTGCACAGGAGAATGGAGCTGGAAAGCAGGTTAGCGTGGTGAGGAGAGAAGGGGGATTTTGCAGTAACCTTCCCCTGCCACGCCCACCAAGCCACGCCTCACCCACCAGACCACGCCCACAGAACCGGTAGTAAAAAAGTTTGAATCCCTCCCCTGCATGAGATCAAACATTGTCATCGAGTTGTTTTCCCAACGCAGCTACTAAGGAATGTACCCCAAGTGTGCAGATCCACACAACCCATGGGTCTCGCTTTCACGATGCATGATGCGACGGATGTTTAAATTCTCCCCTAGATCCGGCGCGGATGCTGGCTAGATTTCCTGATGATTGCTAATGTCTTAAGCGCCTTTCGGAGAGGATTAAACAAATCCAGGAAGGTTAAATCCTTATTATTCCCATTAACGTGACAATTTTCAAATATTTACTTGCGAAGGGAGCCGCTTCTTCACAACATAATTAAAGCTGAACCCTTGCTGGTTATTAAGAGAACAAGCCAGAATCAAGGCAGAGGGGAAGCGGGTGAGTGGAAGAGAAGGACGATGTGCCAACAGGCCCTTCTCACCGCCCTGGTGGTTAGATGGAGGACATCCTAGCTAGGAGAAGCTTCCATGGTTTGTGGTGGGGTTCCGCAATCAAACCTCCCTCTTCAGGTGAAGTCTAGCTCTGAGGGGGAGATGAGAGGGAAATTGAGGAGGGACAGAGATGGGAAGGAAGTTCAAAATGTCTGGCTGGGGGATTCTGGGAGTTGAAGTCCACCCATCTTAAAACATGCTGGTTGGGGGATTCTGGGAGTTGAAGTCCACCCAACTTAAAGCATGCTGGATGGAGGATTCTGGGAGTTGAAGTCCACCCAACTTAAAGCATGCTGGATGGGGGATTCTGGGAGTTGAAGTCCACCCAACTTAAAGCATGCTGGATGGAGGATTCTGGGAGTTGAAGTCCACCCAACTTAAAGCATGCTGGATGGGGGATTCTGGGAGTTGAACTCCACCCATCTTAAAACATGCTGGATGGGGGATTCTGGGAGTTGAAGTCCACCTATCTTAAAGCATGCTGGATGGAGGATTCTGGGAGTTGAAGTCCACCCATCTTAAAGCATGCTGGATGGGGGATTTGTGGGAGTTGAAGTCCACTCATCTTAAAAAATGCTGGATGGAGGATTCTGGGAGTTGAAGTCCACCCATCTTAAAACCTGCTGGATGGGAGATTCTGGGAGTTGAAGTCCACCCATCTTAAAGCATGCTGGATGGGGGATTCTGGGAGTTGAAGTCCACCCATCTTAAAGCATGCTGGATGGGGGATTCTGGGAGTTGAAGTCCACCCATTTTAAAGCCTGCTGGATGGAGGATTCTGGGAGTTGAAGTCCACCCATCTTAAAGCATGCTGGATGGGGGATTCTGGGAGTTGAAGTCCACCCATCTTAAAACATGCTGGATGGGGGATTCTGGGAGTTGAAGTCCACCCATCTTAAAACATGCTGGATGGGGGATTCTGGGAGTTGAAGTCCACCCATCTTAAAACATGCTGGATGGGGGATTCTGGGAGTTGAAGTCCACCCATCTTAAAGCCTGCTGGATGGAGGATTCTGGGAGTTGAAGTCCACCTGGGATGGGGGATTCTGGGAGTTGAAGTCCACCCATCTTAAAACATGCTGGGGGATTCTGGGAGTTGAAGTCCACCCATCTTAAAACATGCTGGATGGGGGATTCTGGGAGTGAAGTCCACCCATCTTAAAACATGCTGGATGGGGGATTCTGGGAGTTGAAGTCCACCCATCTTAAAGCATGCTGGATGGGGGATTCTGGGAGTTGAAGTCCACCCATCTTAAAACATGCTGGATGGAGGATTCTGGGAGTTGAAGTCCACCTATCTTAAAGCATGCTGGATGGAGGATTCTGGGAGTTGAAGTCCACTCATCTTAAGACATGTTGGATGGGGGATTCTGGGAGTTGAAGTCCACCCATCTTAAAACATGTTGGATGGGGGATTCTGGGAGTTGAAGTCCACCCATCTTAAAACATGCTGGATGGGGGATTCTGGGAGTTGAAATCCACCCATCTTAAAACATGCTGGATGTGGGATTCTGGGAGTTGAAGTCCACCCATCTTAAAACATGCTGGATGGGGGATTCTGGGAGTGGAAGTCCACCCATCTTAAAACATGCTGGATGGGGGATTCTGGGAGTGGAAGTCCACCCATCTTAAAGCATGCTGGATGGGGGATTCTGGGAGTTGAAGTCCACCCATCTTAAAACATGCTGGATGGGGGATTCTGGGAGTGGAAGTCCACCCATCTTAAAGCATGCTGGATGGGGGATTCTAGGAGTTGAAGTCCACCCATCTTAAAACATGCTGGATGGAGGATTCTGGGAGTTGAAGTCCACCCATCTTAAAACATGCTGGATGGAGGATTCTGGGAATTGAAGTCCACCCATCTTAAAGCATGCTGGATGGGGGATTCTGGGAGTTGAAGTCCACCCATCTTAAAGCCTGCTGGATGGAGGATTCTGGGAGTTGAAGTCCACCCATCTTAAAACATGCTGGATGGGGGATTCTGGGAGTTGAAGTCCACCCAACTTAAAGCCTGCTGGATGGAGGATTCTGGGAGTTGAAGTCCACCCATCTTAAAACATGCTGGCTGGGGGATTCTGGGAGTTGAAGTCCAACCATCCATTGCTTCTGACCCTTCAGTTGCTTTGGAGGATAGATGGATCCCCTATTCTTTGGGGCAGCCCCTCAAATATTGGAAAAAACTATAATGTCTCTCCTACTGCTTTACCCAGTAAAGCAGACATACCCAGTTCTTACAATCGTTGTTTGTATGTTTTATCCTCCAGGCCCTTAATCATCTTTGTTGCTCTTTTCTGCATTTTTTTTCCAGAATCTCAACATCTTCTTAATGATATGGTGATCCAAACTGGATGCAATATTCCCAGCGTGGTGAATGCTGTTGATGGGCTAGAAAATTTCATCTCCATATAGATTATCACAAGGAAATCTTTGCCTTTTATGACAATCACACATCTAATTTAAATTCTTCCCTCTTTGACTTCTGCCAGATCTGGTCCTGGTGAGAACCTAATCCATCCACTAGGACTTGTTCCCTGGCAGATCTGGCAGAAGTCAAAAGCTGATTTCTTTCGATGTTTTTCAAAGCATCTCCAGACCTTCACTTAGTAGAGCAGGGAGAAGAAATTGACTCGAGGCCCTTCTAGCTGCCACAAGAGATCTTTGATGTGTTTCAGGACAAAGACTATTAAAATAGGATTAAGAGATGAGAGGGTTGCAAATATACACAAGGGGAGGGGGGCGGGTTTCCAAGGAAAAATGGCCAATAATAAGAGCAGAAAATACTTTGAAAGATCGGGATTCTGAATTGTGGGGCTCTGTTGCCATCTGGTGGCCAGCATGTATAACAGCAGCCCTATAACTGATATGTACATAAAATAGTTTTTGACTCCCACCTGCAATTGAGACCAGAATTTCCATCATTAAGCAAAAATTGTTAGCTTCCTTTTCTACCACAGTTGCTAAGTGAAATAGTGCAGTTGTTAACTTAATCATGTGGTCATTAAGCTAATCTGGCTACTTTTGGAAATCATAAATACACGTCAGTTGCCAA
Source organism: Bungarus multicinctus (assembly GCA_023653725.1). Taxonomy (NCBI): domain Eukaryota; kingdom Metazoa; phylum Chordata; class Lepidosauria; order Squamata; family Elapidae; genus Bungarus; species Bungarus multicinctus. The sequence goes on from CM042849.1 coordinate 4,293,186, forward strand.
ACACCCAAAATTACAGGGTGGGACCCTCAAAATTACATGCTTCAAGAGATCAGACGGCCGCCAGCCCTACTCTGAGCCTGGGACACAACCAACATTGCTTCAGAACCCCAAAGCATATCTCAAAACGACAGACCAGGATTTCAGTTTTTAAAAAATTATTTATTATTATTATTTATTATTATTATTATTAAAAAAGGACCTAAAGTTTTCAAAGAACCAGGTTTTTCAAGTGGTCTTCGTGCGGACAAACGCAGGCGTCTCTTGAAGAATATACGTAGCAAAGTCATCTCAGGCAGAGGGATCTCCAAACTTGGTGACTTTTAAGACTTGTGGACTTCCAACTCCCAAAATTCCCCAGCCAGTTATGAATTCTGGGAGTTGAAGTCCACAAGTCTTAACTTCTGGGGTTCTGGAAGTTGAAGTTCACAAGTCTTAACTTCTGGAATTTTGGGTGTTGAAGTCAAGTCTTAACTTCTGGGATTCTGGGAGGTGAACTCCACAAGTCTTAACTTTTGGAATTCTGGGTGTTGAAGTCAAGTCTTAACTTCTGGAATTCTGGGAACTGAAGTCCACAAGTCTTAACTTCTGGGATTCTGGGAGTTGAAGTCCAAATGTCTTAACTTCTGGGTATTGAAGTCCACAAGTCTCAACCTCTGGAATTCTGGGAGTTGAAGTCCACAACTCTTAAAGTTGCCAACTTTGGAGATCCTTGGTCTAAGGGGATAGCACAATGGAGCAAACAAAATTGGGGGGAAGAGATAGAGAAAGTGCCAGAAGGTTTGGATTGGGAGGTCAGTCTGAAATAACACCGCCCTCCCGCCAACAAGCTGATTTCTGGTCAAAAGAACCTTCTAGCAATGCAGTAGCATCTCCGCGCATGACAAAAAAAAAAGCATTTGGTACAGGAATGCCAGCATCCGGCAAGGCAACAGCGGGCTACCCAGAGGTCATCAGTGCATCTCAAAGGAGAGGAGAGGGGTCTTCCCAATGGGGTGCAGGCCCTGTTCTTGGGCTCAGGAGCAATTGGTCCCAGGAGACTGGAAGGTGCTGTGGAGAAGGCCTAGAAGGGGAGAAGGCATCTAGTTCGTGTTCAGACGTGCTCCAAAACCCTGGAAATAAGGCGGGGCATTTAGCCCCGCCCACTCAGATCCAGCGGCGGTCCATGATTCGACTGGCAGCTTGGTTCCCCAATCACCAAGTGCTCAATGCTATTCTTGAGAGTCAAAATATCCATTTTTTTTAATTCTTCCTGAGGCACATTATCCATAAAGAAGTCTGAGATATGGAGCATTTGTGAATGGAGGTAGTCCTTGACTTATAGCTGTCCATTTAGCGACCGTGATGACAAATGTCCCCCCCAAAAAAGATCATACAAAAAGATCATACAATGATGACTCACTTAGCAGCAAAAATTGGGGACTCAGTTGTAGTCGTAAGTCGAGGACTACCGCTAAAACATTTCTCTCCCGCTTTCCCATCTGAAATCAGAAATTACGTTGGCTTTTCTCTAGGTCAACCATGGTGAGCTCCAGACTATCTAAATCCAGGGTCTTCCAGCATGACAAGTTTAAGATTTGTGGACTTCAACTCCCAGAATTCCTGAGCTAACAATGACTGGAGGAGGAATTCTGGGAGTTGAAGTCCTAAAGCTGTCAAGTTTGAAGACCCCTGAATTCTGTCATCTGTCTGTCTGTCTATCATCTCCCCATCCATCCATCATCTATCACAAGGGTCTTCAAACGTGGCCAGTTTAAGACTTGTGGACTTCAACTCCCAGAAGCCCTAAGCTAAGATGACTGGAGGAGGAATTCTGGGAGTTGAAGTCCACAAGTCTTCAAGCTGTCAAGTTCGAAGACCCCTGACCTAGATCATTTCAATCTCGATCTGGTGATTCTTGTAGGGCCAGCAGAAGATCAGGGTTGGGATATGACCATCCTCAGGAACCCACCAAGAGCTGAGCTTTATCTCTAATTACTCTCCAGCCCCACTTGGCTTTCTTGGCCCATGTGGCCAACCTCAACCCAACCAACCACCATGTCAGTAAGCGTACCACAAAGTAAGGTCGGTATACAGGAAGACATGGCAAAAGACTGGCATCCCCATCATGTTCTCAGCCGCTAGTTGGTGGGACAGAGCAAGAGAAGATGGACAGGAACAGGATGCTGAGTGGACTTCAAGGCTTGATCCACCATGTGTGATGTTCTTGGTCCTGGGTGGTAGGATGGAGTGGGACAGGATGGACAGAAACATGATGCTGAGTGGACCTCCAAGACTTGGTCCACCATCTATGATGTTTTTGGCCCTGGGTGGTGGGACAGAGTGGGAGATGGATGGACAGGAACAGGAGCGGGCTTCAAGACTTGGTCCACCATCTATGACGTTCTTGGCCCTGAATGGTGGGACAGAGTGGGAGAGGATGGACAAGAACAGGAGTGGGCTTCAAGATGGTCCACCATCTATGACGTTCTTGGTCCTGGATGGTGGGACAGAGTGGGAGAGGATGGACAAGAACAGGAGTAGGCTTCAAGATGGTCCACCATCTATGACGTTCTTGGCCCTGGGTGGTGGGACAGAGTGGAAGAGGATGGACAAGAACAGGAGTGGGCTTCAAGACTTGGTCTACCATCTATGATGTTCTTGGACCTAGGTGATGGGACAGAGTGGGAGAGGATGGACAGGAACAGGTTGCTGAGTGGACTTCCAAGACTTGGTCCACGATCTATGATGGGAGTCACTCTCCCATTGTCAGTCAACAGGGCCTGTACTGGGTCAGGAAGGTTGTTTCCCCTGTGCTGTTCTTCTGCTGGCCTTCACCCCTCAAACCATAAATTGGACTGGATTTTCTTTGGACGGGACATTTTCCAGTCCCAAAGAAAAGCTAGAACTTCCTCCCTCTAATCCTATTTTTAATTCATCGCCAGCCACATGGACTACAGTAGGGTTGACTGTTGTGGATTTTTGCGTTCATGCTCTGCAGAGAGACATCCTAAACTTTGTCCCAGTGGATGTGTGGAGTAGAAATGGTCACCTTTGTCACTGGAGGAAAGAGAGTTGAAGGAGACAAGGTTTTCTGCACCCAATGAAGGTCTTGGATCTCCCAACTTCAAGGAACCAAGAAGTTGCCCAAGGAACATCTGTTCCAGCCAGCAACACCCTTCCAAGAAATCAGGACATTCCCCAAGGCCCTTCCAGTTTTCTGGAATCATGGGAGATGTTCGGAGATGGCCTTCTTCTCCAGATGGAAGAAACAGGTGGTCAAGAAGGACTCAAGCAAAGCTCATCAATGACTTCTATATCATCTCTCCCAAACTGGCTTCTTCCAGACCATCTAAATTTGACCCATGTTCCAAATCAGAGGTTAGGAGCTCAACTCAACATCCTAGAAGAATGTCCAGACTGGAGAAGCCGCTTTCATCTCATGGCTTGCTCCATCGTACGTCTGGAAAACCTGGGGCGTCCACCTGTAAACCAGTGACACCAACTTTAAGACCAGGTCCACCCAATTCGGAACTAGGCGGTCCAGGCGAGAAACATCTCATGAAGTTGTGCAAAATAAGGAGGTAGGTCATGATATCTTCACGTTCACGAAGCTTCTGGGGATCGTTTGAAGCCATGGGTCTCAAAATTCAACCTGTTCTTGACAGACCCACAAAAGGACTGGTGGACCACAGCTCTCCTCTCTTGTTTCTTCACTTTTTTGGTGGACCTGTTTCCATTTCTCCAAAAAAACCCATCCACCCATCCTCAAAAAGTTGAAAATGTCTCTCGTAACAAAAATCCGTGCGATGGAGCCGCAGTAGTGCAAATGAAGAAGGCAGTGTTGCCCGAGGATGACCAAAGCCTTGTCACTTCTTGAAGGCAAAGGAAGCGGGTTGAACTTTTAAGCCTGGGAGAGGTCTAAAGAAGAAGAAACGCAACGAAAAGTCAGAGATCCTTCAGAAGAACCAGAAGGGAAACATACAAAGGTAACCACTTGGCGGTCAACCGAGAGATCCAGTTTGGTCCAGTGGTTAAGGCACACAAGATTAGAAACTAGGAGACGGGGAGTTCTAGTCCTGCCCTAGGCACAAAAGCCAGGTGGGTGACTTTGGGACCTATCACCAGGAGAAAGGGAGTTGTAGTTCTGCCTAAGGCATGAAAACCAGAGGAATGGGAGTTCTAGTTTTGCCTGAAGGCATGAAAGCCAGCTAGGTGACTTTGGGCCTATCACCAGGTGATAAGGGAGTTCTAGTTTTGCCTAAGATATGTAAATCAGCTAGGTGACTTTGAGTCTATCACCAGGAGATGGAGAGTTCTAGTTTTGCCTAAGACATGTAAATCAGCTAGGTGACTTTGGGCCTATCACCAGGAGAAAGTGAGTTGTAATTCTGACTAAGGCATGAAAACCAGCTGAGACACTTTGGATACCAGGAGACAGGGAGTTCTAGTTTTGTCTAGGACATAAAAACCAGGTCGGTGACTTTGGGCCTATCACCAGGAGATAGTGAGTTGTAGTTCTGCCTACGGCCAGCAGAACACAGGTAAATGGAGGAGGGGAGGAAGTGGGGTTTCCTCAGGTGAATCCCAGGGGCTACAACACACTCACCTTTGAGGTGCGACTGGCCTGAAACAGAAAGAAAGAGGAGAAAAGTGTGTTAGTAGCTTAGATCAGGAGTCTCCAACCTGGGCAACTTTAAGACTTGTGGACTTCAACTCCCAGAATTCCTGAGCTAACATGACTGGAGGAGGAATTCTGGGAGTTGAAGTCCACAAGTCTTAATGTTGCCAAGGTTGAAGTCCCATGGCTTAGATGACAAAATTGTGTGCCGTGGGGTCCATGTTCATGGCTCAAACTTTTCCAATGTTCTCAACTTTTCCAGATCTCTCTTACAGGGAGTCCTTGACTTACAACGACTCACTTAATGACCGTTCAAAGTTACAATGGCTCTTTAAAAAAAAAAACAGGACGTTTTGGCAGCATCTCCACCATCAGGTGATCAAAATCGTGGCACTTGGCGACTGATTCATAATTACGACGGTCGCAGTGCTCCGGGAGAGTCACGTGATCCCCTCTCACAACCTCCTGACAAGCGAAGTCAAGGGGAGGGGAGCCAGATTCACTGAACGACCGGCGACTACCGCAGCAATTCGCTTAGCAACATGTTATGACCAATGGCCATAATGGGCTAGGCTCCATTACGGTCGCTATGTCAAGGACTTCCTATCGCTGGGCAGGAAATGCACGAGGAGGAAAAGGATGGAGAAAGTCAGGGTGCCAAATCAGCGGGGTGGGGGGGTTCGCCCCGGGACTCGGGATTCCAGATTTTCACCTCACTTGCCGTTCCCGAAGGCCTCGCCGTTCATGGGAGAACTTACTTGAGGGGTTTGGAGAGGTGGTTCGAGGCTGGCTTGGAGCTGGTCGGCGGGACCATCACCAGCAAGGGTGGACTCGGTGAGGAGGCCACGTCCTTCGCCAGAAGGGTCTTGGGTAAGGGTTTGTAGGGTGGCCTGGGCTGAGGATTGACCTACCACAGGGAGAAAACAGCAAAAAATAAAAAGAAGGTCAAAGCAGAATCAGACTAAATCTGGAAGAGCAGGGGTGAGATTCAAAAATCCCAGCAACCGGTTCGGTGCCCGGTTGCTGGGTGGGTGTGGCCATGATGGGCGTGGCCTACCGGAACTTCCAAGAGGGCCATTTTTCGCTTTCTCCAGAGTCCGGAGGCTTCCCTTGGGCCTCTGGGAGGGTGAAAACAGCCTCCCCTGGGCTCCAGAGGCCCTCCGGAAGCCGGAAACAGGCCCATTTCTGGAAGGCCCATTTTTTCCCCCTCCCAGAACCTCTGCACGGACCCTGCACTTACCTGCATCCAAAACGGGCTGCATGGAGGACAGAGTCGGCAGTGCCAACGGGTCGATTCAACTGCCAATACGGTGAACCAGGTGTAAATTTAACAGCCGGTTCGCGCGCACCGGTTCAAACCGACTGAATCCCACCCCTGATTGGAAGACTTCTATCATGTTACCCCTAGTTCCGAAACCAGCTGAATCCCACCCCTGCGGAAGGGGCCTTAGAAGTCTTCTATTCCAGCCCCCTGCTCAAGCAGGAGGCTGTCCCAGGTCACATTTGATGGAAGAGGGTGTGTGTGGAGGAGTTGAAAAGTTCAAGGTTATTCTGTATGTCATATTAAGAAATTCCAGTGGCAGTTCATTGGTTCTCGTGATTTATGAAGTGTAGAAGTGGGAGGAGAGAAGGGAGGAGAGAAGGTGGATTCTGTGCAACTCCACGCGAAAATAATTTCACTTTGGGAAATTGCCTTTGACATGCCAGATCTGTTCCTAAATAAATCAATTGGAGAGAAAATGTCTCGGAGGGATTGATATCATGGATACTTTCTGGATGCCTTACATCCCATTTCAGACAAGTGACTGTCCAGTCTCTTCTTTAAAACCTCCAGTGATGAAGCACCCACAACTTCTGGTGGCATGCAGTTCCACTAGTTAATTGTCCTCACTGTTAAGAAGTATCTCTTTAATTCTAGGCTGCTTCTCTCCTGGATGAGTTTCCATCCGTTGCTTCTTGTGTTGCCTTCAGGGGCTTTGGAGAATAGCTTGACTCCCTCTTCTTTGGGGCAGCCCCTCAAATGGAACTGGAAGGCTGCTATCATGTCCCCCTTAAAGGTCCTTCTTTTTTCTAGACTAGCCAAACCCAAATCCCGCATTCAGAGCTGGTTGGTTTCTACCCACATTGTAATGGCTGGATTTGAACTCTGGGACTTTCAACCTGGTTTGTTGAACAAACTATAATCAGGGTAGGGTGCGAAGTTGGAAGACAAGTTCTAGCCACCATAATTGGGAAAGCACCAGGGTTTCTTGAGCTGGTAGTTTGTAGATCTTAACTCCCAGATTTGCCCAGCCAGTATGGGTGAACTTCATATTCCAGGTAAATTACACCCAGACGGTTCCCCTGATTTACTAATCTAGCCTTTTCATCCCCCCCACCCCCAAAAAAGAGCAATAAAATGTGCCTAAGACAGTGTTTCTCAACTTCAGATACTTTTAAGATGGCTGGATTTCGATTCCCAGAATTCCCCAGACACCTAGGCACACCCTGCAGTGAAAAATCTCTGGATACCTGCTACTAGTAGCTAATTGTGGGTGTCATGCCCCCGTCGGAGTCTGAATCCGAAGAGGAAGACAAACCGCCAACAGGGAATGGGAGTGTAGGTCAGTTGGCTGTGGAGAAAACTGGGGAAGGGCAAAATCCGGTTGGGCAGAGCAGGGGAGAGGGAGAACAAGGGAGAGGGAATTCAGAGGAAGATCCAGGCCCACGCCCTCTTCATCCTAGGGCATGAAGGGAGGAACGGAGAAGGGAGCAAGGTGGGTGGCGTGGCTAACAAGGGAGGAAAGGGCCCTGATTCCCTTCATTAGGCACCACTAGGGGTGGAGTTTAAAGGTGAGCAGTTGGGAGGGGCGTTTGTCGGGAACAAATGCTGAATTCAACTAGTGTTGAGTTGTGGCCCACATTCCTAGCAGGCATTCCTCCCGACTGTTTGAATTATTGCCATGCTTCTGTGTGCTTATCTTGTCTTGCTGGAATTCTTGCCTTGAGGACTCCTTATCTTGCCTTGCTGGAATGATTGATTGCAGTCAGTCTGCTTACAGCGTTCGGACTGGAGTCTCTGCAACCAGAGGCTGTTGCAGGTTCATGGGAGAGTTTTCCTTCAGGCCGGAGAGTAAGTGGGACATTGGGAGTAAAGTTGGCGCCAATAAAGGGACTCATAGCGGTTGCGTTGCCTTCGTGCCATGCCCTGGGTCATCACAGTAAGTTCCAGAATTGACACCCCCCCGCCCAAGCTAATGTGGCAAATTAGAGCAGGCAACTCACTGGAGGGGGTCTGATGGGGGTGCTCGGAAGGGGCTTCTTCGGAGGGGGCAGTTTGGTGGGACCCCCAAATCTGCCTTTCGGAGGCATAGCGGGTGATCCATGGAACGGCGGTGGCCTGGAAGGTTTGAGATCTCTCTGTAGGGGGGCTGAGGGGCCACAGCCCGGCCGTAAGGGTCGTACCACGTTGATGGGGTGGGGGCCCCTTTGAGGAGGGTCGGGCTTCAATGTAGAAATGCCTCTGGCTACCTGGGGAGAGAGGAAAAAAAAGAGAGGGGAGCATGAGATTCCCGGCTGGAAATTGCCAATTGGATCTAGTTGATGAAAGCACCCAGCTAGAAACTAGGAGAGAGTGAGTTCTAGTCCCACCTTAGGCATGAAAGCCAGCTGGGTGACTTGGAGCCAATCACTGGGAACATTCTAGTTCCTCCTTAGGCATGAAAGCTGGCTGAGTGACTCTGGCCCAATCACACAGAAGATGGTGAATTCTAGTCCATTAAAGCTAGCTGAGTGACTTTGGGCCAATCACCAGGAGATGGTGAGTTCTAGTCCCGCCTTAGCCATGAAAGCTGGCTGGGTGACTCTGACCCAATCACTAGGTGATGGTGAATTCTAATCCATTAAAGCTAGCTGAGTGACTTTGGGCCAATCACCAGGGGATGGAGAGTTCTAGTCCCCCCTTAGGCATGAAAGCCGGCAGGCTGATTTTGGGCCAACCAACCGGGAGATGGTGAGTTCTAGTCCTGTCTGATGCCTTAACCACAACACCAAACTGGCTCTCTATCAAAATATTAGGACACTACATATAGGCAATCCTCAACTTACGACCATAACTGAAAGCAGGATTTCAGGGGCTAAGCAAAGTATTTAAGTGTGTCATTTCTAATTTTGCAATCTTTTTGCCACCGTCGTTAAGTGAACTAGGCAGTCATTGAGCAACTCTGCCTTCTCCCATTAAAACTCTGCTTATCGGAATCCGGCTGGGCATGTCGCAAAAGGAGATCACATGATCCAGGGAACCTGCAACAGTCATAAGTACATGACAGTTGCCAAGCGTCTGAATTTCGATCATGTAGCCATGGGAATGCTCCAACGGTTGTAAAAAAGAGAAAACTGTTCCTCAGTCGCTTTTTTCACAGGCTGTTGTAATTTTGGACCGTCGTTAAATGAATGGTTCTAAGCCGAGGACCACCTGTAGCGTGGAGCTCCAGACTGGATCACTTCATCTTCACAACTCAAGATTAACAGATTAACAGATAATCAGGGTTGGAAGGGACCTTGTAGGTCATCTATTCCAACCCCCTACCCAAGCAGGAGACCCTACACCATTTCTGACAGTTGGCAGTCCAGTCTCTTCTTGAAAGCCTCCAGGGATGAAGCTCCCACAACTTCTAAAGGCAACTTCTGTTCCATCGGTTGACTGTTCTCCCTGTCAGGAAATTCCTCCTTATTTCCAGGTTGAATCTCTCCTGCTCAGTTTCCATCCTATTATTCCTTGTCTGGCCTTCGGGTGCTTTGGAAAATAGCTTGACCCCCCTCCTCTCTGGGGCAGCCCCTCAGATATTGGAACCCTGCTCTCCTGTCTCCCCTGGTCCTTCTCTTCACCAGACTAGCCAGGCCCAATTCCTGCAACCGTTCATCGTATATTTTAGTCTCCAATCGTCCCCTCATCATCCTGGTTGCTCTTCTCTGCACTTTTTCTAGAGTCTCAACATCTTTTTTTATAGTGTGGTGACCAAAACTGGATGCAGGACTCTAGGTGTGGTCTTACTAAGGTTTTATAGAATGGTATTAGCACCTCCCTTGATCTCGATTGTATCCCTCTGTTAATACAATTTAGGAATGCATTGGTTTTTTTGGCTGCTGCTGCACACGGCTGGCTCCTATTTAGCTGGTTGTCCACTAAGACTCCAAGATCCCTCTCCCAGCTCCTGCTATTGAGCCTGGTTTCACCCAGTCTATATAGGTCCTTTGGGTTTTTTCTTGCCTAAGTGTAGGACTTTACTTTTCATTCTCTCAACTGAATCAACATCTCTGAACAGAGTCAATAATTTGAATCAAAGCAGGCGTGAAACTATTTAATTTCAAGCCAACTTTACTCGTTACGCAGATTTCCACTCCGCTGCCACCCCCCCCCCCAAAAATCACACACATTTGCCAGCTTAAGGAAAACGTAGCATAACAATTTAAACACCAAACTGATGGTTTTTAGTTCAAAGGATCAGACTGCATGGATTGACTCTCTCCAAATCAGCCGGATAAACCTGAATTAAGCCAATGGCCCAAACTCAGCCAGAAATGATTCTCTGCCCTTCCGTCAGCGGCAAATCGTGGATCCGCTAAAATTATTATCAACTGCTTTATTATTTCATGCCGTGACAGCTCTGACTTAAAAGCTGCGTTTTTGTACGCTGAATTTTTAAACAGATTTAATAGAGTTGGAAGGGACCTTGTAGGCACTGGACCAGTGGTGGGATTCAAACATTTTTTTTACTACAGGTTCTGTGGGCGTGGCTTGGTGGCTTGGTGGGCATGGCTTGGTGGGCGTGGCAGGGGGAGGATGTACTGCCAAATCCCCCTTCCCTCCCCACCCCACCAGCCTGCTTTCCAGCTCCGTTCTCCTATGCAGGGCAACCACATGAGACCCAATGGAACAGCTGGGATTCAGGAGGCAGAGAATAGAGGGGGTTGGCGGGGCCAGTCAGAGGTGGGATTGGCCGGTTCTTCGAACTACTCAAAATTTCCGCTACTGGTTCTCCAGAACTGGTCTGAACTGGCTGAATGCCACCTCTGCACTGGACCCAGATGTTCCTCTTCCTCCTCATCAGCCACCTCTACACCTGGGGGCTGTTGACTCTCCATCTGAGGGCTGATGGGCGGCCCAGTCTCTTCCTCCCTGTCTCCCTCCCTATCCCTCCCTTTCTTTTTCTTTTTCTCTCCCTCTCTCTCTTTCTCTCCCTCTTTCTCCCTCCCTCCCTCTCTTTTTCTCTCCCTCTCTCTCTCCCTCCCCCTCTCTCTACTTCCCTCTCTCCCTCTTTCTCTCCCTCTCTTTCTCCCTCTCTCCCTCCCTCCCTCACCCTCTCTCTTTCTCTCTCTCTCTCTTTCTCTCCCTCTCTTTCTCTCCCACTCCCTCTCTTTCTCTCCCTCTCTCCCTCCGCCTCTCTCTCCCTCCCTCTCCCTCTTTCTCTCCCTCTCTCTCCTTCCCCCTCTCTCTACTTCCCTCTCCCTCTTTCTCCCTCCCTCCCTCACCCTCTCTCTTTCTCTCTCTTCTCTCCTCTCTCTCTCCCTCCCTTTCTTTTTCTCTCTCTCTTTCTCTCTCTCCCTCTCTCTCTCCCTCTTTCTCTCCCTCTCTCCCTCCGCCTCTCTCTCTCTCCCTCCCTCTCCCTCTTTCTCTCCCTCTCTCTCCTTCCCCCTCTCTCTCCTTCCCTCTCTCCCTCTTTCTCCCTCTCTCCCTCCCTCCCTCACCCTCTCTCTTTCTCTCTCTTTCTCTCCTCTCTCTCCCTCCCTTTCTTTTTCTCTCTCTTTCTCTCTCTCCCTCTCTCTCTCCCTCTCTCCCTCCGCCTCTCTCTCCCTCTTTCTCCTTCCCCCTCTCTCTCCCTCCCTCTCTCCCTCTCTTTCTCCCCCTCTCTCTCTCCCTCCCTCCCCCCCCTCTCTCTCATCCAGCTCCATGCCCTCTTCCCACTCCCACATCTCCTCCTCCTGTGCTGGAGGGGGCCGGCAGCCAACAGGCCACGATACACTCAGTCAAAGTAGGAGAGAAGAGAAACCCTGAACACAGAATACAAGTAGTCCTGGACTTACACCCATTCATTTAGTGACCGTACGAAGTTACAGCAGCCCTGAAAAAAAGCGACGTATGGGCCGTTTTTCACACTTACGACCAGTGTAGCATCCCCGGGGTCATGTGATCCAAAATTCAGACCCTGGGCAGGTGGTTCATACTTATGACGGTGTCTCACGGTTTCACGATCCCCTTTGGCGGCCTTCTGACAAGCAAAATCCGCGAGGAAAACCTGATTCGCTTAACAACCGGGTGACTAACTTATCAACCGCAGTGATTCGCTTAACAACGGTGGCAAGAAAGGTCGTAAAACGAGGCAAAGTCCAGTTAAGCCACGGTCTGACTTAGCCATGGAAATTGTGTGTGTGTGTGTGTGTTCAGTTGTGGTCGTAAATCAAGGACTACCTGTTTGATAACCAGCCTTCCAACGACTGCAAGGGTTGAGTTCATTTACCTGGCTGGTAACGCTGGATTTCACTTTGTTAGTGGAGGAAATATCCTGCAGGATGAAGGCCGAATTCGAGTGGCCGTGACTTGTTTTCTGGTGGACAATCCCGTTCCTGTGGCAAAAACAGAAAATAAAAGAATAAAACCCTTTTGTGATGACCCAAAGGGGCGTGGCACCAGGGCAACCCAGTCAGATAATCAGGAGGAGTCCCTTTATTAGCTCCAACTTTGCCCCCAAAGTCCTGGTTACCTTCTGGGCTGGAGAAAAACTCTCCCAGGAACAGCCTTGGGCTGCAGGGAATCAAGTCCAAAACAGGGTAAACACAAACTGTAACTTAAAGTCCAGTCAAGGCAAAATGAGGTCATTAGTCCGGCAGGGCAAGAGAAGGAATTGCAGATGTGAAGGAACGGCAGTAACTCAACACAATTGGGAGGATGACAGGAATGCAGATAAGCAAAGTCAACACAAGATAAACTAATGTTTGCTCCCAGCAGACGCCGCACTCAGCTTGCATCTCTTTTAAAACTCTCATTCCCAGCTGTGGCTTAATGAAGGGAATCAGGGCCCTTTCCTCCCCCGTAAGCCATGCAACCCATGTTGCTCCCTTCTCTGGTCCTCCCTGTGTGTCCTAGGATGAAGAGGGGGTGGGCCTGGGTCTTCCTCTGAACTCCCTCTCCCTTGTTCTCCCTCTCCCCTGCTCTGCCCAACCAGACTCTGCCCTTCTCTAGTTTCCTCCACAGCCAATCGTCTTGCTCCTCGGATCCAGACTCAGACAGGGGCACGACACCTTTAAACATTGGATGAGAGCAAAGTTCCCTTTCACATCTGCCCATTCTAATTCTGAAATAATTCCTTCTGCAGGTAGTCCTCGACTTACGATCGCAATTGGGCCCCAAATTGCCGTTGTTAAGGGAGACATGTTAAGTGAGTTTTGCCCCGTTTTACGGCCCTGCTTGCCGCCATTGTTAAGTGAGTCACCGCAGGGGATAACTTTGTCACCCAGCTTCTTCAGCGAATCTGGCTTCCCCCTTTGACTTGGCTTGCCAGAAAGGTCGCAAAAGGGGATCGCGTGACTCCAGGACGTGGCGGCCGTCATAAATACGAGTCGATGGCCAAGCGTCTGAATTTTGATCATGTGATCACGGGGATAGTGCAATGGTCGCAAGTGTGAAAAGCAGTCATAAGTCACTCTTTTCAGTGCCGTTATAACTACAAACGGTCATAAGTCGAGGACTACCTGTAAATCAGCGGTGGCTAACCTTTTTTGGGCTCCTGTGCCAAAAATTGCACGCTCGTGCTCGCATACCAGCACCCAGAAGGCAATGCGCGTCCCCTACGCATGCGCGCACAATCCCCACCCACCCACCCCTGCTGCCCCTTTACCTGCACTGCACCTCACAGCTGATTTTTGGCCGGTTTGAGGCCTTTTTCAGCCTCCAATAAACTTAAGGAAGGCTTTTGCAGGCTTTGCAGGCCGAAAACTAGGCCCGTTTCAGTCACTTCAGGTATTTTCGTGATGAATTGGGCCTAGTTTTCAGCCTGCAAAACCTGCAGAAGCCTGCAGAAGCCTTCCTCAAGCCGTTGGGAGGCCCAAAAAGGCCTCAAACCAACCGAAAATCAGCTGTGAGGCGCGCACATGTGCAGTGAGCTATGTTTGCCTGTCGCTCGCGTGCCAGAACAAATGGCTCTGCATGCCATAGGTTCACCATCACGGCTGTAGATGGTTTATGACTGCAATTGTGGGCTCAATTATTGTCGTAAGTCGAGGACTATCTTTAGATGACTTATGGCCGTCACTGTGGGCTTAATTTATTTATTTATTTTTAGGTTTTATATACCGTCCTTCTCCCGAAGGACTCAGGGCGGTGAACAGCCAACTACAATATATATAGACAAATATAAATTGTTAAAAAAGAATTAAATCCTAGGCTGTCCCCTATAAAAATCTAAAAACCCCAATTAAAATAAATTAAAACTTTGTACCCCATCCCAACTAATCTAAAAACCCCATTTAAAAATCCCATTTGAGTCAGCTCAGGCCGGCCTGCTCAAAGATGGTTAATGATGGTTGTTAAGTCCAGGACAATCTCTATATGGCTACAATTGTGAGTTCAATGATGGCCGTAAGTCACAGACTACCTCTGGATGATTTATGGCCATAATTGTGGGCTCACTGACGGTCATAAGCCGAGGACTACCTGCCTAAAGCTTGGGGATAGAACGAATGTTCCTCGCTTTTTTTCCCCCACTTAAAGCTGCCATCCATTTCAATGATTCCTCCATCATCCTTTTCTCCCTGGGGATAAATTATGTTTCATTTTACAAGAAGGGAGATGATGACAGCCGAATGGCGAACTAATTCTCGCAATGATGTTGTACATAATTAAGTTTGCCGCCTTGAATGAAGAGTGTTGGATTGCCTCCATTATCCTTCTGTAATTCTATCTTCTTCTTTATATATATATATATATATATATATACACACACATATACACACACACACACACACACATATATACACACATATATATATTTGTTTTCGGATATATATATGTATATATATACACATATACATATATATTATATATACATATATAAACATATATACATTATACATTCATACATACATACATAAACATTGCTATACATTACAATTTTGTACCTTCTATTCTATATATATATAATAGATATAATATTCATTCTACTAACCTACATCGAATAAAATATATTATTATCTATTATCTATATATATAAAAGAGAAATGCCACTCACGCATCATCACAAAATCTCCAGAACCGTAAAGCCTACAAACTTGAAATTCAGCACATCTGTTCCTCTTGGCTTCTAGGGGCTCGCTAAGAAAGGATTTTTCCGAATGACCATCAGAGCATCAGTATTTCATATAATATTATTATTATTATTAACATGCTCTGATGCTAAGGAGTTCTACTCCCTCCCTCCTTGAAAAGAAACTTCCTCCAAATGCAAAACATAAGCAGAGGAGTTTCAGTTTCACAGCATCAAGCAGCTTTAGGGCAGGACAGTTGAGTTAAGCCACGCCCAGGCTCCTTGCTGTCTCCTTCTTGCTCACATAGCAAATACTCTTTCAGTTTCCCAACAGCCCTCCACTCTCTCACACACTGACAGGATGCTAGTCAGGTGAATACCGATGGATGCTGGTAGGCAGAGGCAGAATTTTCTCCCCTTATTTTCCTCCCAAAAAACCAAAGTCCAGCCACATAGTTTCGTAGCGAAACATGGATACCCTGCTAGTAATTCTATAGCCACGTTTCTCACAACCGGATCGCTCGAAGAGCTCATTCCCCCCCTTCGATTAGCCGTGGTTTCATCGTGGGCAGATGAGAATTGGCTTGGCTTCGGAGACCCATCAGAGGGGAATTGATGTGTTTTGGTTCATCGGCAGCAGGTGTGGACGGCTGAGGTCTCAGAGAGTGAGGACTCGGATGAGGGGCCTGCATGGGATGCGGGGATGGGGCCAGGACCATCAGGGAGTGGAGGGCTGCCTTCGGAGATTGTGGGGGCTGGCAGCAGTGATGAGGAGGTTCCCGAGGAGCCTGTGCCAAATGTGCATGTGCGTAGGGCTGCTCGAAGGAAAGAGCAGCTGCAGCAGCACGGGCGACTCGGGAGTAAGGCTGCAAGGTGATGGCCCCTCCCTTAAGAGATAAAAGCCAGCTGAGAAACTGGAGTTCTTTGCAGGAAGCAAAGACGTTTTTGCACTCAAGCCTTGCGGACGTTCGGACTCTCTTGGTTGGTGTTTGAAGACTCTTTGTGTTTGAAATATTTCTTAGTAACTTTATTTAGTGTTCTTGGCAGCCTTGCACTACCTTGGCAAGGCTCCTTCTAATCAGAGACAATTAGTTTTAACAGCCTTTTAACCGTGAAGGAACAGGAATTCGCAGAGAAGCATTACAAGGTTTTGATTTTGCCTCTGTTCGGTGTTTCTTGGCTTTGAACGAGGCTTGGGTCAAAACAAGATGGCTCGATGAAACCCGAAACTGGGTTTGTTTGCAACTGGGTTAAAAGCAGGTTGTGGTGAAGGAGGGCCGCCGGTGAATAAGAGGGGGACGGGGGGGGGGTGTCTTTCCATGAAAAAGAGCCGGGTGCAAGAGTTATCCGTGCGATGAACCCGCCCACTAATGGCGAGAAGGAGAAACCGGGGTTCAGGGCAGGGGGTGAGGAGATGAGAGGGGAGAGGGAAAGGGTTCCCACGTGGTTGGGGAGCTGCTCACCTGCAGGCCTTGGTTCTCTTCCTGAAGCCCGAAGCCCACTTGTGGAGGGGCGAATTCTCCCGTCTGTAGCAGACGTAGAGCCCCAGGAGCAGAAAGAGAATGACCAGAAGGAGGACGATCAGAGCAGTCAAGGTGGCTTCATAACCTGTGAGAAGGTCCAAGCAGGAGGAGACGGTCACAGCTGCAGGCTTCAGTTGCCCAGAGAAGACTAGCATCCTTCCGTCCACCCATCTGCCCTTCCACCCACCCATGCTTCCACCTATCCTTCCATACTTTTTTTCCATCCTTCCTTCCATCCCCCCGTCCCTTCTATCCATCCATCTTTCTACCCTTCCTTCTTTCCATCCCATGCCTTCTATCCATCCATCCTTCCAATCTTTATTTCCCTCCATCCTTATTTCCCTCCTTCCTTCCATCCATCCCCCCATCCCTTCTATCCATCCATCTTTCCTTCTTTCCTTCCTTCTTTCTACCTCTCTATCCATCCATCCTTATTTCCCTCCTTCCTTCCATCCATCCCCCCGTCCCTTCTATCCATCCATCTTTCCTTCTTTCCTTCCTTCTTTCCACCTCTCTGTCCATCCATCCTTATTTCCCTCCTTCCTTCCATCCATCCCCCCATCCCTTCTATCCATCCATCTTTCCTTCTTTCCACCTCTCTATCCATCCATCCTTATTTCCCTCCTTCCTTCCATCCATCCCCCCGTCCCTTCTATCCATCCATCTTTCCTTCTTTCCTTCCTCCTTTCCATCCCTCTATCCATCCATTCTTATTTCCCTCCTTCCTTCCATCCATCCCCCCGTCCCTTCTATTCATCCATCTTTCCATCTTTCCTTCCTCCTTTCCACCTCTCTATCCATTCATCCTTATTTCCCTCCTTCCTTCCATCCATCCCTTCCATCCACCTTTCCATCCTTATTTCCTTCCGTCCTCCTTCCCTTACCATCTTCCAGTCTTCCACCTATCCATTCACCCTTTCATCCTTTCCATCTATCATTTATCCAGCCATCCATCCAGAAGGAGGAGGAGGAAGAGGCGGAGGAAGAAGAGAAGGCAGAGGGGAGGATGGAGGAGGAGGGGGAGGAGGTAGAAGGGAAGGTAGAGGAGGAAGAGTAGGAGGAGAAGGGGGAAGAAGAGGAGGGGAGGAAGGGAGGGGGAGGAGGAAGAAGGGAAGGCAAAGAACGGAGAGCAGGAGGAGAAAGGGGAAGAAGAAGAGGAGGGGAGGAGGGGAGGAAGAAGGGAAGGCAGAGGAAGAGAGACAGGAAGGGAAGATGGAGTTGGAGGGGGAGGGGCAGGAGGAAGAGAAGGCAGAGGAGGGGGAGCAGGAGGAAAAGGGGAAGAAGAGGAGGGGAGGAGCAGGAGGAAGAAGAGAAGGCTGAGGAAGAGGAGACGGAAGAGGAGGAGCGGGTGAAGGAGAAGAGAGAGAGGGAGATGGGGGAAGGAGGGGAAGAAGAAAATGAAGGTTGAGAAGCAGGAGGAAAAGAGGGAGGAGAAGGAGAAAGGGAAGGGGAAGGGAGGAGGAGGGAGAGGACGAGGAGGAGGAGAAGGAAAGGTAAGGAAGAAGAGAAGGCTGAGGAAGAGAGGGGGAGAAGAAAGAGAGAGAGATATGGGGGAAGAAGAAGAAGAAAATGAAGGCTGAGAAGGAGGAGGAAAAGAGGGAGGAGAAGGAGAAAGGGAAGGGGAAGGGGGAGGAGGGAGAGGGGGAGGAGGAAGAGAAGGCAGAGGAGGAGAAGGAGGAGAAGGAAGGGTAAGGAAGAAGAGAAGGCTGAGGAAGAGAGGGGGAGAAGAAAGAGAGAGAGATATGGGGGAAGAAGAAGAAGAAAATGAAGGCTGAGAAGGAGGAGGAAAAGAGGGAGGAGAAGGAGAAAGGGAAGGGGAAGGGAGGAGGAGGGAGAGGAGGAGAAGGAGGAGAAGGAAGGGAAAGGAAGAAGAGAAGGCTGAGGAAGAGAGAGGGGGGGAGAAGAAAGAAGAGAGAGAGAGATGGGGGAAGAAGAAGAAGAAGAAGAAAATGAAGGCTGAGAAGGAGGAGGAAAAGAGGGAGGAGAAGGAGGTGGAGTTACTCACGGTCTTGCTGGACGGGGCCACTATCCACGCTGCCCCCCAGCCCCGGCTTCTCGCAGAACGGGGGAGCCCAGCCAGCCTTGCAGTGACAGTTCTGGTTGCTGTTACACACCTAAGACAATCAGAGAAGGGGGTGGAGTGAGCCCCAAAACTTATTCCCGGGGCTCCAGGTACAGGAAGACAAATACAATCCTCAGAGCTCCAGGCTCCCCTGATGCCATCCGGGGCAGAATATTTCCCTTCATCCTCCTGAGTGTTTTTTTTCCTCTCCTTCCCGTCCCTCCACGCAAAACAACAAATCTCCTTGGCTTCTTCCTTTCCCCCACCCACCCCCTTTTCAACGGGCGCAGGCGTCATAAAGAAATGCAGGAGGTCCTCGACTTACAAACCACAACGGAGGCCGGAATCTCACGTCGTTGAGGGAAGCAGCAGTGCGCCTGCTTAGCTCAACGACCGCAACCCCGGGCTCCCGGCTACAGTCGTTCAAATATTCATTTATGGGGGGTCATGAAGCGGATAGAGACGGGGCAGGAGGAAACCACAGGTTGTAAGTCAGGACACCATCACAACTTTAAAAAGTCGCTGAAAAAAATGACCCTAACTCTCTACTCCGAGCCTACTCCGAGCCTACTCCAAGCCTGAAAATCCGGGTTACATTTTGGCACATAGGATTGGCAACATTGGGGTGGAGAGACTGCCGACTAAATGACGCCTTTATCTCCCATTCAAAGACGCAGGTACTCCTTGACTTACAATCACAGTGGAACCCCGAATTTCCCTCACTAAGCAAGACAGTTGTTAAGTGATTTAAACCCCGCCCCCCCCCAATTTTACGACCTTTCTTCCCACTGTTGTTCAGTGAACCTCTGTAGTTGTTAAGCTAGTAAAAAACTAACCCTCCGGTCAGAGGCGGGATTAAAAAATCTCAGCGACTGGTTCGCTACCCGGTTGCTGGGTGGCCGTGGCCGTGATAGGCATGGCCTACCGGAACTTCCAGGAGAGACTGTTTATCGCTTTCCCCAGAGTCCGGAGGCTTCACTCGGGCCTCTGGGAGGGCGAAAACAGCCTTCCCCTGGGATCTGGAGACCCTCCGGAAGTCGGAAACAGGCCCGTTTCTGGATTTCCATAGGCCTGTTTTTTGCCCTTCCAGAACCTCCGCAAAGACCCTGCATTTACCTGCATTGAAAATGGGCTGTGCGGAGACTCCTGGGAAAGGAGGGGAGGGGTGGGTGGAGCCAGCCAGTCGTTCAAATACTGGTTCGGCAAACCAGATGCAAATTTAACATCCGGTTTGCCCAAACCGGTCCCAACCGGTAGAATCCTACCCCTGCCTCCGATCCTGACTCAGATTGGATCCTACATTATCCAGGGACACATATATCCACCTTCATTCGTAGTAAAACAGTTGTTAAGCGAATCCGGCTTCCCACTTGGCTTGGCTCATCAAAAGGTTGCAAAAGGGGATGGGGTGACCCCAGAACATTGAGACCGTCATAAATACGAGACCGTTGCCGAGCGTCTGAATGTTGATCACATGACACACACCCCAGGGATGTTGCAACGGTCGTAAGCGTGAAAAACGGCCATAAATCCTCTTTTTTTTTTTTGCAGTATAACTTTGAATGGTCACTAAACAGCTGGCTGAGGAATTCTGGGAGTTGAAGTCCACAAGTCTTAAAAGTTGCCAAGGTTGGAGACCCCTGATCTATAGGGTTGCTAGTGACATGTGCAAAAGGGTTTATTTGCACACCTGCTGTTGTGCCCCGCCGATGGAGCTGGCAGCAGAGTCGGACAGTAGTGAGGAGGTTAGGGAGAAACCCAGGCCAGTCCTGGAGGCTGAGGAAGGCTCGGATAACGGCTCTGCATCGGAGGCAGAGATGGGGCCAGGACAGGCTGGCAATTATCAGCTGCCTTTGGAGTCGGAAATCAGTGAGGCAGAAGAACAGCTGGAGCCTGTTCCCGATGTGCACATGCACAGAGCTGCCAGGAGAAGGGAACAATTAAGAACCCAGGGTGGACATGGGAGTAAGGGCACAGGTGGATGATGAATGGTCCCTCCCATCAGGATTAAAAGAGGAGCAAAAGGAGAAGGGGCTTTTGCAGGAAACAACTCGCTCGCTTGTTCGTTCCAGCCTCGTGAAAATTTGTCTGTGTAATCCAGCCCTTCCCTGTCAGCACTGAGTGTGGAACTATTTACCGAGCAGCGTTCCAGGATTGATAAAGGTCTTAGCTAATCAGCCTACCTTCGCAAGACAGTTTGCCAAGCCATTGGCTGACTGTGAATGAAATAAATTCACATTAAGGTAATAAAAGAGGTTTTTGCTGGAACTCAAAATAGGGGAGGCCCAAGACAGAACACCTTCCTCCAGATCAAAAACGGCCTCTTGTTTGAAAATTTCAATGCATTAAATAAAACTCTTGCCTCATTTTTTTCCCCCCAAAAAAAGATATCCCCGAACAAAAAAAGTCGGCATCGAACTTCAGAAATAAATCGAAGGTTTTCACTGTTAACTCACCCCATGGCCATGACATTTGGAGATGCATTTCTCCAGGTCGAAAAAGGAAGCATTTTGACACCGCTGGTCTTTGCACACCTGCGAGGAAGTCACAGTAGCAAATTAGCACTGATTTTAGAGTCAATTCTGATTTAAAAAATCTCAGCGATGGATTAGGTGCCATCAAGGCGCATCATCCCACGTAAATAGATTTTTTGTTTTCCTCCCAACATCCTGTCCTCATTGGTCGTTCAAATGTTCAAAGAGTCACCCCCACTGGAAGCATCAACTTTGCTACTCATTGCTCAAATTTTTAATGGGGTTTTTTAAGGGGGAAAGGTCCAGGGCGGGTGGGGGAGACAGCCCGCACGGAACTGGGGGCAGCCGGGCCGGCTTGCGCGCCTGGGGGGCCTCGGGGGTTCCCGTGTCGGGGGGGCAGACAGAGGGTGGGCAGCCGGGGGCCAATTTTATTAGCACGGTGACTGGGAGAGGTAGGTATGCGGGGGGTAGAGGGCCATATCCGGTTAGGGGATCGCGCTCCCGATGTTTACAAGCGGTAGCGCGCTCCGACCCTCCTTACCCATCCTGTAGTCCTGGTTGTCCAGAATCTCAGGCCCTGAATACCCGGCTGCTGTTGTGCAATGCCAGGTCCGTGATTAATAAGGCCCCCCTGATCTCTGAGTTGGCTCAGGAGGAGGCCGCGGACCTGGTAGGTGTCACCGAAACCTGGTTGGGCCCAGAGGGAGGTGTCCCTCTGGTTGAGATGTGCCCACCAGGTTTCCTTGCATTTCACCAGCCTAGGGCTCAGGGAAGGGGTGGCGGGGTGGCGGTGCTTATAAAGGAAGTCCTTTGTCCTAGGGAGGCCACTGTCCCTCAGACGGCTGGCTGTGAATCTCTTTTTGTGAAGTGGGGGCAAGGGGTTCAGATGGGCCTTTTGTTGACGTACCTGGCTCCCTGCCACGTCTCATCAGCCCTGCCCGGACTCCTAGAGGTGATAGCCGGGCTGGCGGTTGAGACCCCCAGGCTTTTGGTCATGGGGGATTTCAACCTGCCATCGCTCGGTGAAACCTCTGGGTTGGTCCGGGAGTTCTTGGCTTCCATGACGGCCATGGACCTAACCCAGTTAGTTTCTGCTCCCACTCACATAGGAGGACACACGCTGGACCTGATTTTTGTCTCTGGGCAGTGGTCGAATGACTGTAAGTGCGGGGATTTAGTCATCACTCCCTTGTCATGGACAGATCATTCCCTCCTTAGACTGGACTTCTGTTCCGCCACCCCCCACCGCAGGGAGGCGGAGCCACTTAGATGGTTCCGCCCCAGGCGCCTAATGGACCCGGAGCGGTTCCAGAGGGAGCTTGGGCCATTTCCTGAGTCTCTGGCTCTCAGCTCGCCTGGAGACCTGGTGGCCACCTGGGATGGGTTGGCCGCCGGGGCTCTAGACCGAGTTGTGCCTCTGCGACCTCTGACCCGGCACAGATCCCATTTGGCTCCGTGGTTTACGGAGGAGCTACGGGAGATGTAGTGCCGGAAAAGACGTCTAGAGGGCATTTGGAGGGCGACTCGTTCTGAATCTGACCGAACACAGGTAAGATCTCATATTAAGACTTACCTTGTGGCGATAGGGGCGGCGAAATCTTCGTATTTCTCCGCCCTTATTGCGTCGGCAGGAAATCGGCCTGCCGCCCTGTTTAGAGTGACCCGCTCTCTGCTCGAACCGAGAGCGCGGGATGACCTCTTGCAGGGTAGAGCAGAGGAGTTTTCTCGATTCCTGCATGATAAAATCGCTCAGATCCGGGAGGGGCTTAACTCCAATTGGATGGTCCCGGGGGAGGTGTCCGGGGCAGGTCTTGTGAATGTTATTTGGGGAGAGTTCGATCCTGTGACCGCCGAGGGTGTGGACAGGTTGCTGGGGAGTCTGAATGCCACCACCTGTTTATTGGACCCGTGCCCTTCCTGGCTGGTTTCGGCCGCCAGGGAGACGACACGAGGCTGGCTCCAGGGGATTATCAACGCTTCTCTGAGAGAGGGGTCGCTCCCGACCGCCCTGAAGATGGCGGTGGTGCGGCCCCTCCTCAAGAAGCCTTCCCTGGATCCAGCTGTTTTAAATAACTTTCGTCCAGTCTCCAACCTGCCCTTTGTGGCGAAGGTTGTTGAGAGTGTGGTGGCACGTCAGCTTCCTCAGTACCTGGAGGAAACAACTTACCTCGATCCGTTCCAATCGGGCTTCAGGCCTGGGCATAGCACTGAGACGGCATTGGTCGCGTTGGTTGATGATCTCTGGAGGGCTCGTGACAGAGGGTTCTCCTCTGTCCTGGTCCTATTAGATCTCTCGGCGGCTTTCGATACTATCGACCATAGTATCCTGTTGCGACGGTTGGAGAGGTTGGGAATTGGGGGAACCGTCTTTCGATGGTTCTCCTCCTTCCTCTCCGACCGTTCGCAATTTGTGTTGGCGGGAGGGGAGAGGTCCACCTCTAGGCCCCTGGTTTGTGGGGTGCCTCAGGGGTCGGTTCTCTCCCCTCTTTTGTTCAACATCTATATGAAACCGCTGGGCGAGATCATCCGTGGTCTTGGGGTGAAGTGTCATCTCTATGCAGATGACACTCAGTTATACATCTCCACCCCGGACCACCCCAACGATGCTGTGGGGGCTATGTCCAGGTGCCTGGAGGCCGTGCGGGATTGGATGGGCGGGAACAGGCTCCGGCTCAACCCATCCAAGACCGAGTGGCTGTGGTTCCCGGCGCCCCGATATAGCCAGTTGACTCCGTCGCTGGCTATTGGGGGGGAAATTTTGCCCCCCACAGAGAGGGTTCGCAATCTGGGAGTCCTCCTGGATGTGCGGCTGTCGCTTGAACACCATGTCGCGGCCGTCTCCAGGGGGGCATTTCATCAGATCCGTCGGATCTACCGGTTGCGGCCCTTTCTGGATCGGGACGCCCTGCGCACGGTCACTCAGGCCCTTGTCACCTCTCGCCTGGACTATTGTAATGCCCTCTACATGGGGCTCCCTGCGGGGAGCACCCGGAGACTCCAACTGGTGCAGAATGCGGCCGCGCGGGTGATCATGGGGGCGTCACGTAGCGCCCACGTGACGCCTCTCCTGCGCGAGCTGCATTGGCTGCCAGTGGCTTTCCGGGTTCGCTTTAAGGTTCTGGTTCTGACCTTTAAGGCGATCCATGGCATTGGACCAGGTTACCTACAGGACCGCATCCTACCGGTGATCTCCAGCAGGCCAGTGCGTGCACACAGGGAGGGCCTTCTCCGGGTTCCGTCGGCTGCCATGTGTCGCCTGGCGGTCCCAAGGGGTAGGGCCTTCTCTGTGGCGGCCCCTGCCCTCTGGAATACTCTGCCACCGGAACTGCGTACCGACATGGACCTGAGGTCCTTCAGGCGCGCGTTGAAGACCTGGCTTTTCGAGCAGGCCGGCCTGGGCTGAGAGAGGGTTTTAATGTGTCTCCAGTAATTTTAATTCGGGGGTTTTAAGGGGGTGGGGTGGGCTTTTTATTCGGCCAAATATCCAATTTAATCTATTTTAACTTTTGTATTATTGTTGGGGTTTTAGATTGGCTGTACACCGCCCTGAGTCCCTAGGGAGAAGGGCGGTATAAAAACTAAATAAATAAATAAATAAATAAATAAAATTGGATCCAGGAAGCAAGATGTGTACCAAAAATGAAGAATGCCAAATAAATGGGGCAAGGAAAGCTGCCCCGTTTATTCCTCGGTCTCAAAGCAGAAGTAATTCTTCCAAGCGAGATTCCCTCAAAGTTCTCTTTAACGAGATTTATGGAGACGAAAAGGGGCCGGTTTGCAAGAAGTTTAAAATTGTTTTTCCCCCCCTTTAATGCAGGGGGTTCTTTGATAACTTGTGGACTCTGATGACTTGTGGACTTCGA
Organism: Bungarus multicinctus; assembly: GCA_023653725.1. Taxonomy (NCBI): domain Eukaryota; kingdom Metazoa; phylum Chordata; class Lepidosauria; order Squamata; family Elapidae; genus Bungarus; species Bungarus multicinctus. Next base: position 4,317,982 of record CM042849.1, read on the forward strand.
CTCTCAGAATGCCCCAGCTGGCTGAGGAATGCTGGGAGTTGAAGTCCAGAAGTCTTAAAAGTTGTCATGTTTGGAGATTCCCCCGCCTTAATAGATCAGGGTAGGGGATCCTGTGGGGTTGTACCAGTGTTTGTTCTATGTCACAAGAGTTGTTGTCGTCCGCTAGCAACCTGCGGAGACGACAGCAGAGTCGGTCAATGGGGAGGAACATGGGCCAGTCCGGGAGTCTAGGGAGGGCTTGGATGAAGTGTCCTGCATCCGATGCAGAGATGGAGCCAGGGCCATCTGGGAGTGATGTGCTGACTTTGGAGCCTCCAGAATCTGGCAGCAGCGAGGCAGAGGAATAGCGGGAGCCTGTTCCCAGTGCGCACGTGCACAGAGCTGCCAGAAGGCAAGAACAGTTAAGACAAAAGGGGCGACTCGGAAGTAAGGCTTGGAGGTGATTGGTAAGACATAAGAAATAAAGGAGGAGCAAAGGGACAGGAGTCTTTGCAGGAAGCAACTTTGTCCGTACTGGTCGGTTTGAAACCGGAAGCTCGGTGTTGAATTTGTGCTCTGTTTTGGCCTTGTATAACTAATTGGAAATTTAGTCGTTGGCAGCATTTCAAGGAAGATAAAAGTGGGTGCTTATCAGACTTATCCTGAAGGACTTTGACAGAGTTCCGTGGGACTCTTTACAAACTCATTAATGGGCTGTGAATGGCTAAAATTCACAGCCGTTGAAATAAAGAAAAAAGGGTTTTTGGGACTAACGTGTGTTTGTTAGTGTCTCCATAAGCCTTGGTCAAAACAACAGCATGGAGAAGATAGCAGGAGGCTATTATTCAGGGGTCTCCAACCTCGTCAACTTTAAGCCTGGCGGACTTCAACTCCCAGCAAATCTGGCTGGGGAATTCTGGGAGTTGAAGTCCACCAGGCTTAAAGTTGACGAGGTTCGAGACCCCTGAACTAAACCTGTGTCTCCTGTATCCTGAGCATTTTGTGAAGCTTTCACAATCTGCTGTCAACTCGTAAAGCTTTCCTGGCCTGCCATAGTTGCCGTAGGCAGGAGTGAGGAGGGGGAACTGATGGAGCAGCATGGCATCTACAAGCAGAAGTATATTCCACACATATCTTCTTCAAGGCTGTATCCCAGGCTACCGGGACCAAGTGAAGAGGCGAGAGACATGATCTCTACAGCCCGTGAAAGTGCTTAGTTGGAGAATCTGATTTATGACACACCCTGGAAGGAGGGGGGAAATAGGGTCATAGGTGGGCCGTAAATTACATCAGGCAGAGCTGACTTCATTTGGGTATTGTGCCGACATGTTGCTCCTAATAAATAACTGGATTTCTTTGGAAACTTGGCTTAAGGCTCATGGTTTAATTAGGGCATCCATCGGAACCCTGACATCTGCATTCACACATGCATCACATTCGTGCAGAGATGCGGGCACTGAACCCAAATTACAGGTTAGCCCTCACCTTACAATGGCTCATTTAGTGACCGTTCAACCTTACAACGGCCACCGAAAAATGTGACTTACTGTCATTTTTCACAAGTTACGACCATTGCGATGTCCCCCGTGATCAAAATTCGGACGCATGATGAACCGACTCGTATTTAGGACAGTCGCAGCGTCCTAGGGAGGTGGGTGTGTGTGTGTCGTGGTCCCGCAATCCTCTTTTGGGACCTTCTAGGAAACAAAGTCCATGGGGAAAGCCGGTTTTGCTTAGCAACCGTGTTGCCAACTGAACGGCCGCAGTGTATTCGCTTCGCAAACTGAAGCGGAAGGAAAAGGTCGTCCATTGGAGCAAAAACTCCCTTGACAAATGTCTCGCTTAGAAACATAATTCTGGAGCTGCACGGTGGTCATAAGTCGAGGACTACCTGTACTTTTTCTAGATTACCCTGCCGTTTAAATAGTCCAGCCGGTTTGTGGAGGTTATGACCAGTGGTGGGAATCAAAAATGTTTTTACTACCGGTTCTGTGGGCGTGGTTTGGTGGGCATGGCTTGGTGGGCATGGCAGGGGAAGGATATGCTACAAAATCCCCCTTCCCTCCCCACCCCACTAACCTGCTTTCCAGCTCCATTCTCCTGGGCAGGGCAACCAAAGGAGACCCAGCCAATCAGCTGGGACTCAATGGGAGGCAGGGAAGAGATGGGGTTGGCGGAGCCAGTCAGAGGTGGGCTTGGCTGGTTCTCCAATTACTCAACATTTCTGCTACCGGTTCTCCAGAACTGGTCAGAACCGTCTGAATCTGCCATCTTGGACATCACCCTTTGAGGACCTTGTGCCAGAGGTGATCTCCACAAACCTAGGTTTAATCGAGGTTAAAGACAACTGCAGATGTCTATGAAGATTCTCAAATCCTTCAGGTCCTACTTGACCCAAAGTTGGTTTTTTCCCAAAAGAAACTAGACCTCCTTGGGGAGGGGGGGGGGGGAAGGTTCCTTGAAGACCTTTTGCTTCTCATCCAAGAAGCTTCTTCAGGTCGAACTGGAGAAGAACGGAAGAAGCTCCTTGGATTAGAAGCAACACGTTTTCAGAAAAATAAAGCAAGAAAGTCCAGTTGTCTTTTGGAAAAAGCACCATTGGGATTGAACCGGGACAGTCTTATGTGCAAATTTGGGGGTGCTCAGGCCGGGCTCAAGAAGCTCACCAGAACAATGGTGGGATTCAATTTTTTTTTACTACCGGATCTGTGGGTGTGGTGTAGTTTGGTGGGAGTGGCTTAGTGGGTATGGCTTGGTGGGCGTGGCAGGGAAAGGTTACTGCAAAATCCCCCTTCCCTGCCCAGCCCACTGACCTGCTTTCCAGCTCCGTTCTCCTGGGCAGGGCAACCAAAGGAGACCGAGCCGATCAGTTGGGACTCAATGGGAGGCAGAGAAGAGATGGGGTTGGCGGGGCCAGTCAGAGGTAGGATTGGCCGGTTCTCCAAACTACATCAAATTTTCACTACCGGTTCTCCAGAACCGGTCCGAACCAGCTAAATATACCACCTCTGGTTAAGACCAATGTAGCCGCTATGTGAAACATGCCATGCAGCCAGGACCTGTTGCATCCCGAAATGCAGAAAGTTAGAAACTGGTCGCTCTTTCCCTTCTCTTGAGGACTCACCAACCCATCTCCGCACTTGGTGCCCGTCATCACGAGACCCGGATCGGAGAGGTCTCCCTCGTCATCCTTGGTGGCATAGACCAAAGTCCCACGGCATTTGATCTCCTGCCCGTTAAACCGGATGGTGGTGTCCATGGAGATGGTGTTGGTGCCTTTGGGCTTGGCCGCTGGGCTTTGACACTGGATCTTCCCACATTTGGCATCTCTGGGAGAAAAAAAGAAGGAAGTCCTATCAGGAGGAGAACGAGAAGGTTCAAGAGATGGGATCCCCTGATGGTCTGGATGTTGTCGTTCGCCGGCAGCAGGTGCGGACGGCTGAGGAGAGCGAGGATTCAGATGAGGGGACAGGACCATTGGGGAGTGGAGGGCTGCCTTCAGAGATTGTGGGGGCTGGCAGCAGCGATGAGGAGGTTCCCGAGGAGCCTGTGGCAAGTGTGCGTGCACGCAGGGCTGAAAGAGCAGCTGCAGCAGCATGGGCGACTCGGGAGTAAGGCTGCAAGGTGACGGCCCCTCCTTCAAGAAGATAAAAGCCAGCTGTGAATCGTTCTTTGCAGGAAGCAAAGACGTTTTGAAACTCAGTCTCGTGGACATTGCAGTATCTTAGTATTTGAAGACTCTTGTGTTGTAAAATATTTCTTATCTGTTATTCTATCTCTATCTCTCTCTCTCCATCCATCATCTATCTCTCCATCATATCTTCTATCCATCCATCCATCCATCCATCCATATCTATCTATCTCTCTCTCTCTCCATCCATCATCTATCTCTCCATCATATCTATCTCTATCTATCTATCTATCTATCTATCTATCTATCTATCTATCTATCTATCTATCTATCTATCCATCCATCCCTATCCATCCATCCATCCATCCATCCATCTCTATCTATTTATCTATCTATCTATCTATCTATCTATCTATCTATCTATCTATCCTAAATTAGCATATAACATTGGGAAAAAATCACAGCTACAAAGATATATATGAGTCAAGTCATTGGGCCTACCCTCTATCCACTGTAAAAAAAACAACACAAAACCCAACCATAGCTACCCCTGAACCGGGACAGATCCAGATAGCATGCTCTGGGTTGCTGCTGCTGCAAACTTCCCCTGACTTGGCAACAACTGGAAGTCAAGGACTGGGCTTCCCAGAAGGAACATCTGGATCCTTCTGCCGCTAGGCACTCACTTCTTGGCGCACTTCACGTAGTTGCCGTGTCGGTCCTTCCCACAGTTGCCGTACATGTCACCGGCCCTGTTGACATCCTGGAAGCAGGCATCGGGGGCCGGCCAAGCACCTGGGGAGTGGGGGGGGCAGAGAGAAGGTCCAATTTAGCACCCCTTGCCAAATATGCTCTCCCAGGGGTGGGATTCAAAGTTCTTAACAACTGATTCTGTGGGCGTGGCCTAATTTGTGGGTGTGGCTTGGTGATCATGGGACTGGCTGGGCACGGCTTGTATGTAAATATTGTAAACATATATGTAAAGATTGAATTTTTTATTTTTTTAAAAAGAGCAACTTTTACCCAAAATCAGGCCAAGCAAGCAGGCAGATTGAGTTGCTCACAGAATCACTCAGAGATCTATCTTTCTGCAATCAGCTACCTGAGTCTGCACTGAAAAATAGAAGCTTCAATCCTAAGGAAGGTTCGGCTCTGCTCTCAGGCCACTTCTGCCTCCCCCAACCCCTGAATACCACCCCTGATTGGGCCTCAGAGAAGCCTCCTGGGCGGGGTGGGTGGGGAGGGGAGGGGCCAGCTAGTGGGGCACCCCTGGGCCCTCCCCAAATGTACAAGTCCTCGAACTTATGACCAGAATGGAGCCCAAACTTTCTGCTGTTCACCTGTTAAGATTTTCAGTTATCATTTTGGTTTTCTCCTTGTTAATTGTGAGGTCGGCTATTTCCCCGAATTTTTCTACCCGCTGTATTAATTTTGGTCCCGTCTCCAATGGTTCTTTTATGAAGAATATTAAGTCATCGGCAAATGCTGGGACCTTATATTCTTCTTGTTTTATTTTAAGCCCTCTTATCTCCCGATTTGATCTTTATCCTTATCAGCAGAATCTCCAATGTCAGGATAAAAAGCAGAGGTGACAATGGACAGCGTTGCCGTACTGAAGTTACAACCGCGTTGAAAAAAGTGGGTTCTAGTCCCGACTAACGCAAGAAAGGCGGTTGGGTGACTTTGCGCCAATCACCAGGAGACGGTGAGTTCTAGTCCCGCCTTATGTGGGAAAGTTAGCATGGTGATTTTGGGCCAATCACCAGGAGATGGTGAGTTCTAGTCCTGCCTTAGGCATCAAAGTCGTCTGGGTGACTTTGGGCCAATCGCCAGGAGACAATGAGTTCTAGTCCCGCCTTATGTGGGAAAGTTAGCATGGTGATTTTGGGCCAATCACCAGGAGATGGTGAATTCTAATCCTGCCTTAGGCATGAAAGTCTTCTAGGTGATTTTGGGCCAATCACCAGGAGACGGTGAGTTCTAGTCCCAACTAAGGCATGAAAGCTGTCTAAGTGACTTTGGGCCAATCACCAGGAGACAATGAGTTCTAGTCCCAACTTAGGCATGAAAGGCGGCTGGGTGACTTTGGGCCAATCATCAGGAGACAGTGAGTTCTAGTTCTGCCTTAGGCATGAAAGTCTTCTAGGTGATTTTGGGCCAATAACCAGGAGATGGTGAGTTCTAGTCCCAACTTAGGCATGAAAGGCGGCTAGGTGACTTTGGGCCAATCACCAGGAGACGGTGAGTTCTAGTTCTGCCTTAGGCATGAAAGTCTTCTAGGTCACTTTGGGCCAATCACCAGGAGATGGTGAGCTCTAGTCCCGCCTTAGGCATGTAAGCTGGCTGGGTGACTTTGGACCAATCAGGAGATGGTGAGTTCTAATCCCTCCTTAGGCATGAAAGTCTTCTAGGTGACTTTGGGCCAATCACAAGACTAGGAGACAGTGAGTTCTAATCCTGCCTTAGGCATCAAAGCCGTCTGGGTGACTTTGGGCCAATCACCAGGAGACGGTGAGTTTGGGCCAATCACCAGGAGACAGTGAGTTCTAGTCCCGCCTTAGGCATGAAAGCCAACTGGGTGATTTTTAGCCAGTCCCTCTCCCTCAGCTCAACCCACCTCACAAGGTTGCTGTTGTGAGGAAAATAGTAGGAGGAAGGTGTGTTAGATGCATCCGCCATCTTGATTTATTAGTAAAAGGCAGGATACAAACAAATGAATAAAAGCCACTGGCTGAGAGAGGGAGGGAAGGAGATGCTCACCTTGCCCCCACAGCTGGATGCATTGTTGATGGTGCGTCATGCACATGCCGTTGTAACAATACTCCTCTCCGTGGGAACACGTGGAGCCATCCAACAAGTAGACATTGGCAGGACAGTAGGGTGAAGCGCCCGTACAATATTCCGGGAGATCACATGATCCAGCTGGCTCCCGACACATGATCCCGGCCGTCTTGAGCTATGGAAGCCAAACGGAAACAACAGACAGAGAAAATTTCCACCAAAGAAGTAAAGATGAGCCAAGATTCATCTCCATCATCTCGGCCATCTTTGATGGGATGCGGCGAACGATGGTTGTGGAGAATAACACGCAAGAAAGCATTGCCATGGGACGACAAGTTGATGACGAGAGAATCCTCTGAAGATCTCTGGAAGGAATGGCCACCCTGCCTCGGTCAATCTTAAGATCCCTTCTTCCAAGCAAAAATATCTCTTACTAGCTCGATACTCGTGCTTCGCTATGAAACGATGTGGTGGGGCTTAGTTTATGGGGAGGAAAATAAGGGGGGCGGAATTCTGCCTCTGCCTACCAACATCCATCAGTATTCATCTGGCTAGCATCCTGTCAGTGTGTGTGTGAGAGAGTTGAGGACTGTTCGGAAACTGAAAGAGTATTTGCTGGGTGAGCAAGGAGACAGCAAGGAACCTGGGCGTGGCTTAGCTCAACTGTACTAAAGCTGCTTGGTGCTCTGAAACTAAAACTGAAACTCTTCTGCTTGTATTTTGCATTTGGAAGAGATTTCTTTTCAGGTGGGGAAGTGGGAGTAGAACTCCATAGCATCAAAGGGTATTAATAATAATAATAATATAGGAAATACTAATGCTCTGATGGTCATTTCGAAAAATCCTTTCTTAGTGAGCCCTTAGAAACCAAGAGGAACATACGTGTCAAATTTCAAGTTTGTAGGCTTTACGGTTCTGGAGATTTTGTGATGATGCGTGTATTTTGCTTTTATAGATACAGATTGTGGTGGAATGCAGTCTGGATTCCCAGCAGGGAGGGGGCCACATTCCAGAGGAGCGAGAGACGATTCATTGCAGAGAGTTTGTGTATGAGAAAGGGGGTGAAGACAGCTCCTGCCTAATTGATCCCAAAGTATATATTTTAACGAGTTCAGGTAGTCATCTTATTATTTTTTATTGCTTCATTTGTTTATTTATATTCCACCTTATTATTATCATAAATGACTCAAGGTGGTGAACATAAGGAAAGGCCTTATTATTATTATTTTTTCTCATTGCAAATGTCCTCGACAGATGATCCTCATTTAGCGACCGCCTCGTTATGTTCACAATTGCGACCGTGATGGAAAAAGTAACTTTTCCAACCAATCCTCGCACTGAAAACCTTCGCAGGTCTTGTAAAGCCAAGAAAAGTTCGTGAAAATTTGCAGCAACGACCAAGTTGCCGTTCCCAACTGTGGTCGCTAAATGAGGATTACCTGCACTGAACTCTCCCGTTTCCATTTCCTCCCCAATCAAGCCAGACCCTTTGACTCAGGGGTGAGATGCACATATTTTTACTACCGGTTCTGTGGGCGTGGCTAGGTGGGAGTGGCTAGGTGAGCATGGTCATGTGACCGGGTGGGTGTGGCTTCTTCCTTTTTTTTTTTTGCAGCACACACATACCCCACACTCCATTTTTTATTTTATTTTTTGGCCTCCTGGGCCTCAGGGAAGCCTCTTGAGCAAAGCAGTAAGACAGCAAGAGGGATCCCGGCACAGCTGATTGTCAGAACAGCTGATCATCGGGAGGGAAAAGAAATAAATAAATATCGGTTCGGCTGGACGGTAACATTTTTTACTACCAGTTCGCCCGAACCAGGCTGAACCAGTAGAATACCACCACTGCTTTGGCCCCAAGAATTCCCATGCTCCACAGCCTTGGCCCGCATTCTGCTTTTATTACCTTGCAGGAATTACAACATTCCCCGTGGGCGCACTCAGCTCCGGCTTTCAGCGTGCAATTCTGGGGGTTGCAGCAAAGATTGGTGCATTCCTGCGGGAGAAAAAAGTGGATTTTGTTTCACTCAGCATCACTGGGATTTGGGGGTTGGGAAGCCCAGCACATTCACGGGGTCTCTGCCAAATAAGCTTTGATTATTAGAAAAACTTCCCTTCAGGAACGCGGATTCCCATGTGTTGATGCCATCGTGCATCATGGGCCAGGCGCGTCTTTTCCCTGTCTATTTATTTGACTTTCATCCCGCCTTATTAGTTTTACAAATAACTCGAGGTGGTGAATATATCCAAAAGATCTCCCTATTTCTATTCTATTTCTTTAATTTTTTCCCACAACAACCCTGTGAGGTGGACCGACTGACCCAATGTCACCCAGGTGGATTTCAGGGCTAAGGCAGGACTAGGAACTCACAATCTCCTGGTGACTAACCCAGTCATCCAATTGACTTTCCTGCCTAAGATAAAATTAGAACTCCCCAACTCTGTGTAATTGGCCGAAAATCATCCAGTTGGACAAAACTAGAACTTCCCATCTCTGGGTGATTGGCCCAAAGTCACCCAGCTGGCTTTCCTGCTTAAGGCAAGACTAGAACTCACCATCACTGGGTGATTGGCCCAAAGTCACCCAGCTGGCTTTCCTGCCTAAGGCAAGACTAGAACTCACCATCACCGGGTGATTGGCCCAAAGTCACCCAGCTGGCTTTCCTGCCTAAGGCAAGACTAGAACTCACCATCACCGGGTGATTGGCCCAAAGTAACCCAGTTGGCTTTCCTGCCTAAGACAAAACTAGAACTTACCATCACCAGGTGATTGGTCCAAAGTCACCCAGCTGGCTTTCCTGCTTAAGGCAAGACTAGAACTTACCATCACCAGGTGATTGGCTCAAAATTACCCAGCTGGCTTTCCTTCCTAGGGCAAGACTAGAACTCACCGTCTCCTGGTTAAGCCAGCACCTTAACCCCTAAACCAATTTTCCCCATCAGATCCTTGGGTTTTAACCCTCTCCCTGCCTCGCCATAAGACTCTAACCCTGCTGCTTTGATCCTGGACAGTCTTGCGGGTTTCCCATCCCAGGCTGACTACCCCCCCCCCCATTGCTTCCCAATGCCACGCAAACCCCCCCCCCCAATTCCCAGCCTACCTCGGCCTCCCCACAGTCACATTCCTCCCCTTCCTCCAAAAATCCATTGCCGCACTTCTTCCCCACGACCAGATCTTTGGTGTCCGGCAGGTTGAAAAGGCAGACACCTCCTCCTTTCTGGAAGTAGCCCTCCAACTGATTCCGGCTGCAGGAGCTGAAGACCCGGGGGAAGGGGTGCCTGGAATTGGAGGAGGGGGTGAGAGAGAGAGAACAACTCAGGACCCGAAAAGCTGGATTTTGCAGAATTTCGCTACCCCGCTCCGAATCCGAGACGGCAGGCTCCATTTCTAAACATTTCAATCAGGTGGATTTACAGGAAGTCCTCAACTTATGACTATAATTGAGCCCCAAAACTAGCTAAGCAAGACAGTGGTTGATGTTGTAGCCTGCCTGGCAGCAGAGTTGGACAGTAGTGAGGAGGTTGGGGAGGAACCCGGGCCAGTCCTGGAGGCTGAGGAAGGCTCGGATGTGGGGTCTGCGTTGGAAGCAGAGATGAGGCCAGGGCAGGTTGGCAATTGTCAACTGCCTTTGGAGTCGGAAATCAGTGAGGCAGAAGAACAGCTGGAGCCTGTTCCCGATGTGCACATGCACAGAGCTGCCAGGAGAAGGGAACAATTAAGAACCCAGGGTCGACGTGGGAGTAAGGGCACAGGTGGACGATGAATGGCCCCTCCCATCAGGATTAAAAGAGGAGCAAAAGGGGAAGGGGCTTTTGCAGGAAACAACTCGCTCGTTCGTTCGTTCCAGCTTCGTGAAGATGTGTCTGTGTAATCCAGCCCTTCCCTGTCAGCACTGAGTGTGGAACTATTTACCGGGCAGCGTTCCAGGATTGATAAAGGTCTGAGCTAATTACTCTACCTTCGTAAGACTGTTTGCCAAGCCGTTGGCTGACTGTGAATGAAATAAATTCACATTGAGGTAATAAAAGAGGTTTTTGCCAGGACTCAGAATTGACCTAGTGCTTTTTCGGGAGGCCTAGGACAGAACAGTTAAGTGAGCTTTGTCCCATTTTATGACCGACCTTGTCATGGTTGCTAAGGGAATGACTGCAGTTGTTAGTACAGGGACTCCCCGACTTATAGCTGTTTTGTTAGAGACTGTTTCAAAGTTATAAGGGCGCTAGGAGGAAACAGGATTTATGGCCGTTTTTCACACTTACGACCGTTGCAGCCTCCCCAGGGTCACATGATCGAAATTCGGACGCTTGGCAACTGACCCGTATTTATGACAGGGTTAGTTATCCCCAGGGTCATGCTATCTGCTTTTGTGACCTTCGGACAAGCAAAGTCAATGGGGGAAGCCGGATTTGCTTAACGACCGGGTTACTAACTAATCCATTGTGGGGATTCACTTATTAATAGTAGTGAGAAAGGTTGAAAAACTGGACAAAACTCACTCCAGAAAAAGTGTCACTCAACGAAAGAAAATTTGGGCTCGACGGCCCCCTTTCACCACCTTTCTTTCCACCGTCGTTAAGTGGATCACCGCCGTTGTTAAGCCAGTAACCCGCTTGTGAAGCGAATCCAGCTTCCTCGTCGACTCTGCTCATCGGAAGGTCGCAAAAGGTGATCGTGTGACACACACACACACACACACACACACACCAGAAAACTGTGACCGTCAGCTGCCGAGCGTCCAAATTTCGATCACATGACCCGGAGGGGTACTGCAACGGTCCTCAGCTTGAAAAAGTCCCTTTTTTTCAGGAACGGTCACTAAATGAATGGTCATAAGTCGAGAACTCAAGGGGCATGGTGGCTCAGGGGCTAAGATGTTGAGCTTGCCGATCGAAAAGGTCGGCAGTTCGAAACCCTAGCACTGCGTCCCGGAGGGAGCTCCCGTTCCTTGTCTCAGCTTCTGCCAACCTGGCAGTTCGAAAGCACGTAAAAAATGCGAGTAGAAAAATAGGGACCCCTTTGGCGTTTAGTCCTGCCGGCCTCATGATCACGGAGACGTCTCCGGATAGCGCTGGCTCTTCTTCGGCTTTGTAACGGAGATGAGCAGCGCCCCCTAGAGCCGGGGAACAACTAGCGCGTAGGTGTGAGGGGAACTTTTACTTTTACCTAAGTCGAGAACTCTCCGGATTTCTTGGCACACAGGGTGGGCTCCGGAAAAAATGGACTGCCAAGATGTTTGATCCAGCCTTTGCTTTGCACAGTGTCTTTAAATCCCGTTTTACACACTTACACACACACACACACACACATACAAACACACGTGTTGTCTTTAACAACTCCTCTTTGCTACCGTACAGCTGTTCGACTCCCACAGTCCTGCAATTTTCAAATAACCTGGTTTTAATTTACATTTTGTTGCGGTTTCCGCCGTAGAATCTGGCTGGAAAAGCAGGCAGGAGGGTGGGAGATGGGAAATTCTCAGCCTACCGCCCCCCCCCCCCCCCCGAGAACTTAACTATAGTCCACCAGGAACTAATTAAAAGCCCTTTCCCCTAATTCAAAGTTTATTGCCTTATCCTTTGTAAACACAAAAGCGTTTTAAAGGGGGCTCTTACAAGGCCGAGCTGCTGCCATTCTTCTGGCAAATAAACCCACATAAAGTAGCTATTTTCCCTATAAGCCAGCTTCCAGATGTGGAGAGGAGGATAAAACATACGAAAGACGGTTTGCGGGGATTTCGGAATGTTTAATTTAATGAAAAGAAGGACCAGGACTGACATGAGAACAGCTTGAGTAGACGGTTGGACTAGAACAGGGGTCATCAACCTTTTGGTCCTCAGGGACCATCAAACTCATCCTTTTAAATCCCGCGGACCAGAGACCCAGGGAAAATCCCCCCAAAAAAGTCTGCAGGAAAATCCCCCATCCTGTTTTCCTCCTGCTCGATCGTTCTTTATTTGGGATTGCAGAATACTATCTCCAGCTCCATTCTCAGGGAGAGAGAGAGAGAGAGAGACTTTTGGCTTCATGCAAGGAAAACAGCAGAAGCAGCAGAAGTCTTTCTTTCTCTCCCCCAAACTCCACCAGAAATGAGTCTTTGTGTCTTTGTTGTGCCGGCGCAGCCTCTTGGAGCAAGGAGGCCTTGCAGGGTCCCAAAGACTCGTTTCTGGCAGAGTTTGGGGGAGAAAAAGAAAGACTTTGGCTGCTTTCCTTGCGTGCAGCCAAAAGCAGAAGAAGGAAGAAGCGGAAAGAAGCAGCCCAGTGACCAGGCCAGGCGCGTGGGGCGAGTGAGGCACGTTCCCCCTCTCTGCTCTTCCCCCCCTCCCCTCACTACCTCGTGTTGTTCACAATGCAAGTGACACAAGCCTTGTGTTCCTGCGGGCCATGTGGGCGGCGCAGCCTTGTGTTCCTGCGCAGCCTGAATTCATTGCTTTGGGGGGACATTTCTCTGCGGACTACCAAAACTTTCTCACAGACCACCAGTAATCCCCGGCCACTGGTTGGCGACCACTGGACTAGATGACCTCCAGGGTCCCCTTCCGACTCTGTTATTTTGTATCAGGATTAAGGGTGACATGATAGCAGTCTTCCATTATCTGAGGGGCTTCCATTAACTGAGGAGTTCAAATTATTGTCCAAAGCACCAGAAAGCAAGAGAAGAAACGACGGGTGGAAACGAATCGAGGAACTAAGCAAGAATTTCCTGACAAATGAAGAACAATTAACCAGTGGAACTACCTGCTACCAGAAGTTGTGGGATGCTCCAACACTGGAGGTTTTCTAGTCCAACGCACGTCTGACTGCCTTTTCCACCAAGCAACCACGCCCCTCTGGAGACCCAAGAACAATCCGGAACGACACCGCCACCCCCTTCCCAAATGGGAGACACCCCACCCCCCTGCTTTACCCCGTGGCAGCAGCCATGACGCAGCCGCCCTGCGACGCCGTGGCCTCCACGCAGCAGCCTTCCGCGTCGTGGCTCATGCCGAAATTGTGGCCGATCTCGTGAGCCATGGTGGCCGCCGCTCCGATCGGCAACTCCGAGTGGTCCTGGTTTGGGAGGGGTTGGGGGGGGGGAGAGAGAGAGAGAGAGAGGGAAAGATCTCACCAGCTAGAAGAGAGGAGGGGACCACTTGGGAGAAGGGAGGGGGGGCAGCATTTGATTCCCCAAGCACCCGAGTCAAGGTAGCGTCAGCAGAATTGAGTGGGTGGGCTTTTATTCTGCAATCCAAGTTGGGGGGGGGGTTCCGAAGCATGTTGGGCTTGATTCTTGCAAGGGGAGGGGGATGGGGAGGAGAAGATGAACACCCCCCCCCAAAAAAAAAATTCTTGCCAATCCCTCCCCTCGTGCCCACGGCCAGCAGTTCGAGCCTGACTGGCTCAAAGATGACTCAGCTTTACGTCTTTCCGAGATCGATAAAATGAGGACCCCGATTGTTGGGGGCAAGAGGCTGACTCTGTAAATCGCTGTAAAACTATTGCTATTCTCTCCCTCTGCCTCTTTCCTTCCTTCTGTCCTTCCTTCATGCCTTTCTTTCTTTCTTTCTTTCTTTCTTTCTTTCTTTTTCTTTCTTTCTTCCTTCCTTCTTCCTTTTTTCTTTCCTTCCCTTCTATTCCGTCCTCCCTCCATTTTCTTTCTGTCTCTCTTCTTTCTTTCTTTCTTTCTTTCTTTCTTTCTTTCTTTCTTTCTTTCTTTCTTTCTTCCTTCCTTCTTCCTTTTTCTCTTCCTCTATTGTTCTCTTCCTTCCCTTCTTTTTCCTCTTCTCTCCTTCTTTCTCTCCTCCCTCCTAATTTCTTTTTCTTTCTTCTTTCTTTCTTCTTTCTTTCTTTTTCTTTTCCTTCTTGTTTTTCTTTTCCCTTTTCTATTCCTTCTTCCTTCTTCTTTTTTCCTTTCTTTTTCCTCTTCCCTCTCCTCCCTCCATTTCATTTCTTTCTTTCTTTTTCTTTCTTTCTTTTTCTTCTTTTTTCTTTCTTTCTTTTTACTTTCTTTCTTTCTTTCCCTTTCTTCCTTTCGTATATTGTCAATTTCCCTTCGTTTTCTCTCCCTCTTCTTTCCTCTCCTCCCTCCCTCCTAATTTTATCACTTTCTTTATTTCTTTCCTTCCTTCCCTTCTTTTTCCCCTTCTTTTTCTTTCCCCTGCTCCCTCCGTCTCTTATTTCCCCCTTCTTTTTCCCTTCTTTTTCCCTCTCCTTCCTCCCTCCCTCCCTTCCCTCCTTTTCCTTTCTTTTTTTTTCCTCTTCCTTCCTTTCCCTCTCTTGGTGGCGGCGCGGTGGTTAGACTGCTGCCTTGCCGGCAGAACTCTGCCCACTGCCAAGGTAGTTCGATCCTGACCGGTTCAACGTTGACTCGGGACCTCGATTGTTGGGATGGGGGGGGGGGGGAAGGGAATATGCAAATCCATGTCTGGGAGTCGAAGTCCATCGGTCTTAAAAGTGACCACGGTTGGACGCCCCCCCAGCCTGTGTAGAAAAGCTCCCTTGTCATCGTCCCAGGAATAACCAAAATGCCTTGCAGGCAAAGAGCATTTTTATCCCATATTGTTGACCCGGGGGGGGGGGGGGGGGGGAGTTGCCGGTCAGCCGTCTTCCTCTTACCATGCTCACGCCCCCAGAGTTCTCCACACTGCACATGCCCTCCAGAGGCGCCATTCCGATGGTGGTGCCTCTGAAGGTGATCCCACTGCAAAGAGTCATGAGAACAAGGATGGGGGACGGAGTAAAGAATATTGATTATAGTCCCTTCCTTCTCCCCTCCCTCCCTCCCCCCCATCTCCTCTTCCATTCTTCTTCCCTGTTTCCCATCTCTCCTTCCTTCCTTCCTTCCTTCCTTCCTTCCTTCCTTCCTTCCTTCCTCCCTCCCTCTTGTGCATCCCAATTCCTTCCTTATCTTCCTGCCCTTAATCTGGCTCTGTCCCCTTTTCTATTTACCTTCCTTCCTCCCTTCCATCCATTTTCCCCCTTCCTGCCTGCCTTCTTTCCCTGCCTCCTGATTCCTTCCTTATCTTCCTTCCGTGATTCCTTTATCCTTTCTTCCTTCTGTTCCCCTTCATCCATCCATCCTCCCCACTCATTCCACCCTCCTTTCTTTCTGCTTCTTTCTTTTTCCTCCATACTGATTCCTTATCTTCCTTCCCTCCGTCCTGTCCTTTCTTCCTTTTCTATTTACCTTTCTCCCTCCCATCCATCCATCCATCCATCTTCCCCTTCTTTCCTTCCCTCTCTCCCTCTTCCCTGTTTCCTTCCCTCATTTCATCCTGATTCCTTCTTTCCGTATCTATCTATCTATCTATCTATCTATCTATCTATCTATCTATCTATCCGTCCGTCCATCCATCTCTGTCCATCTATCCATCCATTATATCTATCTATCTATCTATCTATCTATCTATCTATCTATCTATCTATCCATTCATCCATTCCTGACTGCCTGTCGGTCTGTCCATCATCTACTATGTATTTATTGTATCATTTATATCTATCTATCCATCCATCCATCCATCTCTGTCTGTCTATCCATCCATCCTATCTATCTATCTATCTATCTATCTATCTATCTATCTATCTATCTATTTATCTTCATCCATCCATCTATCCATCCATCTCTGTCTGTCTATCCATCCATCACATCTATCTATCTATCTATATTCATCCATCTATCCATCCATCCATCTCTGTCCTTCTATCCATCCATCATCTATCTATCTATCTATCTATCTATCTATCTATCTATCTATCTATCTATCTGTCTGTATTCATCCATCTATCCATCTCTGTCAGTCTATCCATCCATCCATCATCTTTATCTATCATCTATTTATCTCTATTCATCTATCCATCCAATTCTGTTCGTTTATCCATCCATCCATCCTATCTATCTATCTATCTATCTATCTATCTATCCATTTATCTATCTCTATTCATCCATCCATCTATCCATCCACCCTACCAGGGCCGAGCATAAACAGCCACCGTTAGGGCAGAGAAGTGAAAAAAAAAAAAACAGCCAAGATGGCGCCCACTGCATCCCTGGCCCTTTCCCACAAGCCCTGGGCTGCCATCTTGATTCTCGGGGAGCCCCGCGGAAGGGCTCACGTGAGGAGCTGGGCGTTGTCGTGCTTCTTGCGGGCCCTCAGCGTCTTCTTCCACTGGAGAAAGGAGACGAGGGTGGCGTGGGAGTCCTCGCTCACCATGCACTTGTCTTGGTCCGTCCAGACTTCCAGGCCAATCAGGGCCACTTTGATGTTCAGGGACCTGTAGAACTGAGAGGCAGAAGCCGGAAGGGGTGGGTGGGTGGCTGGGAGGAACAATTGGGGGGAAGGCCCCCCCCCACCCCCCACCCCGATTCCCTGGCAGGTCCAGAGGCCAGCTGGGCAACACTGGGAAGGCGTTTGCACCAAGCGTAGTCCTCTACTTAAAACCATTCAAAGTTACAACCTCTGGCTTTTCCTCCCCACTTATGACCGTTGCAGCATCCCCAGATCACGCGATCAAAATTCAGCCGCTTGGCAACTTGGCTCGTATTTACGATGGTCGTGGAGTCCCTGGGGGTCAGGGGATCCCTTGGCCGACCTTCCGACCAGCAGACTCCATGGGGAAGTCAGAGTCACTTCACGACCGTGTTACGAATTTAACCACGGAAGTGATTCACTTAACAACGGGGGGCATTGAAAGGTGGTAACATGGTGGCAGAACTCGCTTAGCAGTTCTCTCGCTTAGCAACAGAAAGTTTGGGCTCAGTTGCGGTACAGATAGTACCCCAAATTCAGAGTGTTAGATGGTTAAGTTGCCCAGGGTCACTTGGTTGATTTGGATGGCTATAGAGAAGGAAGGAAGGAAGGAAGGAAGGAAGGAAGGAAGGAAGGAAGGAAGGAAGGAAGGAAGGAAGGAAGGAAGGAAGGAAGGAAGGAAGGAAGGAAGGAAGGGAGGGAGGGAGGTAGGAAGGAAGGAATCGCAGAGGGAGAAAAGGAAAAAAGGAAGGAAGGAGTTGGCAGTTACCTTGTCTACGTAATTCGCGATCTCCAGAATCCGCTGTTTTGTGACTCCCAAATTCTGCTTTTGAGCTCTAAACTGTGAAAGAACAATGAGTGAGAAAAAGGAAGGCAACTGCAGTGCAAAACTTTTCCTTCTTCCCAAAAAAGGTGGATTGTCTCTTCCACGGCCACCAGGGTGCAAAGGCACACATCGGAAGGGGCCTTGGAGGTCTCCTAGTCCAGCCCCCTCCTCAGGTGGGAAACCCTCTATCATTTCAGACAAACGGTTGTCCAATCTCTTCTTGAAAACCTCCAGTGTTAGAGCACTCAAAAACATCTGGTGGCAAGCAGTTCCCCTGGTTAATTGTCCTTCCTGTTAGGAAATTTCTTCAAGGAGAGAATGAACCAGTGGTGGGATTCAATTTTCTTTTTACTACCGGTTGTGTGGGCATGGCTTGGTGGGCGTGGCAGGGGAAGGTTACTGTAAAATCTGCAGTACTTACTGTAAAATACCACCATATTTACTGTAAAATACCACCGTATTTACCGTATTGCCAGTTCTCCAAACTATTCAAAATTTCATTTCCAGAACTGATCAGAACCGGCTGAAGACCAGCTCTGGAATGAACCCAGAACTAAGGAGAAATTCCCTGATGGTGAGTATCCACAACTTCCAAAGGTCTTAAGAAAGCATTTCTCGAAATGGCCATCAGAGCCATTTAGTATTTCCTATATTATTATTATTAACACGCTCTGATGCTAAGGAGTTCTACTCCCCCTCCCCACCTGGAAAGAAATCTCTTCCAAATGCAAAACACAAGCAGAGGAGAGGAGATTCAGTTTCACAGCATCACCAAGCAGCTTTAGTACAGAACAGTTGAGCTAAGCCACGCCCAGGCTCCTTGCTGCCTCCTTGCTCACACAGCAAATACTGCTTCAGTTTCCAAACAGCCCTCAACTCTCTCACACACTGACAGGACGCTCGCCAGATGAAGACCGATGGATGCTGGTAGGCAGAGGCAGGAATCTCCCTCCCTTATTTTCCTCCCCAAAAACTAAGCCCCACCACATGGTTTCATAGCGAAGCATGAGTATAGAGCTAGTCTTGAAGATGATCACATGGGGGCCCTACTTTAACCTTAGACTGTCTACTATTGACCTCACCCCTTTCCTAAGAGGCCTGTAGGGGGCGTGCATAAGCGCAGCAACGTGCCTACCGTCCCTGTCCTATTGTTTCTTTTATTTTTCTTATATGTACTCATTTCATGTATTCATAACTATGTTTATACTTATACCTATTATCTTGTAAGCAATTGACAAAATAAAATAAAATAAAATTAAATAAAACCCTGAGGCTAACTGGGAAGTTCTGAAGTTGACCATGGGTTCATTCCAGGACACGGGTATCCCTTCCAGCTGGAACAGAAATAATATCTCACCAATGAGTAATCTGCCACAATAAAGAGCTCCATATACTTCAAGGCTCTCCAAGAATCCCTCCTTTTCTGTAAGACAAATGGTTTTGTATCATCAGGAGAAGAAAGAGGGCAGTAGAAAGATCCCAAAACCAGTCTTCATCCTATCCTGTTAAGGTCTTGGGATTTAAGAGTCGACCAGCAGTGAAGCTGATGCAATATAGGATGATGCAGTAAGAATGAATCGGCATAGCATGGGTATTTCCCTTTAAGATTGGGGATGAGTTCTACCCCTTTAAGAAGTGTTTATATAAAGGCAGCCATTAGAGGGCATGTCCTCTCTCCTTGTGTCCAGTATTCATTGCAGAGTTCTCTGTGTAGAGTTAAGAAGTTTGATTGCTTGTAAGTTATTTTGCCTACCACGTATATATATATATGTTGTATATAAACTACTGTTAAATGTCTTAAGTCTCTGTGTGCTGTGTTTTGCTCCTGGGTTGCCTCATAATAATAGTCACGCTGAAAACGCTCTGACAAAAACTCACTGCTAGGACCAAAGATGGAAATTCAGCTCCCAAGTGGACAGAAGGTAGGAAGTTCTTTCTTGACTTGGTAGAAACCCAAATGGACGTACAGGCAATCCTCAACCTATGGCCACAGGCGAGCCCCACATTTATGTTGCTGAGGGAGAGGGGTGTTTTAACACCGTCCGCACCTCTTTCGTGAAGGGAATCGCTGTCCTTCTTAAAACCATCACCCGGTTGTTAAGTGGATCTGGCTTCCCCCTTGCCTGGGTTCGTCAAAAGGTCACAAAAGGACTCCGGAAACTAAATGTGAGTCGGCTGTCAAGCATCTGAATGTAAAAATCACGTAAATCAGCAACTGGTCATAAGTGTGAAAAATGGTCCCTTTTGGGTGCCGTTGTAACTTCAACATGGTCACTAAGTGAACTGTTGTAATGTTGAGGACTACCTGTTCCTCCCTCAGTGTAATTTAAGGGTGGGATGTTCATCAAATGAGCATTTTGGGAGGGATCACCCCAGGGTGATCAGCTGGTTTGGACCGGTTTGGACGAACTGGATGTTAAATTTGCATCTGATTCGCCGAACTGGTATTTGAACCAACCAGCTGGCCCTGCCCACCCCACCACTCCCAGGAGTCTCTACGCAACTTGTTTTGGATGCAGGTAAGTAGTGCAGGCTCCGCGCAGAGGCTCCGAAAGGGCAAAAAACGGGCTGAATCAGAAGTTCCAGAAGTCCAGAAATGGGTCTGTTTACAGCTTCCAGAGTTTTCACTCTCCCAGAGGCTTGAGGGAAGCCTCAGGATTCTGGGGATGGCGAAAAATGGCCTTCCCGGAAGTTCCGGTAGGCCACGCCCACCATGACCATGTCCACCCAGCAACTGGGCAGCGAACCGGTTGCTGGGATTTTTGAATCCTGCTCCTGGATCACCCCCCCCCCTCGCCCACATTAATCTTCCAATATTTGATATTTTTGGGACGGTTTATCAACGTGATGGCGAACCTATGGCAGGTGTGCCACAAGTGGCACATAGAGCCATTTGTGCCGGCATGTGAGCCGCAGGCAAACTTAGCTCACTGCGCATATGCACGCCTCACAGCTGATTTTTCGGCTGATTTGAGGCCTTTATCGGCCTCCCAGAGGCTTGGGGAAAGCCTCCGCAAGGCTTTTCAGGACAAATAATAGGCCCGTTTCATCACTTCCGGTATTACAGGAAGTGACAAAACGGGCCTATTATTCATCCTGAAAACCCTAGCAGAGGCTTAGAAAAAGGCCTCAAACCAGCCTGAAAAATCAATTGTGAGGCGCAGTGCAGGTAAGGGGGTGGCGGGAGGTGGCATGGGGGGGATTGCGCGTACATGCACTGGGAGTGGGGGGAGGGCGTATTGCATTCTAGGTACTGGCACACAAGTGCACGCGTGCTAATACACGCACAATTTTTGGCATAGGAGCCCAAAAAGGTTAGCCACCGTTGGTCTATCAGGAAGTTCCTGCATGATAGAACAAGAACAGGAAGGAAAGGATGAGAATATTACTAGCCATGTTGTCTTCTTTCCTGTCTCTCTTCTAACTCCACCCAACGTCATCCTTGACTTACAACCGTTCATTCAGTGACCGCTCCGACAGCCCTTTGGAGGGGGGAAAAAGTGACTTATGACTGTTGTTCACCCTTACGAACGAGGAACGTAGCCTCCCCGTGGTCGAACTTCGGACGCTTGGCGAGCAATTCGTACTTATGATGGTGGTCACGCGATTCCCCCCCACACCCGAGCGAGCTTCCATCAAGCAAAGTCAAAGGAGGAAGCCAGATTCGCTTAACGACTGTGGTCCCTAACTTATCAAGTGGAGCGATTCACTTAGCAACAGTGGCAAGAATGGTCGTAAAACGGAGCAAAATTCACGGAATCAGGGTCTCCCTTTAGCCACATGAATCTGGGGCTCGCTGGCGGTCCGTAACTCGAGGAGCAGCCATAGAGCTCCCTTCTTCATCTGCAACCTCTACACTCTGCCTAGCTGCAAGACTGGCCTGCATCTCCCTCCAACCTAGCCCGGGCAGGATTTGAACACAGGATCCTCCTACTCGCTTCAAGGGACGGAAGATTCCAGTGACGTCGGCCACGCTGCTGGGTAGCAGGTCCCCTTGTTGGCAAGTGCCCCCTTTGACCAACAAGTCCTTCGCCCGAAACAGGGTGTGAGCTTCCAATGTGATGTTGGCTGGAGGTTTCAGGTAGTAGCTGATGTTGTGGTCCAGGACAATCAGCCCACTGGTTGGGGAATAAAAACAACAACAATAAATTAGAATAGAATAGGAATACAGAAGAGTAGAGTAAAGTAGAATAGAGTAGAGTAGATAGAGTAGAGTAGAGTAGAGTAGAGTAATAGAATGGGATGGAATAGGATAGGAATTTAGAATAGAATAGAATTTAGAATAGAATAGAATTTAGAATAGAATAGAATAGGAATACAGAAGAGTAGAGTAGAGTAAAGTAAAGTAGAGTAGAGTAATAGAATGGGATGGGATGGGATGGGATGGAATGGAATAGAATAGGAATTTAGAATAGAATTGGAATTTAGAATAGGATAGAATTTAGAATAGAAATAATAGAATAGAATAGGAATAGGAATTTAGAATAAAAAAGAATTTAGAATAGAAAATAATAGAATAGGAATTTAGAATAGAACTTAGAATAAAATAGAATTTAGAGAATAGAATTTAGAATAGAATAGGAATACAGAAAAGTAGAGTAGAGTAAAGTAGAATAGAGTAGAGTAGAGTAATAGAATGGGATGGAATAGGATAGGAATTTAGAATAGAATAGAATTTAGAATAGAATAGAACTTAGAATAGAATAGGAATTTAGAATAAAATAGAATTTAGAATAGAAAATAATAGAATAGGAATTTAGAATAGAATATAACTTAGAATAGAATAGGAATACATAGAGTAGAGTAGAGTACTTAGAGTAGAGTAGAGTAGAGTCAGTAGAGTAATAGAATGGGATGGGATGGAATAGGATAGGAATTTAGAATAGAATAGAATAGAATAGAATAGAATACAGAAGAGTAGAGTAGAGTAGGTAAGTAGAGTAGAGTAATACAATGGGATGGGATGGGATGGAATAGAATAGGAATTTAGAATAGAATTGGAATTTAGAATAGGATAGAATTTAGAATAGAAATAATAGAATACAATAGGAATAGGAATTTAGAATAAAAAAGAATTTAGAATAGAAAATAATAGAATAGGAATTTAGAATAGAACTTAGAATAAAATAGAATTTAGAGAATAGAATTTAGAATAGAATAGGAATACAGAAAAGTAGAGTAGAGTAAAGTAGAATAGAGTAGAGTAGAGTAATAGAATGGGATGGAATAGGATAGGAATTTAGAATAGAATAGAATAGAATAGAATAGGAATTTAGAATAAAATAGAATTTAGAATAGAAAATAATAGAATAGGAATTTAGAATAGAATATAACTTAGAATAGAATAGAATTTAGAATAGAATAGGAATACAGAAGAGTAGAGTAGAGTAAAATTAGAGTAGAGTAGAGTAGAGTAGAGTAGAGTAGAGTAGAGTAATAGAATGGGATGGGATGGAATAGGATAGGAATTTAGAATAGAATAGAATTTAGAATAGAATAGAATAGGAATACAGAAGAGTAGAGTAGAGTAGAGTAAAGTAAAGTAGAGTAGAGTAATACAATGGGATGGGATGGGATGGGATGGGATGGAATAGAATAGGAATTTAGAATAGAATTGGAATTTAGAATTGGATAGAATTTAGAATAGAAATAATAGAATAGAATAGGAATAGGAATTTAGAATAAAAAAGAATTTAGAATAGAAAATAATAGAATAGGAATTTAGAATAGAACTTAGAATAAAATAGAATTTAGAGAATAGAATTTAGAATAGAATAGGAATACAGAAAAGTAGAGTAAAGTAGAATAGAGTAGAGTAGAGTAATAGAATGGGATGGAATAGGATAGGAATTTAGAATAGAATAGAATTTAGAATAGAATAGAATTTAGAATAGAATAGAATAGAATAGGAATTTATAATAAAATAGAATTTAGAATAGAAAATAATAGAATAGGAATTTAGAATAGAATATAACTTAGAATAGAATAGAATTTAGAATAGAATAGGAATACAGAAGAGTAGAGTAGAGTAGAGTAAAATTAGAGTAGAGTAGAGTAGAGTAGAGAGTAGAGTAGAGTAGAGTAGAGTGAGAATAGAATAGGATGGGAGTAGAGTAGATAGATGTAGAAGAATAGAATTAGAATAGAATAGAATAGAAGGAAGGAATAGATAGGAATTTAGAATAGATGGAATTTAGAATAGATAGAATAGATAAATAGAAGAATAGAATAGAATAGGAATTTAGAATAAAATAGAATTTAGAATAGAAAATAGGAATTTAGAATAAAATAGAACTTAGATAGAATTTAGAATAGAAAAATAGAATAGAATAGAAAATAGAATAGGAATTTAGAATAGAATAGAATTTAGAATAGCATAGAATAGAAAATAGAATGGAATGGAATGGAATGGAATAGAAGCTGGAAGGAACCTTAGAGGTCTTCTAGTCCAGCCCCCTGCTCAAGCAGGAGAACCTATAACATTTCAGACAAATGGCTTTCCAATCTCTTCTTAAAACACCCCAGTGATGGAGCCCCCACAACTTCCGAAGGCAGGTCATTCCACTGATTAATTGTCCTCCTTTTTAGGAGATTTCTCCTAGGTTGCTTCTCTCCCTGATGCAGTTTCCATCCGTCGCTTCTTCTCCTGCCTTCTGGGGCTTTGGAGAATAGCTTGACCACCACCACCCCTCTTCTTTGGGGCAGCCCCTCAAATATTGAAAGGCTGCTATCAGCTCTCTTCTTTTCTGCAAGCGAAACAGACCCAGATCTTCCCAAAATTTATCCTGGGCCCTCCCTTCACCTCACCTTCACCCCAAATCCAGAAAATAGCCACGTTGGGAAAAAATAGGAAAACAGTCATTTCTCAAACGGAGCCTTGGCTTCACCTCACCCAAAGCTGGCATGTAACTGGCAGCCAATTTCTCAGCCGTTGCTATTTTCTACGACTCAAATGCAAAACTACTTAGGCTTGAAATTCTTCATCCCGAGTTCAAACCGCAGCGGTCCAAATTAAAAATACGTCATCCCAACTATGCTAAAAGTGTTTCATGTTGCAGACATGCCCTGCTTGGATTTCAAAGCCAGCCTCTGGAAACTCAGACAGAGCTTTTTTAACCGTATCCATGAACACCGACTAGCAGTCGGAAGACAGGATGAAAACTCTTTTAATTTCACACAAACAACGGACAGATTTCATCTTGGTTTCAACCAGGAAGCTTTGAGCATCCTAGGCCAAGCTAAATTCCCCCCAAATGCTAGAGAATTCGTGGAAACTCAGACAAATCGGCCATCAACAGGCACATAGAGATAAACAACATTTATACACCATTCCAAAGAGACCATAAACATTTACAGACCATTCCAAAGAGACCATAGAGATAAACAACATTTACACACCATTCCAAAGAGACCATAGAGATAAACATTTACAGACCATTCCAAAGAGACCATAGAGATAAACATTTACAGACCACTCCAAAGAGACCAGAGATAAACATTTACAGACCATTCCAAAGAGACCATAGAGATAAACAACATTTACACACCATTCCAAAGAGACCATAGAGATAAACAACATTTATACACCATTCCAAAGAGACCATAGAGATAAACATTTACAGACCATTCCAAAGAGACCATAGAGATAAACAACATTTACAGACCATTCCAAAGAGACCATAGAGATAAAGATTTACAGACCATTCCAAAGAGACCATAGAGATAAACAACATTTAAACACCATTCCAAAAAGACCATAGAAATAAACATTTACACACCATTCCAAAGAGCCCATAGAGATAAACAACATTTAAACACCATTCCAAAAAGACCATAGAAATAAACATTTACACACCATTCCGAAGAGCCCATAGAGATAAACAACATTTACACACCATTCCAAAGAGACCACAAAGATAAACGACATTTACACACCATTCCAAACAGAGAAATCAAAAGACTAAAAAGGGAACCAAAAGACCAAACCATCTCCTCACCAGCTATCAATACCCGGATAAGCAGGGATTAACACCTGAGAAACAATCAAGCAGAAAGCAATACTCCAATCAAGGAACTACCAACTCAGACAAACAAGCTAATAAGATAGTAAACGGCAACCTAATTCAGGAACCACTATGAACAGTCCCAGCAACACTGACAGATAAGCCACGAGTATATAAATAGAAACCAACCCCCCACACCCTTCTGGCACTGATGATGTTATCTAACTGGGTTATGAAGAGTCTGCAAGGAAACAACCAAGCTCAGAGACCACCAAGGACCCCTCTATTCTCCTCCTCCTCCTCTTTCTCCTTCTTCTCCTCTCTGCAAACCCCACTCCCTTCTAGCACTGATGATATTCTCTAGTTGGGTAATGTAATGTCTGTAAGAAAACAACCAAGTTCAGAAAGCACCAAGGACCCCCCCAGTCCTCCTCCTCCTCCAATGGACAAATGTCTCACTTAGCAACAACAGAAATGTCAGGCCCAATTGCAGTCATAAGTCAAGGACTAGCCATATTTGCCTAGGGGGCATTTCTCAGCCTTGGGCCCTTTAAGGTGGGAGGACTTCCGTTCCTAGAATTTTCCCAGCCAGCTCAGTTGTTGAGGCTGAGAAATGTTGCTTTAGGGCAGGGGTCCCCAAACTGGCAACTGGTGGACTTCAACTCCCAGAATTCTCCAGCCAACTGGGCCATATCTAACAAAATGAAATTTAATATAGAGAAAAGTAAAGTCCGACACTTAGACAAGAAAAACCCAAAGGACACATATAGACTGGGTGAAACCAGGCTCAATAGCAGGAACAGGGAGAGGGATCTTGGAGTCTTAGTGGACAACCAGCTAAATAGGAGCCAGCCGTGTGCAGCAGCAGCCCAAAAAGCCAATGCAGTCCTAAGTTGCATTCACAGAGGGATACAATCAAGATCAAGGGAGGTGCTAATACCACTCTATAAAGCCTTAGTAAGGCCACACCTAGAATACTGCATCCTGTTTTGGTCACCACACTATAAAAAAGATGTTGAAACTCTAGAAAAAGTGCAAAGAAGAGCAACCAGGATGATGAGGGCATGAATTGGAGACTAAAACATACAAAGAACAGTTGCAGGAACTGGGCCTGGCTAGTTTAGGGAAGAGAAGGACCAGGGGAGACAGGAGAGCAGGGTTCAAATATTTGAGGGGCTGCCACAGAGAGGAGGAGGGGGTCAAGCTATTCTCCAAGGCACCTGAAGGCCAGACAAGGAATAATGGATGGAAACTGATCCAGGAGAGATTCAACCTGGAAATAAAGAGAAACTTTCTGACAGGGAGAACAATCAACCCATGGAACAGAAGTTGCCCTCGGAAGTTGTGGGAGCTTCATCACTTGAGACCTTCAAGAAGAGACTGGACTGCCAGTTGTCAGAATTGATGTATGGTATCCCACTTGGGCGGGGGGGGGGGGGGGGGTTGGACTAGATGACCCATAAGGTCCCTCCTTTCCCTTAACTCTGATTATGTATTACGTATCCATGTGTTCATAACTATGTTTTTACTTATACCTATTTATCTTGTAAGCAATTGACAAATAAACAACTAAAATAAATAAATTATCTGTTAACATGACTACTTGAGTAGCAGAGAAATATGAGCATTCTGGGAGTTGAAGTCCCCCCAGTCTTAAAGTTGCCAAGTTTGGGGGGGGGGCTGCTTTAGGGCCTTAAAAGCTCCTTGGAGTTGCTCCAAGGGCTCCAGATATGTCTCCAGCCTTCTCCCTGCATCAAATGAGGAACAGCCCCCTCTGGGAATGGGTCGCCTGGATCCTTCTCCAAAAAACAATACAAAACTCTGGCCTTACTAAGGACACGGACCTCCTCCTCCTCCTCCTCCTCCTCCTCGGAGCCTGGCTTAAGCGTTTGCAACCTCCGAGTAACGAAAAGGAAGAAAACCAGCTAGGCAGCTGTGCACAGCTCCGAGACTTGCATTCAGGTCCCACTGAGCTTGGAAAGCAGAGAGATTTCCGTGGCTCTCCGTGGCCCTGTCCACAAGGGATGGGGAGTGGGAAGAGTGGCGGGTGGGTGGGTGGGAGGCTTCCGGCTGACATCAGGAGTTGAGAATGAGGCCTGGCCGTGAGAGAGAGAAGGAAGGGAGAGGGGGTGTTGCATGTGGGGCTGCATAGCTGAAGGGTGACTTCACTGGCCGGCATTCTTGGCTTAAGCCAGAGAGAGAGAGAAAGAGAGAGAGAGAGAGAGAGGCTGGCAGGGCTATTTTGGGTCCTGTGGACAGACGCCGTCTCCCTTACTGGTGGGGGGAGGGAATTCAAAGAGGGGAGGTCCCCATGCAGGGACAACCAAGCCCCCCACCCCCTCCAGTTCTTCCACCTCCCCTCCCCTGCCAGGGTCTGGAAAAGCATCGATATAGTTCAAAGGCATCCACAGTTGCAGGAGTCCCGGGAATGGGATCCTTAGAAGAAACTTGGAGGGGGGGGGGGGGCTGAGGTTGCACAGCCCCAAATGAAAGGCCAACGAAGATAACTCAGGCACCACCAAAAGAATTAACTGGGGAAGAAAGGAGGAGAGAGAGAGAGAGAGAGAGAGATTGGATAGGAGGCCACAAGGCGATCATTATCTGGGAAGGCACAAAACATCAAAAGTGTTCTGGGATTTTAGAATCCAAACATTGTTCTGTTCTGTTCTGTTCTGTTCTGTTATTCTATTCTATTCTATTCTATTCCATTGCATTGCATTGCATTGCATTCTGTCTATTCCATTCCATTCTATCCTAACATCCCATCCTAACCATAATCTATTTCTATTCTATTCTGTTCCTACTTCTATTGCATTCCATATATTCTCTTCTATTCTATTCTGTTCCTTTTCCATTCCTTATTCCATTTCATTCTATTCTATTCTCCCTTCCATATGTTCTGTTCTATTCTACTCTACTCTACTCTATTCTATATATTCTATTCTATTCTATTCTATTCTATTCTGTTCTGTTCTGTTCCTTTTCCATTCCTTATTCCATTCCATTCTATTCTATTCTCCCTTCCATATGTTCTGTTCTATTCTACTCTACTCTACTCCACTCTATTCTATATATTCTATTCTATTCTGTTCCTACTTCTCTTCTATTTCATATATTCTGTTCTATCCTATTCTCCCATCCCATCCTAATCATCATTGATTTCTATTCTATTCTATTCCTGTTTCTATTCTTCTTTCTATTCTGTTCTGTTGTTCTATTCTATTATTTCCTATTCTATCCCATCCATCACCTGTTTCTATTATTTCCATTCTCTTCTGTTCCTGTCTGTTCTATTCTGTGCTGTGCTGTTCTGTTTTATTCTACTTTATTCTCTTCTACTCAACTCTATTCCATCCCATCCCATCCTATCCATCATCTATTTCTATTCTATGCTGTTCCTATTCCTATTCCATTCCATTCCAAACAATATATTCACTGCACCGACTCTTCAGCAGGCATCCCAAGCAAGGATCCGAGGCCTCTCGTACAAATGAACTAGAGGATAAGGATAAACCACAACTTTTGTGCAAAGCAACTGCCTTGGCTTCTTCTGCACCATTAATCCGTGGAACGGCTTCCCTCCAGAAATGGTGGGATGCTTCATCACTGGAGGTTTTCAGCCACTTGGGTGGAACGGTAGAGGGCCTCCTGCTTGAGCAGGGGGGTGGACTAGAAGATCTCCAAGGTCCCTCTTTTCCCTTCTGTATTCTCTTCTTACCTGAAGCCAGAGCAGGTACTAAGCACTATCCAGGAATCCATGTAGCCTCGGACGTAGCCGTGGAAGTAACAGATTTCCTGGAAAGAGAGGCCACAAAATGGAAAAATGCAGGTTAGTCATCTGGTAGACTTACAGCCACAATCTCTAATGATCTCAAATGACCTAAGTGCTAGAGCCCACTGTAACTACATAGCCCAAAAGGCATTAAGAGTTGTTAACCTAATCCTATATAGCTTTTTCTCCGGTAATATCACTCTACTAACTAGAGCATACAAAACATTTGCTAGACCAATACTCGAATACACCTCATCAGTCTGGAACCCACATTACATATCTGATATTAGCACAGTTGAGAAAGTCCAGAAATATTT
The DNA here is from genome assembly GCA_023653725.1 of Bungarus multicinctus. Taxonomy (NCBI): domain Eukaryota; kingdom Metazoa; phylum Chordata; class Lepidosauria; order Squamata; family Elapidae; genus Bungarus; species Bungarus multicinctus. The sequence goes on from CM042849.1 coordinate 4,347,515, forward strand.
CACAAGAAGAGTTCTCCACTCCTCTACACATTGCAGAATACCTTATGCTACCAGACTTGAAATTCTAGACCTTGAAAACCTAGAACTACGCCGCCTTTGGTCCGATCTAAGTATAGTATATAAAACCATACATTGCAATGTCCTACCTGTCAATGAATACTTCAGCTTCAACCACAACAATACAAGAGCACACAATAGATACAAACTCAAGGTAAACCGCACCAAACTTGATTGCAGGAAATACGACTTCAGCAACAGAGTGGTCAATGTCTAGAATGCTCTACCTGACTCTGGTTTCTTCCCCAAATCCCAAAAACTTTAACCTTAGACTGTCTACTATTGACCTCACCCCTTTCCTAAGAGGTCTGTAGGGGGCGTGCATAAGCGCATCAATCATGCCTACAGTCCCTGTCCTACTGTTTCTTATATTTTATTTTTCTTATATGTATCCATTTCATGGATCCATAACTATGTTTATACTTATACCTGTTATCTTGTAAGCGATTGACAAAATAAAATAAATAAAAATAAATAAAATAAAACAATCGAGCCCAGAATTTCTCCTGCTAAGTGAGACAGCCGTTATGTGAGTATCTGCCCCATTTTACGACCCTTTCTGGCCACGGTTGTTTTGAATGTGAGTTTTGCCGTACCTTCAAGTCTGAAATTCTTGCTCCTACCCTGCCAAACTAATTACTTCAGTTTGGCTGGTTTGGACTTGAAGTTACAGTTTGTGTTTATCCTGTTTTGGACTTAATCTTCTACAGTCAAAGGCTGTTCCTGGGAGAGTTTTTTTCTCCAGCCAGAAGGTAACCTTGACATTGGGGACAAAGTTGGGGAGATAATAAAGGGACTCTTATTGATTATCTAACTGTGTTGCCTTTGTGCCACGCCCCTTTGGATCATCACAGATTCCCTGGCTAACAGGTCACAAGAAGTGAATTTTAAAACTCTGCTCCTTGCCCAAACTTAACAAGAAAGCACCTTGTTAAAACGGTTCACAGCAAGTGGGGTAAGAGCGTACCGGGTGTCAGGTATGAATTCCAAAGTTGCCAGGAGATAATGAGATTGCCAGAAGGGGAAAAAGTAGTAGGGCACAAAGGGTGTTATACATAGATGGTGTTTGATGACACTGTAATTGGAATATAAAAGAAACCGTACCCGTATAACTGTTAATGTTAGTATAAGTGTTTGGTTTATCTGCTGTTCAATTTTAAATGGGAGGAGTGTTAAGGTATTAAGATTTAAGAGCTGACCAGCAGTGAATAACTGCCAGATGTAGGCTGATGTAACAAGAGTGATTCAAAAGAGTATGAGTATTTTCCCTTTAAGGCTAGAGAGTAGAGTTCCCTTTAAGAGGTGGGTATATAAAAGGCAGCCATTAGAGGGTATGGTTCTCTTTCCTTATGACCAGTATTCAGTGCAGAAGTTCCCCGTGTGTTAGGAAGAAGGAAGCTTGCTTGTAAAGGTATTTTGCCTACCACGTGTATATTGTCTGTGTATACCTGTTGTATATTAAACCACTGTTACTGTCTGTGTATTGTTCCTGGGTTGTCTTTTATGAGGTAGTCACGCTGCCAAACACTCTGAGAAAATGTCTATGGAAATTTCCCATCGTCCAGCTCATGGTTGTTCCAAAGGTCCTTTTTCTCAAGAGGCAGCTGGACTTTCTTGGGTTTTTTTCCTTGAAGATGTTTCGCTTCTCATCCAAGAAGCTTCTTCAGTTCTGACTGAATAGTGGAGAATGAAAGGATTTATATTCCTTGCAGCCACCTGGTCATTTGCATTCTCTCGGAGAGTCCTTGAGGCCACTTGGAAGATTTATCTGTGTCCCCGAATTTAGTGCAAATGAGGGTGTGGAACCTTCTTGGATTTGCAGAAAGGATTGCAACTATCCCAACTGGACCTTCATCAAATCCAGAGAAAGACCCATCTCCGCAACAGGCAAAGAAGAGACCAATAAACGAAGCAACGGTTGTCATTCCATACATTGCAAGAGTATCAGAAAAGCTCAGGGGGATCTTCAGCCAACACAACACACGTGCACACCTCAAACCCAAAAATACACTAGGGCAGAAGTTTCTCCACCCCAAGGATAAAACACCCAGAACACAAACTGAACAACATGGTATATGCAGTACAATGCAGTCAGACGTGTGCAGATCTATACACTGGAAAAACAAAACAGCCCCTTCACAAACGCCGTGGCACAACACAGGAGAACAAATCCATCAAGACAAGATTGTAGCATTTGAAAGACAAAGGCTGCTCTTTTGAAGACAGCAAAGTCCACATTTTGGACAGAGAGTATCTCTGATTTGAAAGAGGGGCTCAAAGAGGCCATCTATGTCCAAATTGAACAGACGGGGGGGATACAACACTGTGAGGACTCAGGGGTGGGATACAAAACAAACACAGTCACAGAAAACAGGTGAAGCCCCTTTTATTCCTTCACTTTGCTTCCAAGCTCTGAATATTCTTGATGGAAGACAAAAATCTCCCACACAAACAGTTACGAGAAGAAGGAAAAAAAGCAACTCAAAGCAGGCAAGATAAGGACTGAAGGACGTCCACAGATAACACACACTGGGAAGGACGCCAAACTCAGAGAGGAACCATAAACTAGAAATATTTCCACGCTTTGTTTCCAGCGCTCGCCTGTACGCAGGTCCATCCTCTTATTCAGTTGTCACAGCTACAGCCCATGAAGAGGATCAAGGCCCTTTCCTCCCCCATAGACCATGTCATTCCTGTCTCTCTCTTATCCTCTCCTCCCTGCGTGCCCTAGGATGGAGAGGGGATGGGCCTGGGTCCTCCTCTGACTGCTCAGCCAGCCTCTGCCCTTCCCCAGGCTTCTCCACAACCTCCGGAGCCACCCTTCCACTACCTGTCGGCTATTCCTCCTCTCCCTCAGAGTCAGTCTCCACCAGGGGCATGACACAACATTATCTACCTCCAGTCTACAACACAGTCCTTTCAACAGTTGCAAGAAGGCTCCACACCCATTTGCACCTGAGGACACAGATAAACCTCCAAGGGGCCTCCACGGCTCTCTAAAACGGATGCAAATGACCAGCTTTCTCTGCAAGGGATAGAAATCCTTCCATTCTCCAGCATTCAGCCAGAACTGAAGAAGCTTCTTGGACGAGAAGCGAAATGTCTTCAAGGAAAAAAACAAACAAAAGAAAGTTCAGTTACTGCCTCTTGGGGGGGGGGGTGGGGAAGTACCTTGGTTAATCCGGGGGAGAGAAAATGAGAGAAAATTTACAATTTGGCAGAGGAGAAGGTGAGGAAGAGGGTTGATTTTCTGCCTCCTTATTCAAGCGAAAGGCCAAACCAGCTACCACAAACCCAAAACAATGACAGAAAGTTGCGTAAAAATCGTTGCCTCTCCCCTCTAGCCTCGCCGACCCACAAAAATAAAATTATTTTCCCAGAACAGCTAATTAACCCAGGCTGCCCTGCTGCCATCTGATTTTAAAACAAAGAAGACATTTATGCAAGCAGAAAGAATTGTGGCTTCGCAGGAAACACGAGAATCAAACAATGTCAAAGGCTGAATTTTTAACATCAGCTGAATAATTCCCCCCCCCCACACACTTTTTTTTGGGGGGGGTTAAAAGTTTTTTATTTTTTATATTTCAAAAACATCTCTTTTAGTGAACAGCATGGTTCCAAGGTTTTCACATTTCCGTACAAAACATGACCTTGGTTACAACATATTCATCGTTCCCATTTGACTTCATAGCGTATCATTACATTTCATGTTTTCTGTAAATGTTCTCAAATATACTTGTATTCTTCAAACTTGTTTTATATATTTTCTATTCATCGTTGTACTTTATATTTTTGTCTGTTACATTTGCAATGTCATCGCGTATTCTTATTTCATTATTCCAAAAGTTCCATCTTAATTCTAATAATTCAAAAAAAAAAGTCCCCCTTTAATTATTAGCTGAGTGTACCACGTCTTTGTTTTATACATCATTCAGTTAACTCCTCTTTAGTTCATAATAATGATTTATCACATTGTAGTCACTTTTTAATTATTACCTTAAAAGTTAGTAACAATAGTCTCCTAATAACTACATAACATGTATGGAGGGGAGGGGAGGGGAGGGCAGAGAGAGGCCGGGGCCAGCCAGGGGCATGATTTGCCAGTTCTCCAAACTCTGCAGAGTTGTAACAACCAGTTCTACCGAACCGGTCTGAACCGATACAATCCCACCCCTGATAGGAATGCTGCAATGGCCGTAAGTATAAAAAAAACTATCTTAAGTCACTTTTTTCTGTGCCCTTGTAACTTTGGTCACTAAATGAATGATTGTAACTTGAGAACTACCTGAAAACCACATTTTTCCCCCCAACCCCACTTCGTATGGTTGACTTAGCCTGGCTGCACTTGATCTCAAATCTTATCTGCAGCTTCACAAAACTCGTTCTACTCACAGTGTGGTCAGGTGGGACGATCACCGGCTGCCCGTCTTTGGTGTAATGGATCTCTGTGTAATCTGGAGACAGCAACCTGCTGAGAAAAGAGAGGAATGGACAACCGTTTAACTGTGACCCAGAAGTATGTTTGCAGCTGCCCAAAAAGCCAACACAGTTCTGGGCTGCATAAACAGAGGGATAGAATCAAGATCACGTGAAGTGTTAATGCCGCTTAACAAGGCCTTGGTAAAACCACACTTGGAATCCTGCATCCAGTTTTGGTCGCCACCATGTAAAAAAGATGTTGAGACTCTAGAAAGAATTCAGAGAAGAGCAATAAAGAGGATTAGGGGACTGGAGGCTGAAACATGTGAAGAACGGTCGCGGAAATTGGGGTTCCAATTGCAGTCTAGAATTGGAAAGAATTAGGGGGAACATGATAGCAGTCTTTCGGTATTTGAAGGGTAGATGGATGGATAAATAGATGAGAGATAGTCAGATGAGAGAGAGAGAGGGGAGATAGAGAGAGAGAGAAGGCAGACAGATGAGAGAAAGAAGAGAGAGAGATAAAAGAGTTATTTTATTTTATTTATTTATTTTATTTTTCCACTTTTATTACTTTTACAAACAATCTAAGGCAGGGAGCATATCCAACATACCTTCCTCCTCCTATTTTCCCCCCCAACAACAACCTTGTGAGGTGGATTCAGATGAAAGAGAGTGACTGGCCCAAGGTCATCCAGCTGGCTTTCATGGCTAAGGCAGGACTTGAACTCAACATCTCCTGCCTTCTAGCCTGATGCCTTAACGGATTGATGGATGGATGGACAGATGGACAGAGATAGATAGATAGATAGATAGATAGATAGATAGATAGATAGATAGATAGATAGATAGATAGATAGATAGATAGATAGATAGATAGATAGATAGATAGATACATAGGTGGGTGGGTGGATGGATGGATGGATGGATGGATGGAGATATGGATGGGTGGATGGATGGATAGATGGAGAGATGGATGGGTGGATGGATGGAGAGATGGATGGATGGAGAGATGGATGGAAGGAGAGATGGATGGATGGAGAGATGACGGATGGAAGGAGAGATGGGTGGATGGATGGAGAGATGATGGATGGATGGATGGATGATGGAGAGATGGATGGAAGGAGAGATGGATGGGTTGATGAATGGAGAGATGGATGGATGGATGGATGGATGGATGAAGAGATGGATGGATGGATGGATGGAGAGATGGTTGGATGGTTGGATGAATCAATAGATAAATAAATCAGAATCATGATGCTGGAAGAGACCCTGGAGGTCTTCTAATCCACCCCACTGCTCAAGCAGGAGGACCTCTCCCATTTCAGTCAAATGGCCATACAGCCTCTTCATGCAAACTTCCAGTGCTGTGACACCCACAACCTCTGGAGGCAAGATGTTCCACTGATGGATTGTTCTCACTATCAGGAGGTCGGATCTCCCAGGTTGGATCTCCCTCGGAGGAGCATCAAATTCCCCTTCCCCCAAAGTGCCCAATGGATGACCCAAAGCAAGGCAACTGGGGGACCCTTGACAGTCTGGCCTTCTCCTATCGCAGGAATGCAAGAGGCCAGGACTGTCTCTCCAAAAGGGGCAACGCAACAAACCCGCTGTCAGGATTCCAGTAATTCCCCCTATTTAAATCATGAGTCTCTAGCCAAAGTTCCAAACCTTCAGAAGGATTTATTGGGAGTGAACATGTCGGCACTGCCTGGGTGTAGCCGACTCTGAGGCACATCATTCATTGTCACCCTTGACCCCCTGGTTTTCCCCCATGCACCCCCTGGGTGTATCCTAATTCATATTCTCCAATGGGACACATCCATAGCCCAGAGTCACCAATCAGGCTCTCCAGTTAGAATTTTGCACGGCAGAAACTTCAGTCACCTAGTTACTATCTTTGAAAACATTTATGGAATGCAGTTTTGGTTTGCAAGCGGCTGCACTGCTCCTCCCTCCCTTTCTGTTGGCAACTCTAAAAAGACCAGAGAAATAGTTTCTGAGTTGACACCCCGCAGCCAACTTGCCTGGTGAAGACAGCCAGAGAAGGCTGCCTTAAATGGCGTAGGATGTTGTTATCATAAGATACACATGCCAGACAAAAGGAGCCTTTTCTTGGCGGCTGGGAAAGGAGGCATGCATTCAGTATGACTCACGCCCCTCTCCTGCTCCTCACCAATCCTTGTTTTATGAAGCCGTCCTCGTGGCTGTGGTCTCCAGCCACCAACGGGAGAGGAAGGGGGTGTTCTGACCCACGCCCTTTTCCAACAAATCAAACACAATCCAAAGGGAACAGAAACCTTGTAATGCTTTCACAAAATAATTAGCTGTGAGAACCACAAGCCTGGCCAAACTGTGCGAGACTTGCCAAAAGATAACAGCCAAGAAATAATGTGCAATACAAGAATCTTCAAACACAAACTCAGCATACTGGAATGTCCAACAGGCTGTAGTTTCAAAACATCTTTTTGCTTCCTGCAAAGAATGTCTGATTCACAGCTGGCTTTTATCTTCTTGAAGGAGGGGGCCATCGCCTTGCAGCCTTACACCCGAGTCGCCTGTGCTGCTCCAGCTGTTCTCTTCTACGAATCATCCTGTGCTCACGTGCACTTGGCACAGGCTCCTCGGGAACCTCCTCATCGCTGCTGCCAGCCCCCATGGTCTCCGAAGGCAGCAGTCCACTCCCTGATGGCCCTGGCCCCTCATCTGAGTCCTCACTCTCCTCAACCATCCACACCTGCTGCCGGCTAACCACAACAGGGGAAGGGAAGGAGACAGAGATCTTAACTCTCCTTCCTCGGCTCCTAACTCTCAGGACTCTGTGTGTGTGTATGTGTGTGTCTGGAGACACAACCCCGAGGAGCAGTTCATAAAACAAGGCCTTGCCACCCGGCTCTCCCCTTAGCAACAGGCGAAGGGGGGCCTAGGGGTCCTGCTTCACAAAGGAAATGAGAATTCTGTACCAAAGGCAGCTCAGTTGAAGGATGTGTCCGATGGGGCTCATTAGGCGATGCGGTAATTATTGCGAACGGATAGATGTTCCTGCTGGGTTCCTGAGTCTGATTATTATTATTATTTTCTTGCAGACGTTTCATGGCCCAAGTGGGGAACATCATCAGTGCTAGAAGAGAGCGGGGTTTGCAGTGGGGGTGGGAGGAGGAGAAGGAAGACTAAGGAGTCCTTGATGCTCTCTTGGAGCTTGGTGGTTTTCTTGCAGACGTTTCATGGCCCAACTGAGGAACATCATCAGTGTTAGAAAGGAGTGGGATTTGCAGAGAGGAGGAGGAGGGGAGGAGGAGGACGAGGAAGAGGAAGGCTATGGGGTCCCTGGTGCTCTCTGAGCTGGGTGGTTTTCTTGCAGGCGTTTCGTGACCCAGCTAGGGAACATCATCGGTGCTAGAAGGGAGCAGGAGGAGGACTGTTGGATCTTTGGTGCTCTCTGAACTTAGTGATTTTCTTGCAGACATTTCATGACTCAAGTAGGTGACATCATCAGTGCTGGAAGGGAGGGGGGTTTGCAGAGAGGAGGAGGATGGTGGGGTCCTTCCTTGCCACACTTGTTAAGACAGAGACTGCCATTTTTTTAAGTGAATAAAACGGAGGTTAAGTGAATCGGGATCCCCCATGGACTTTGTTGGTCAGAAGGTCAGCAAAGGGGATCATGTGACACACACCCCAGGACGCTGCAACGGTCATAAATATGAGTCGGTTGTGCCAAGAGTCCACACGACCACGGAGAGGCTGCAACAGTTGTTAAACATGAAGAAGGGTCCTAAGTCCAGGGGTGGGATTCTACCGGTTCGTACCTATTCGCTAGAATCGGTTGTCAACATTCTAAGCAGTTGGGAGAACCGGTTGTTAGAAGAAATTACTGGGCTAATCCTGTAAGGAAGGCAGGAAGGAAACATTCTGGGGTTGCTTACAGAAACTGCCTCTCCATTAACCCTTATTACATTCTCGGCAGGACCAGACTTCCTGTCTCAGGAACTTCTCTGGAGTTTTTTTCCCCTCCTTTGCTGGTACTTTGCTTGTGTGTAGTCACCATTCAAAGTTACAATGGCCCTGAAAAAAGTGACTTATGACCCTTTTTCACACTTACGACTGTTGCAGCATCCCCACAGTCACGAGAGGCCAGGCGAGGAGTATGCGTGCCTCGATGTGAGTGATGTTGAGTTGGCCATGCCCAGCCAATAACATGACCACCAAACCACACCCACCACTTAAGCCATGCCCACAGGACCGGTGGTTAAAAATTTTGAATCCCACCCCTGCCTGACTCCCTTTTGCCGTTGTAACTTTGGACGGCGAACGGTTGTAAGTCAAAGGCCGCCTGTATTTCAGGAATATATTTTTGAATCCCCGATTTCTTTCCTGGCACTGCAAACAACCTCCAGCTTCCCTTTTGCTCGGCCTTCTGCAAAAGAACAGCCTCTCTCCCCCACCCCACCCCACCCCGTTCTCCCGGGAGGTCTCTTCCCAGACAGCAGCAGCAGCAAAAGCCTCTCCCCCCCACCCCACCCCGGTCTCCCACCCCCTCCCCAGTGATCTCACGCTGAATCACATTGGATCCTTCCTCTCTCGTCTGCCTGGGCTCTCTCAACAGCTAGGCTGGGACAGGCATCCAAGGCAGCTCAGCCGCTGACAAATCACTTCCTGATGTTGGGCTGGACAATAAAAAGCCAAGCAGCAGACAAGAATATTAATCAAAAGCAGAGAGGGAGGGAGAAAGAAGGGTGGAGAGAGAGAGAGAGAAGGGAAAGAGAGAGACAGAGAGATCTGACAGAGAGTGAGAGAGTGAAAGAAAGGAAGACAGGAAGATAGAAGGAAAGAAGAGGAAAGGAAAGGAAAGACACAAAGAGAGAAAGAGAAAGAGACACAGAGAGAGAAAAGACAGAAAGAGAAAGAAACAGAGAGAGAGAGAAAGTGAATGAGAGTCAGAAAGGGAAAGTGGAAAAAAGACAAAACGAGAGAGAGAGAGAGAAAGAAAAGAAAGACAGAAAGAGAAAAAGATAGAAATAAAGAAAGGAGAAACAGGAGAGAGTCAGAGAGAAAGGTAAAAGAAGAAAATAGACAAGAGAGAGAAAAAAAGAAAACAGAAGAGAAAAGAGAATAAAAAGAAAGAGAAGGAGAGAAATGGTACAAGAAAAGAAAAAAGAAAGAGAGAGAGAGAAAGAGAAACAGAAAGACTGAAAAAGATGAAAAAAGAAAGAGAGAAAGAGAGGGGGGGGGGTATTGTTGATGCTTTCTTCCTCTCACATGAGAGGCAGCCTAGCAGAGCCTAAAAGGTTTTGTTTCCCAACCTTTACCCATTTTAAGATGGTCGGACTTCAATTCCCAGAATCCCCCAGTCATCATCAATTCATGAGTCGAAGTCCAGATGCCTTCAATTAAGCCAAGGTTGAAAAACACTGTCAAATGGGAAGGATGTCAGCGTTTTAGCAATGTGGGGAGGGAAACTTCCAAAGTGAAGGAGAACTTCAACTCCCAGAAGCCCCTGCCAGGCAGCCAGCCCCCCCACCCCCCCACCACCACTTTCTATCTCTTCAGCCTCTCTTTCCTCCAACTCCTTTTCTTGGAGGACCATGCACAGAAGAAGGGCTACCAGGGGTCCCCAAACTTGGCAACTTTAAGACTTGGGGGATTTCAACTCCCAGAATCTCCTGCCAGGCAGCCAGCCCCCCCCTCCCCCCCCCCCCACACACACACTCTGTCTCTCTCTCTTCAGCCTCTCTTTCCTCCAACTCTCTTTCTTGGAGGACCATGCACTGAAGACGAGCTACCAGGGGTCCCCAAATTTAACAACTTTAAGACTTGGGGGACTTCAACTCCTAGAATTCTCCAGCCAGCTATGCTAGCTGGAGAATTCTGGGAATTGAAGTCCCCAAGTCTTAAAGTTGCCAAGTTTGGAGACTTCTGGGCTAACCGATTAATTTTAGGGATGTCTTGCAGTCTGAGTAGAGTTTGCTGAATCCAACTGCAGGATTTGGAGCTGCTTTGGGGGTTAAATCGGAGTCACTCTGCGGAGAGGGTTCATCCCCTTGCACTTTACAGACATATATTTATATTTGGTCTGCCCAGATGTTATTGCAAGCTTCAACCAATTTCCTTTGCTCGCTTGCAAACCGCAGCCTTCTGGGAAAGTTGCCCTCCCCCCTTGCATCTGGGGAGAGAGGGAGAATGACCCACACTCTGGCTTTGTCAAAACAAGCATATCCCTGGGTGTGGATTTTTTGAAAGGGAAAAAAAGGAGAACAAAAGGTTTGTCTGATTCTTGCTAAGAATCCGGGCTGCAAACAAGAGGAAAATAGGAGAAAAACCTCCAAAGTCAGGGGCAGCCAACATCTGAATGGCTGCAACTCTGGGCCCCACATTGAAAAATGTGATCATGTGAGTCAATCAATAAAATAATTAAAATTGAGCTGGTATTAATTCGGCCATCAACAATTGAGCGGTTTAAAATTAAACTAATTTTTCATTGTTCAATGGTTTATTACTGCATTTCAGTTTTAATCTAAACTACTATATTAACCTTTTATATTAATATAAACTCATCTCCACCTCCTCCTTCTCCTCTCTGCAAACCCTACAAACCCCTTCTAGCACTGATGACGTTACCTAGTTGGCTCATGAAACGTCTGCAAGAAAGCAACCAAACTCAGTGAGCACCAAGGATCCCACAGTTTTCTTCCTCCTCCTCCTCCTCCTCTTCCAGCTCCTCCTCTTCCTCTTCCTCCTTCTCCTTTCCCTTCCTTCCTTCCTTCCTTCCCTGATTATCTTATGTTACCTAGTTGGGTCATAAAACGTCTGCAAGAAAGCAACCATTGAACGCTATTGAACTTTGGGTGTGTGGTCTAGGCATTGTTTAGGTGTTAGAATAGAAAGCAGAAAATAGAAGGCACGAAAGACGGCCGGGTGATTTTGGGCTAGTCCTTTTCTCTCAGCCCAAGCTGCCTTAAAAGATTGTTATGGTGAGGAAAATAGGAGGAGGAAGGTCTGTTGTTGGATATGTTCACCGCCTTGAGCAATTTGTAAAAATAATAAAGGTTGCATGCAAATAGGCAGGTAGGTAGGCAGACAGATAGACAGACAAACAGACAGATGATAGATAATAGATAGGAGGGAGGGAGGGAGAGAGAGAGAGAGAGAGAGGGAGAGAGGGAGAGAGATGTAGAGGAAAAAGTGGAAGAAGTCAACCAGCAGCAAGGACAATGGAGGCAACCTTGGAAGATCTTAAGGACCAGGCTGACGTCAAATCAACCTGAGGAACATTTATCTATGGGTTTATGAAGAATTAATTCCTCCTTTCCTTTCCTCTCCTCTCCTCTCCTCTCCTCTCCTCTCCTCTCCTTCTTCCCTTTCCTTTCTCCTTTCCTTTCTTCTTCTCTCCTCTCCTTCTTTCCATTCTCCTTCCCTTCCCTTCTTTCACCCTTGCAGGAAACCAGGCCGCTTAATGAATGACCCTACTACCAGCAAGTTTCTAGTCTGTAAGGTTGCAAAGACAGACTTGCAACGAATACGCAGAAGGGATCGAAAAGGCCAAAGCAGGGGAGGAAACGCTTTCTGTTATTCAGGGAGGACGGAGCAGGCTTCATGCAAAACCACCATTCTCAAGCTGAAGGGTGCACCACTATTTTTAATAAACCGGCCACTCACTCACCGCCGCGGCGTTTTGGAGGGTTTAAGGGGGACCATCACACAAAACTTCACAAGCGCACTTACTGGTTTCTTTCCAGGACCAGAACGAGTTCCTTCCCACCTACTGTCATGGCTACCTCTCCGTAATCAGGTGCCGGGGCCTGCATTTTTTAAAAAGAGAGAGAGAGAGAGAAAGAGAAAAGATTAAAATTGTAAGCGCACACACTTTCCCGCGGCACATTGAAATCAGAAGGAAAAGGGGCAACCTAATAAGTCAGAGACAAACACGTTTTTTTCACACTTGCGATTATTTGTTTCCACGCCTAACGAACGTTGCAAATTTTTCACACTTGCAACCATTGCAAATTTGGCAGATTTGGCAACCGCTTCGCATTTATGATGGTTGCAGAGGTCCTCTGATCCCCCTTTTTGCGACCGACAGACAAGCAAAGTCCAACGGGGAAGCCCTGCTTTGCTTAACAACCGCCTGATTGGACTTCGCGATTCACTTAAGAACGGTAGTGAGGAAGCTCGAAAAATGAGGTAAAACTGACTTCACCACTCGCTTACCGACGGGAATTTTGAGCTAGTCGTGAATTGAGGGCCAAAAAAATAAAGAGAGAGATAGCAGGACGGAGAATTAGATTGGAAAGTTGTCAACATATCTCAGAAGACTCCACCTTCATCCAGGTTTTGAGGAACCAGAGAGACCTTCAAATTTCTAGGTTCTAACTTCTATCATATCACAAGACCTAAAATGGACACCTAACATCAAAACCGTCATCAGAAAAGCACCTCGTGGGCAGCCAGGCAGCTTTCCAGGATGGGATACAAAAATCCCAGCAACCAGTTCGCTGCCTGGTTAGTGGGTAGGTGTGGCCATGGTGGGCGTGGCCTACCGGAACTTCCGGGAGGGCCATTTTTCGCCTTCTCCAAAATCCGGAGGCTTCCCTCGGGCCTCTGGGAGGGCGAAAATGGCCTCCCCTGGGCTCTAGATGCCCTCCAGAAGCTGGAACCAGAAGGCCTGTTTTCGGACTTCCAGAAGTCCTGTTTTTCCCCCTCCCAGAGCCTCTGCATGGACTCTGCACTTACCTGCATCCAAAACGGGCCACGTGGAGACTCCTGGGAAAGGAGGGGAGGGTTGGGCGGGGCCAGCCAGTCAGTTCAACTACCAGCGGTGGGATTCAAAGAGTTTTACCACTGGTTCAGTGGGCGTGGCTTGGTGGGTACGTGCATGCACACACTTTGCATGCGCGCGCGTCCCAAACACGCACTTTGTGCAGGCACCGAGGCGTTCCACGTCACCTCCTGCAAGCCTGCACTCTCCCGGGCGCTTCAGCAGCTGCCGCGCAGCACTCTGCTGTGCCGCACAAAGCAGCTGCCCTTCCAAAGCAGAGGATAAAGGTAAATATAGGAGCCCGGGTGGGCAGGTGGGCCCAACTGCAGAGTGGCGGAGAGAATCAGTTCAGTCTCATTGCCGGTACCGGCTCGGGAGAACCGGGATGAACCGGTAGAAGCCCACCACTTCAGTTCGGCGAACTACATGTAAATTTAACAACCAGTTCACCCAAACCGGTGCAAACCGGCTGAATCCCAGCCCTGGTGCTTTTTCAAAGGACGAAGAGGAAAACATCCAAAGAGACAAAAGAAAGTATGAGCAAAGGAGGAGTCATAAATGCTTGGCATCAACGAAGCTCAGAATGTGCCGAGGTTTGCAAGAAATACCCCGAACCACATCAAAAGCGGGGACTTGGCTATGTCTGAATCAAAGGTTAAGATTAAGATTAAGATTAAGAGAATCTTTGCGGTCATTTGTTACTGTGAACACACTGGCCCACATTAAAAATGGAAATCTGTGGCCTGCTCTCAAAAGAAAGTGTCTGTGTGTGTGTGTGTGTATTGCTCGCGCAAGCACGAAGCCGAAAGCACCAGCCTGAAGATGGCGAGGGGGACCTCAGTCGAAATGTCATCAAGATACTCTCAATTTTACACGGGAAAAGACCCAAACACGCCAAGACCTGCATACCTGCAAAATCTATGAAAACATATATACGTGTGTGTGTGTGTGTGTGTGTGTGTGGGTGTGTGTGTGTGTGGGTGTGTGGGTGTGTGGGTGTGTGTTAGGTTTTGAGCTGATAAATAATTAAATAAGGGAGACTAGGATAGATCTATTTCGAGCTATTTAGCTCTTGTCAGCTAGCCATACTCTTATTGGGATTCGAACCAGGGAAGTATTACATGTGAGGCAGTTGTAATTGCCACTACACCACTGGCTCTATCCTTATCAGCAGATAATAGATAATAGATGTCTTTTCTTTACATGTGTGTAAGGTTTTTAAGCTGATAATTTTAAATAATAAATAAGGGAGACTAGTATAGATCTATTTCGAGCTAGTTAGCTCTTGTCAGCTAGCCATACTCTTATTGGGATTCGAACCAGGGAAGTATTACATGTGAGGCAGTTGTAATTGCCACTACACCACTGGCTCTCTCCTTATCAGCTCAGGCAGGGGAATAAGTATATACTTTGTATTACAACACCCTGTTAAGCCCCAATTAAGGGAGAAAGCATACTGCTTTCTTTTCTGTCTTTCGGCTCATCACCAGAGACCATACCGACAGAAAGCTATTTGTTTCGTTGCCTTTTGTTTACATGTGTGTAAGGTTTTTAAGCTGATAATTTTTAAATAATAAATAAGGGAGACTAGTATAGATCTATTTCGAGCTAGTTAGCTCTCTTCAGCTAGCCATACCCTTACTGGGATTCGAACCAGGGAAGTATTACATGTGAGGCAGTTGTAATTGCCACTACACCACTGGCTCTCTCCTTATCAGCTCAGGCAGGGGAATAAGTATATACTTTGTATTACAACACCCTGTTAAGCCCCAATTAAGGGAGAAAGCATACTGCTTTCTTTTCTGTCTTTCGGCTCATCACCAGAGACCATACCGACAGAAAGCTATTTGTTTCGTTGCCTTTTGTTTACATGTGTGTAAGGTTTTTAAGCTGATAATTTTAAATAATAAATAAGGGAGACTAGTATAGATCTATTTCGAGCTAGTTAGCTCTCTTCAGCTAGCCATACCCTTACTGGGATTCGAACCAGGGAAGTATTACATGTGAGGCAGTTGTAATTGCCACTACACCACTGGCTCTCTCCTTATCAGCTCAGGCAGGGGAATAAGTATATACTTTGTATTACAACACCCTGTTAAGCCCCAATTAAGGGAGAAAGCATACTGCTTTCTTTTCTGTCTTTCGGCTCATCACCAGAGACCATACCGACAGAAAGCTATTTGTTTCGTTGCCTTTTGTTTACATGTGTGTAAGGTTTTTAAGCTGATAATTTTAAATAATAAATAAGGGAGACTAGTATAGATCTATTTCGAGCTAGTTAGCTCTCTTCAGCTAGCCATACCCTTACTGGGATTCGAACCAGGGAAGTATTACATGTGAGGCAGTTGTAATTGCCACTACACCACTGGCTCTCTCCTTATCAGCTCAGGCAGGGGAATAAGTATATACTTTGTATTACAACACCCTGTTAAGCCCCAATTAAGGGAGAAAGCATACTGCTTTCTTTTCTGTCTTTCGGCTCATCACCAGAGACCATACCGACAGAAAGCTATTTGTTTCGTTGCCTTTTGTTTACATGTGTGTAAGGTTTTTAAGCTGATAATTTTAAATAATAAATAAGGGAGACTAGTATAGATCTATTTCGAGCTGGTTAGCTCTCTTCAGCTAGCCATACCCTTACTGGGATTCGAACCAGGGAAGTATTACATGTGAGGCAGTTGTAATTGCCACTACACCACTGGCTCTCTCCTTATCAGCTCAGGCAGGGGAATAAGTATATACTTTGTATTACAACACCCTGTTAAGCCCCAATTAAGGGAGAAAGCATACTGCTTTCTTTTCTGTCTTTCGGCTCATCACCAGAGACCATACCGACAGAAAGCTATTTGTTTCGTTGCCTTTTGTTTACATGTGTGTAAGGTTTTTAAGCTGATAATTTTAAATAATAAATAAGGGAGACTAGTATAGATCTATTTCGAGCTGGTTAGCTCTCTTCAGCTAGCCATACCCTTACTGGGATTCGAACCAGGGAAGTATTACATGTGAGGCAGTTGTAATTGCCACTACACCACTGGCTCTCTCCTTATCAGCTCAGGCAGGGGAATAAGTATATACTTTGTATTACAACACCCTGTTAAGCCCCAATTAAGGGAGAAAGCATACTGCTTTCTTTTCTGTCTTTCGGCTCATCACCAGAGACCATACCGACAGAAAGCTATTTGTTTCGTTGCCTTTTGTTTACATGTGTGTAAGGTTTTTAAGCTGATAATTTTAAATAATAAATAAGGGAGACTAGTATAGATCTATTTCGAGCTAGTTAGCTCTCTTCAGCTAGCCATACCCTTACTGGGATTCGAACCAGGGAAGTATTACATGTGAGGCAGTTGTAATTGCCACTACACCACTGGCTCTCTCCTTATCAGCTCAGGCAGGGGAATAAGTATATACTTTGTATTACAACACCCTGTTAAGCCCCAATTAAGGGAGAAAGCATACTGCTTTCTTTTCTGTCTTTCGGCTCATCACCAGAGACCATACCGACAGAAAGCTATTTGTTTCGTTGCCTTTTGTTTACATGTGTGTAAGGTTTTTAAGCTGATAATTTTAAATAATAAATAAGGGAGACTAGTATAGATCTATTTCGAGCTAGTTAGCTCTCTTCAGCTAGCCATACCCTTACTGGGATTCGAACCAGGGAAGTATCACATGTGAGGCAGTTGTAATTGCCATTAGGCCACTGGTTCTTATCCTGATCAGCTGATCAGAAAGGTCTTGACGTGTTCGGGTCTTTTCCCGTGTAAGATTGAGACTATCTTGGCAACATTTCGATGAGATCCCACTCGCTATCTTCAGGCTGGTGCTTATATATATATGTGTATATATATATACATCTGTAACACACATATACACATGCTATATACGCACACTTACATATGTAGAATAGAATAGAGTAGAGTAGAGTAGAGTAGAATAGAATAGAATAGAATAGAATAGAATAGAATAGAATAGAATAGAATAGAATAGAATAGAATAACAAGAGTTGGAAGGGACCTTGGAGGTCTTCTAGTCCAACCCCCTCCTTAGGCAGGAAATCCTACACTACTTCAGACAAGTTGGGTTGGGATCTCAGGCGGGTTACGAAAAGAGCAGATTTCTGAGCATTTGTCTAGGAATGTAAGAGATGACAAGAGACAGCCAGAATGTGTCACGATGAACAATAATCTCCTTTTTATATATATATATATATATTTTTTGATAGCATGCCTAGCTGGAGGGATGGGCGCCGAATGAACTTTGACCTCGGCACAATCTCTCTCGATATCCGTGTTTAGAAAATGGTAAAAATTAAATGATGATGATGATAAGCAGATTATGTGAAAGACAGTGTTGAACCAGCTTTGATGGAGGTCAACAAGAGAAAGTTGCTCAAAGTGCAGCAAACCAAGGATCAATATAGAAAAACAGTGATGCAAACTCAGGCTGACAGCTGGTGTTACAAAGCACTGCATGGACAGTTCCTTGAAAAGATCCAAGGAAAAGTAGATCAGGAAAAGACCTGGTTATGGCTGACCAACGGAACCCTGAAGAAAGAAACAGAAGGCCTGATTCTTGCAGCCCAAGAACAAGCCATTAAATGAATGCAATCAAAGCCAGAATAGAAAAATCTGCTGATGACCCCAAATGCAGACTCTGCAAAGAAGCGGATGAAACCATCGATCACATACTGAGCTGTTGCAAGACAACAGCTCAGACTGACTACAAACAACGTCACAACACAGTCGCTCAGATGGTCCACTGGAACTTGTGTCACAACTACTGTCTGCGGATTAGGTGATTCCCCTTTGATGACCAGCAAAATCGATGGGGAAGCCAGATTCACTTAACGACCGGGTCACCCCCTTAACAACGCTAGCTAGATCCACCCTCCAAAGCAAAACACAGGAGGAAGAGTTGTAAATATTAACATTCACCAATGAGTAACGAGGATGGAGCTCTTCATGCAACTACAATCCAATGTTCTCTATCATACAGGATGTATAAAAATAGATGATACGAAAATTGGGGAATTGGCGAGTGGGGTCTTGGGTGGGTGTTTGGGGAAAAGGGCTTTAAAATGCAGATGATACTAAGCTGGCAGGAATAGCTAACACCCAAGAAGACAGGCTCAAGATCCAGATGGATCTCGACAGACTAGAACACTGGGCCGTATCTAACAAAATGAAATTCAATGTAGAGAAAAGTCAAGTCCTACACTTAGGCAAGGAAAACCCAAAGGACACATATAGACTGGGTGAAACCAGGCTCAATAGCAGGAGCTGGGAGAGGGATCTTGGAGTCTTAGTGGACAACCAGCTAAATAGGAGCCAGCCGTGTGCAGCAGCAGCCAAAAAAGCTAATGCATTCCTAAGTTGTATTAACAGAGGGATACAATCAAGATCAAGGGAGGTGCTAATACCACTCTATAAAGCCTTAGTAAGGCCACACCTAGAGTACTCCATGCAGTTTTGGTCACCACACTATAAAAAAGAGTTTGAGACTCTAGAAAAAGTACAGAGAAGAGGGCATGATTGGAGACTAAAACATACAAAGAACAGTTGCAGGAACTGGGCCTGGCTTGTCTAGGGAAGAGAAGAACCAGGGGAGACAGGAGAGCAGGGTTCAAAGCTTGGAGAGGCTGCTACAGAGAGGAGGAAGGGATCAAGCTATTTTCTAAAGCACCCATAGGCCAGACCAAGAATAATGGATGGAAACTGAACAAGGAGAGATTCAACCTGGAAATAAGGAGAAACTTTCTGACAGTGAGAACCATCAACCCATAGAACAGAAGTTGCCTTCAGAAGTTGTGGAAGCTTCGTCCCTGGAGGCTGTCAAGAAGAGACTGGACTGCCATTTGTCAGAAATGGTGTAGGGTCTCCCACTTGGGTGGGTGGGTTAGACTAGATGACCTCCAAGGTCCCTTCCAACTCTGATTATCTGTTAAATCTGAAAAGCTTAATTCTGACATCCTCAGTATCCAATCAGAATAGAGCTGGAAGAGAAGAAGAGCGGGGGGGGGGGTTCCACTTACTTTCCAAAGCACCAGAAGTCAAGACAAGAAACAATGGGTGGAAACTAATCAGGGAGAGAGAGGAGAGACTTTTGGCTTCATGCAAGGAAAGCAGCAGGAGCAGCAGAAGTCTTTCTTTCTCTCCCCCAAACTCCGCCAGAAATGAGTCTTTGCCAGCGCAGCCTCTTGGAGCAAGGAGGCCTTGCAGGGTCCCAAAGACTCATTTCTGGTGGAGTTTGGGGGAGAGAAAGACAGACTTTGGCTGCTTTCCTTGTATGCAGCCAAAAGCAGCAGAAGAAAGAAGCAGCCCCAGTGGCCAAGCAAGGCGCATGGGGAGAGTGGGGCAAGTTCCCCCCCCTCCCCCCTTTCCCCCCTCCCCTCACTACCTCGTGTTATGTGCAATGCAAGCAACGCAAGACTTGTGTTCCCACGCAACCTGGATTAATTGCTTTGGGGGGGGTGCTTTTCTCTGTGGACCACTGACATTTTCTCACAGACCATCAGTGGTCCCCGGCCCTCCAGTTGGTGACCACTGGACTAGAAGACCTCCAAGATCCCTTCCAACTTTATTCTGATTGATTGGATTGATCGATTAAAACTGACTGGTGTTTATGGATGCTAGCTGGTGTTCAGAGCATCCCTGAACAACCAACTAGCAGTCAGAAGACATGATGAAAGCTCTTTTACTGCACAACACATGGACAGACTTCGCCATGGTTTCAACTGGGAAGCTGTGAGCATCCTAAACAAAGCCAGTTCCAAAAATGCTAGAGAATTCCTAGAAGGCTGGCACTCCGACCAACTGGCTATCAACAGGCACATAGAGATAAACAACATTTACACGCCATTCAAGAGACAAACAATCAAAACGGCTCAAAAGAAAAAGAAAATAACTAAAACTCTTCCTGGCGAGCAATCAACACCCAGATAAGCAGAGATTAACACTAAAATTAACCCCAGACTAACAATTAAGAAGTAATGCTCCCAGTCAAGAAACGGCCAACTCAGATAAACCATCAAACATAAACAACAACCTAACAAAATAAGCACCAAGAACATTCACACTGATACGGCAACCACTTGCATAAGAGAGAAACCCCTTCTCCCTTCTAGCACGGTTGATGTTCCCTAGTTTGGTCATTAAACGTCCGCAAGAAAACAACAAAGCTTAGCCACAGTGAGCACCAAGGACTCCCCAGTCCTCCTCCTCCTCCTCTCTGCAAACCCCACAAACCCCTCCTAGCACTGATAATGTTACCTAGTTGGGTCATGAAACATCTGCAAGAAAACCACCAAGCTCAGAGAGCATCAAGGACCCAGAGTTGTTGTCTTCTTCCTCCTCCTCTTCCTCCTTCTCCTTCCTTCCCTCCTTTCTAGCACTTCTGTTACCCAGTTGGGTCATGAAACATCTGCAAAAAATTCACTAAGCTTAGAGAACACTAAGGACCCCACAATCGTTGTCTTCCAAGCTCAAAGAGCAGCAAGGACCCAGGAGTCGTTGTCATCGTAGTCCTCCTCCTCCTCCTCCTCCTCCTCCTCCTCCTCCTCCTCCTCCTTTCTGCAAACTCCACTCCCTTCTAGCACTGAAGATGTTACTTAGTTGTGTGGTGAAACATCTGCAAAAAACCCACCCAGCTCAGAGAGCACCAAAGGCCCTACAGTCCTCCTCCTCCATTCCAGAAACCCCACTCTCTTCTAACACTGATGATGTTACCTAGTTGGGTCACGAAACACCTGCAATAAAACCACCCAGCTCAGAGAGCACCAAGGGCCCCACACAGAAAAAAGGCGTGTTTTGTCCAGCTGCACAGAGACTCTCGTGCCACTCATCCCCGGCTTACCCCCCCCCCTCTGCATCCCACAGCAGGAGTGCCCCTGCCCCAAATTCCCTCATCAGCACAATGACCTCACGGCTGCCTGTAATGAGAGATTCCTTCCCCTGCAATTCCACCCGCTGCTTGTCCCACGAACTTTGCTAATGGCAAACCTGGGTTTGTTCACACACCTTAAACCACCACCAAAGGGGAAAAAAAAAAATGCAGGGTTTGCGTGTCTTGTGAAGGTCATGCAAACCCAGCTGTTATAGCAACATGAGTTTTTTTTTTGTTCTTTTCTTGTGTTCCCTCAGTTTCCCAAAGAAATTTTTTTCCCCAATTTTCCCCGGGACAAGGATTCCCTTCGCGCAACAACAAGACACTCTTAGCAAAGAGAAACTTTCCACCCGACAATAAAGGGGACAAACATTCCAGATAAATGCACAGCAACCACATTTATGATCCGGGGAGGGGCGAACACTTTCCCAGGCGCTGTTTTTGACCAACCTTCCCGATGAACAAAGAGGCAAAAATGCAATGTGACATTTCGTGGGCATCTCCAAGCCGGACTTTTATTTCTTTATTTTATTTTGATTTATTTCTTTATTTATTTGTCGAGCATGTATTAGGTAACAGCTATAAGTATAAACCTGATTATGAGTACATGAAATGGATACGAATAAAAAGAGCAGCATTAGGACAGGGACGGTAGGCACGATGGTGCACTTATGCACGCCTCTTACAGACCTCTTAGGAATGGGGTGAGGTCAATGGTTAAAGTTTTTGGGGGTTTGGGGAAGAAACCACAGAGTCAGGTGGAGTAAACAAATAATATAACATAAAACAAAAGTAAATAAAATAGGACAATATGAGTAAAAACATTTTAAACAAGATCAACTATAAATAAGACAATAAAATAAAAAATAAAATAATAAAAGTAAAAAAATAAATAAGACAATAAAATTAAAATAAAATAAAACATAAAACAGAATGTCACATAACATATAACATAAATCAAAGTGAAATAAAATAGGGCAATATAAGTCAAAAGTAATGAGCAACATAAACTATAAATAAATAAGGCAATAAAAGAAAAAGAAAAAAAGACAATAAAAGAAAATAAATAATAACATAACATAAAACGAAGTAAAATAAAATAGGACAATATAAGTAAAAAATAATAAAGAAGATAACAAAATTAAATTAAAATAAATACAACAAAATGAAAAGTAAAATAAAATAAAAAAATAACAAAATGAAATGAAATAAAATAGATAATAAATAAAGCAGATAATCAATAAAACAGATAATCAATAAAGTAAAATAAAATCTGACTGCAAAATTTTGACTGGCTGGCGTGTTGCTGCCTGAAGCTGCAGCCCAAGATTTGAAAATAGCCACACACACACACACACACACACACACACAAAAAATAAACAAAGAAAGAGTTAGTGCAATTCAAATAAAGTTTGCAGGAGGAGGAGGAAAAGGAGGGGCAGCCGTCAAACCGCAGCTGCAAACTCGCACCCGCACATCGCTTTAACAGTTGTTTGTTTTCACTTTGATTTTGTCTTTCTTGGGTTACTTCTGACTTCCTCCTTGGCTGCTGTGAGATTTGCAGCTCCCAAGAATCTCCTGCCGGATTCCAAGAAAGGACTGGCGAGGAAGGGGAGGAAGCCATGGCGCAGAGCCCCCAGAGTCCCGTCCCTCCCGCCACCTCCGCTGCCTTAAAAGGAGAAAAGGGTCCTTTTCACTTGACTCCAAAATCTTTGGCTTCTACCAACAGGAGGGTCTTTAGGGGAGAGATACGTCTACAAATCATTTTCTCCACCACCACCCCTGCCTACCCTATAGATGATCGGGGTTTTTTTAAAACTTGGCAACTTTGAGATGGGTGGACTTCAATTCCCAGAATTCCCCAGCTAGCATAAAGACTTGAAATTCACACATACTGGCTAGGGAATTCTGGGAGTCCACACATTCTGGTTGGGGAATTCTGGGAGTTGAACTCCTCACATACTAACTGGGGACTTCGGGGAGTTAAAGTTAATACATACTAACTGGGGACTTCTGGGAATTGAAGTCCTCACATACTAGTTGGGGACTTCTGGGAGTTGAAGTCTTCACATACTAACTGGGGACTTCTGGGAACTGAAGTCCTCACATAGTAGCTGGGGAATTCTGGGAGTTGAAGTCTTCACATACTAGCTGGGGAATTCTGGGAGTTGAAGTCCTCACATACTAACTGGGGACTTCTGGGAGTTGAAGTCCTCATATACTAACTGGGGACATCTGGGAGTTGAAGTCCTCACATACTAGCTGGGCAATTCTGGGAGTTGAAGTCCTCACATAGTAGCTGGGGAATTCTGGGAGTTGAATTCCTCACATACTAACTGGGGACTTCTGGGAGTTGAAGTCCTCACATACTAACTGGGGACTTCTACAAGCTCACTTCCAAATATATTGAGTGGGGATCTCTGGGAATTCACATATCTTAAATGTGAACTTTAACTCCACGTTGCCATTTTTTTTAAAAAAATAACCCATACTATAGATGGTCATGGCTCCAAGATCAGAAGCAACGGCTGCATCGCAACCCACTTTGCAACCCCTGTTGAGCCATGTGCAATGCTGTGGCGCATGGATTTCATCGATACACTCATTTTTCTCTTGGGGGCCCTTGGTGCTCTCTGAGCTGGGTGGTTTTCTTGCAGACAGTTTCATGACCCAGCTAGGGAACACCATTAGTGCCAGTGGGTGAGGTTTGCTCTCAGTGTATAATCTAGTGGCTTGCTCTATAATAATGTATTATATCCACATATATCCACAAAAGAGACAATTAACAAGCCAAAAAGGTAACCAAAAGATCAAACCTGCCTCTCCCTATTAGCAATCAACACCCAAAAGATCTCAGATTAACTCCAAGATTAATATCAGAACAACAATCAGGTAGAAAACAAACTAACAAGGAACTGCCTAACAAACTAACATCAGACATGAACATGCTCAGCTGCAGGTGATTAGCAGTCTGACACCCCAGTTCGTCCTTGTGACTCACTGCCAACTAATGTCCCTGGTTTTCAGGGCAGGCAGGCGGGGAGGGAGGAGGAAAGAAGGAAGGGAGGGAGGGAGGAGAGGTGAGAAGGAGAGATGGAAAGGAAGGAAGGAAGGAAGGAAGGAAGGAAGGAAGGAAGGAAGGAAGGAAGGAAGGAGGAGGGAGGGAGGGAGGGAGGGAAGGAAGGAAGGAAGGAAGGAAGGAGGAAAAAGGAAGAGGACATGGGAGTGAGGGAGGGAGAGAGGGAGGAAGAAAGGAAGAGGAGATGTAAGTGAGTGTGAGGAAGGAAGGAAGGAAGGAAGGAAGGAAGGAAGGAAGGAAGGAAGGAAGGAAGGAAGGAAGGAAGGAAGGAAGGAAGGAAGGAAGGAGAGATGAGAAGGAGGGAAGAAGAAAGGACATAGGAGGGAAGGAGGGAAGGAGAGAGGAAGGAGAGAGAGGTGGGAAGGAGGGAAGAAGGAAGAGGAGATGGGAGTGAGTGTAAGAAAGGAAGGAAGGAAAGATGAGAAGGAGGGAGGAAGAAGGCATAGGAGGGAGGGAAGGAGGAAGGAAGGGAGAGGTGGGAAGGAGGGAAGAAGAAAGGAAGAGGAGATGTGAGTGAGTGTGAGTAAGGAAGGAAGGAAGGAGAGATGAGAAGGAGGGAGGAAGAAAAGGAAGAGGGCATAGGAGGGAGGGAGGGAGAGAGAGAGGGAGGAAGGAGAGAGGTGGGAAGGAGGGAAGAAGAAAGGAAGAGGAGATGTGAGTGAGTGTGAGTGAGTAAGGAAGGAAAGAAGGAAGGAGAGATGAGAAGGAAGGGAAAAAATGGGGTCCAGTGTGATACACTAAACACAAGAACTACACACTCAACACCACCGCACAGCCGGCGGTGAGCTGCTCTCCCACACTTGGCAAAGGAACCATGGTCCTTCTCTACCCTACTTTTTCCGCTCAGGGCAGGAGGTGGCAAAGCGGACTTCAACTCCCAGAATTCCTCGCCTTTACGGAAGCAAAGCCAAGCTGAACTTAGGTGGTTCCCACCGTGGGGGCTTCACTTAGCGACCGCTTTACTTAAGGACCAAATAGCTGGCCCCAATTACAGTGGTGAAAGGAGCGCACACATAACACACACACACACACAGCATAACGCTATATACAGTGACGGCCACCCTTGAGCCCAATTTCTGTTGCTAAGCAAGACGGTCGTTAAGTGAGTTTTGCCCCCTTTTGCGACTTCTCTTGCTACAGTCGTTAAGTGAATCCCCGCGGCTGATAAGTTAATAACTCGGGAATTGTTAAGGGAATCTGGTTTTCCCCCCCCCCCTTAACTTTGTTTCTCAGAAGGTCGCAAAAGGGGATCCGGTGACCCTCTCTTCCCCCCCCCCCCCGGACACTGCGACCGTCATAAGTACGAGTCCGTTGCCGAGCGTCTGAGTTGTGATGCCGGGGATGCTGCAACCGTCGTTAAGTGGGGGGGGGACAGAGGGGGGGGCGGGAAGTTTGCAAGTCACTTTTTTTTGTTTTCCAGTGATGTTGCGACTTCGAACGGTCACTAAATGAACCGTTGTAAGTTGAGGACGGCTATTTTTTTTCCCTTTGCAAAAAAAAAAAACACAACAAAACCAACTGAGGGCGCATCGAAGGAAGCTTTCCCTCGCTTGGAGGGTTTGGGGCACCCGCGTTGGCACCCCCATCCTGCAGGAAGGGCTCCGGATTGCTGACTGACAGCCTCGACCTCTTTTGCAACCGTGGAAGAGGACGAGTGTGGGGCAGGCAGGCCAAGCCCCAACCCGAAGGAGGAATGGCCAGCATGGGGTGGTGGACGTGCCAAGCACGAAATAAACCCACATTCGCCGCCCGCTCTCGGCACCCTAAATATAGACGCCGAAGCAGCAAACAGCCGGCCGGAGGGACCTGGGCTGCCTCTCCCTCTGTGTTGAGTGGAATTCAGAGCAATACACACAACTGGAGAGAGAGAGAGAGAGAGAGAAAGACAAAGAAAGAGAGACAGAAAGAAAAAGACAGAGAGAGAGAGAGAGAGAAAGGAGGGAGAGAGAAAAAGTGTGTGTGAGAGAGATGAAGACAGACACAGAGAGAGAGAGAGAGAGAGAGAGACAGGGAGACAAAAAGAGAGAAAGAGAGTGAGAAATAAAAATAGAGACAGAGAGAAAGAGAAAGACAGAGAGAGAAGGAGAGGGAAAGAGAAAGAGAAGCAAAAAGAGAGAGAAAGAAGGAAGGGAAAGAGAGAGACAGAGAGAGAAAAAGAGAGAGACAAAAAGAGGGAAAGAGAAAGAAAAACAAAAAGAGAGGGAGAAAGATGGGAGAAAGAGAGAGAGAGACAGAGAGAGCATGAGAGACAAGAGAGAAAGAGACAAAAAGAGAGAAAGAGAGTGAGAAAGAAAAACAGAGAGAGAAAGAGAGCAAAGAGAGAAACAAAAAAAGGGAAAGCAGGGAAAGGAGAAAGAGAGAGAGACAGAGAGAGGGAGTGAGAAAAAAGAGACAGAAAGAAAAAGACAGAGAGAGAAAGAGAGGAAAGAAAAAGAAACAAAAAGAGAGAGAGAAAGAAGGGAGAGAGAAAGAGAGAGGGAGAAGAGAAACAGCGAGATAAAGAGAGGGAGACAGAGAGATGGGGAAGAGAAAGAGAAAAAGAGGGAGGGGGAAAGAAAAGGAAAGGGAAAACAGAGAGAGAAAAGAGAGAGAGAAGGAAGGAAGGAAGAAAGAAAGAAAGAAAGAAAGAAAGAAAGAAAGAAAGAAAGAAAGAAAGAAAGAAAGAAAGAAAGAAAGAAAGAAAGAAAGGAGAGAGAGAGAGAAAGGAAGGAAGGGGAAGAAGAGAGAGAGAGCATTTCATTCCAGAGGCTAAAATTGGTCCAAGGGCTTAGAAAGACAACTTTGCGCCCAACACTCACTCGGGGTTTCTTCGTGCCTTCCCCCAGATCTCCCCTCCCCCCTTTTAGAGGCTTATAAAAAGTCTTTCAGGTCCTCCTTCTCTTCATCTCCATCCTGCAGAATTATCACACTCACACCCCAACGCCCCCAGCTGTGAGTTTCCAGGCCACAAACTCACTTTAACGGCTGTCTCGTTTAGCAACAGAAACATTGGGCTGCCCCGGGGTCGTATGTCCAGGACCCCCACCCTGCACAGGAAAAGAATCTGGGCTCCCCTTAGCAGCAGGAATACAGTAGCAACTTTTCCAAATAAATAAATAAATAAATATTCTATTCTATTCTATTCTTCTGTATTCCTATTCTATTCTATATTCCTATTCCTATTCTATTCTTCTATATTCCGATTCTTATTCTATTCTATTCTAGATTCTATTCTATTCTTCTGTATTCCTATTCTATTCTATATTCCTATTCCTATTCTATTCTATTCTTCTATATTCCTATTCTATTCTATATTCATCATAACTACCGTTAAGTGTTGTACATTATGATTCTTGATTCTTAACGAATGTTCCTTCTTTATGTATACTGAGAGTATTTACACCAAGCCAAATTCCTTGTGTGTCCAATCACACTTGGCCAATAAAGGATTCTATTCTATTCTATTCTATTCTATTCTATTCTATTCTATTCTATTCTATTCTATTCTATATTCCGATTCTTATTCTATTCTATTCTATATTCTTTTCTATTCTTCTGTATTCCTATTCTATTCTATATTCCGATTCTATTCTATTCTTCTATATTCCAATTCTTATTCTATTCTATTCTATTCTATTCTAGATTCTATTCTATTCTTCTGTATTCCTATTCTATTCTATATTTCTATTCCTATTCTATTCTATTCTTCTATATTCCTATTTTATTCTATATTCATTATAACTACCGTTAAGTGTTGTACATTATGATTCTTGATTCTTAACGAATGTTCCTTCTTTATGTATACTGAGAGTATTTACACCAAGACAAATTCATTGTGTGTCCAATCACACTTGCCCAATAAACTATTCTATTCTATTCTATATTCCGATTCTTATTCTATTCTATTCTAGATTCTATTCTATTCTTCTGTATTCCTATTCTATTCTATATTTCTATTCTATTCTATTCCATTCCATTACACTACACTACACTATTTTATTTTAATGGAAGTGCCTGGAGGGGTTTGAACGCCACACGCACTTCGACTCTCCTGCAGCTGGAAAACAGCTGTTTGCAGAAGGAGCTCAGATGACTTAAGCCAGAGTCTGGGAGAACAAAGGGGTCTCTATCAAGGGAAGACCCCCCCCTACTTGGCTGAACAGCTGAAATCACAGCCCCCAACCCAACCCTCATCCCTTCGCTGCTTCGGGTCAAAAGCGCTCCGAAAATTGAACGTTTTCTGCAGGGGTGGGATTCAAAAATTTTTACTACCGGTTTTGTGGGCGTGGCTTGGTGGGTGTGGCAGGGGAAGGATATACTGCAAAATCCCCCTTTCCTCCCCACCCCACTAACCTGCTTTCCAGCTCCGTTCTCCTAGGCAGGGCAACCAAAGGAGAGATAGCCGATCAGCTGGGACTCAATGGGAGGCAGAGAAGAGATGGGCTTGGCGGGGCCAGTCAGAGTTGGGATTGGCCCGTTCTCTGAACTACTCCAAATTTCTGCTACCGGTTCTCCAGAATGGGTCAGAACCGGCTGAATATACCACCTCTGGAGGAGAAGGAGAGGAGGAGAAGGAGAAGGAGAAGGAGAAGGAAGGGAGGGAGGAAGGAAGGGAGGGAGGAAGGGAGGGAGGGAAGGGAAGGAAGGAAGGAAGGAAGGAAGGAAGGAAGGAAGGAAGGAAGGAAGGAAGGAAGGAAGGAAGGAAGGAAGGAAGGAAGGGATGGGATTCAAATGTTTTTACTACCGGTTCTGTAGGTGTGGCTTGGCTTGGTGGGCGTGGCTTGGTGGACATGGCAGTGGAAGGATACTTTAAAATCCCCCTTCCCTCCCCACCCCTCTAACCTGCTTTCCAGCTCCATTCTCCTGGACAGGGCAGTCCCATTCGATCAACTGGGACTCAATGGGAGGCAGGGAAGAGATGGAGTTGGTGGGGCCAGTCAGAGGTGGGATTGGCAGGTTCTCCAGAACAACTGAACATTTCCACTACCGGTTCTCTAGAACCGGTCAGAACCGGCTGAATACCACCTTTGATTTTCTATATAAGTAGCAATTTGTTGTTGTTCAAGTGAGACACTTGTTAAGTGAATTTGGCCTCCAATGGACGACCTTCCTTGTCAATCGTTGTTAAGGGAATCCCTGCGGTTGGTAACCTGGTCGTTAAGTGAATCCGGCTTCCCCCTTCCTTTTGATGGTCACAAAAAGGGATCACATGACCCCAGGACTCGGCGACCGTCATAAACATGAGTCAGGTGCCAAGAAAGTCTGAATGGAATGGAAGGATTTATACTGCAGGCTACAGGAACCAGAAGCCGCATTCAGGTGTCCCTGAAGACACAGATAAACCTCCAAGTGGCCTCAATGACTCTCTAAAAAGGATGCAAATGACCAGCTGTCTGCAAGGAATATCAATCCTTCCACCCTCCACCATCCAGTCAGAGTTGAAGAAGCTTCTCAGATGAGCAGCGAAACGTCTTCAAAGAAAAACCCAGAAAATCCAGTTGCCTCTTTTAAAAAAAAAATACCTCTGGGACAACTGAGGACACAGATAAACCTCCAAGCAACCTCAACGACTCTCTAAAAGGATGCAAATGACCAGCTGTGTCTGCAAGGAGTAGAAATCCTCCCATTCCCCACCATCTGGTCAGAGTTGAAGAAGCTTCTGGGATGAGAAGCGAAACGTCTTCAAAAGAAAAACCAGAAAGCCCAGTTCCCTTTTGAAATAAAAACATATCTGGGACACAACCAGGACGTGGATGACTGAGATCCAAAAAAAAAAAAAACTACAGACATCCAAAATTAAATCAAACCTGGGCGAGCACAAATGATCCAAGACAAACTTTACCTTTTCTGCCCCTTCAACCGATCGACGGCTCCGCCCTCCGGAAATCCAGCGGGGAGTGACAGATTCTCCTTGGGGTGGCCACTCTGAAAATTAACAAGATAAATAATAAATAAACTTACAAAATGGAGGAACAGGAAGCCAACCTGCAAAACCCACCCAAAAAAAATTAAAAGGAAAAGGGGAACCACCCTAAAGTAAAATTTCAATGTATTTATTTACTTTTAAAAAAAAAAAAAGTCAATCAGAAAAGAGCTGGAAGGGACCTTGGAGGTCTTCTAGCTCAACCCAATTAAAAGATGAGCATTTTCCCAGCGATGACAAAAATCCACGGACACAGATCTGCTCAGCATGGCTGTTCCTGGACTGTGGAGAGCTCGTTTCCTCTGGCTCCATTCAGATGAATGAGCATTTGCAGACCTTTGAGGAGTAGTGAATTAAAATCTGAGGAACAGATTGGGATGGCCATGTCATGGCTGCGTTCTCACAGCATGCTCAGCTACGGACTAGGTGGACTGTGTTTGTGGGATCAAACCTGGGTCAGAGAACAGATAACAGATAATCAGAGTTGGAAGGGACCTTGTAGGTCATCTAGTCCAACCCCCTGCCCAAGCGGGAGACCCTACATCATTTCTGACAGAGGGCAGTCCAGTCTCTTCTTGAAGGTCTCAAGTGATGAATCTCCCACAACTTCCAGAGGCAACTTCTGTTCCATGGGTGGATTGTTCTCACTGTCAGAAAGTTTCTCCTTATTTCCAGGTTAAATCTCTCCTTGTTCAGTTTCCATCCATTATTCTTGGTCTGGCCGACAGGCGCTTTAAAAAATAGCTTGACCCCCTCCTCCTCTCTGAGGGCAGCCCCTCCAAGCTTTGAACCCTGCTCTCCTGTTCCCCTGGTCCTTCTCTTCCCTAGACTAGCCATGCCCAGTTCCTGCAACCGTTCTTCGTGTGTTTCAACCTCCAGTTCCCTCATCATCCTGGTTGCTCTTCTCTTCACTTTTTCTAGAGCCTCAACATCTTTTTTACAATGTGGTGAACAAAACTGGATGCAGTACTCAAGGTGTGGTCTTACTAAGGCTTTATAGAGTGGTATTAGTATTTCCCTTGTCGGGCGAACCCAGCTCTGATTGGCAGTAGGTTTTGGGGAAGTCCTGGGTGAACCTGATAGATCAAACTCAGCTACTGTTCTGACCCGAACCTGGTTCCAAGGAAGCAAACACGAGACAACGGTAACAGCACAACCTTTTGATGTTTCTTTACAAATTCCGCTCCTTCCCGGGTAAAAGGCTGCTTCAAACCAATGAGCTCTGCCAAGAACACCAGATAAAGTTACTAAGAAATATTTCAAACACAAAGAGTCTCCAAACACCAACTAAGATATTCTGAATGTCCACCAGGCTCAAGTGCAAAAACGTATTTGCTTCCTGCAAAGAACTCCGGTTTCTCAGCTGGCTTTTATCCCTTAAGGGAGGGGCCATCACCTTGCAGCCTTACTCCCGAGTCACCCATGTTGCTGCAGCTGCTCTTTCCTTCGAGCAGCCCTGCACGCACGCACACTGAGCACAGGCTCCTCGGGGTTCTCTTCATCACTGCTGCCAGCCTCCCAACAATCTCCGATGGGAGCCTTCCACTCCCTGATGGTCCTGGCCCCATCCCTGCATCCCACGCAGGCCCCTCATCTGAGTCCTCTCTCTCCGAGACCTCAGCCGTCCACACCTGCGGCCGGCGAACCACAACAGCTACAGACAGATTGTGTTGTGAGATGAGACCTAAGTCAGCACGCTGTGGGAACCAAGCTCTATGTCAGGGTTCCTGCGATTGCCCTAATGAAATCGTGGCTTCGAGCCAAGCTTCAAAAGACTTCCAAAGATTTATTAGGAGCAACGTGTCGGCATTAACCTAAATGAAGCCAACTCTGGCACGCATAATTTACAGTCACTTGTGACCCTTTCCCCCCCCCCCTCCCCGGCTGGGTGTGTCATAAATCAGATTCTCCAATGAAGGCTTTTCAGGGACAGAAGATCTGGTAGCCTAGCTACAATCTTTGTAAGATAAGCATGGAATGTACTTCTGGTTTTAAACTGCCCTACTGCTCCTTCAGATTCCCACTCCCTTTGTTTATGGCAACTTGAAAACAGGCATAGGGATGTTTTACGAGTTGACACTCTAACTTGGAGTGAGTTTTCGGGGTGTCCCAAGTGGTCCTGATAGGTGAGGCTCTGCTAAAGACCAAATTGATTGTGTTGTGGGATCAAAACCTGGGTCACCATGTTGTGTGAACTCAATTCTGATTGGCAGTAGGTTTCGGGGGAAGTCCTGGATGGACTTGATAGATCAAACTCAGCTACAGACGGATTGCGTGGCGAGATGAAACCTGGGTCACCATGTCATGTGAACCCAGCTCTAACTGGGAGTGACGTTTGAGGGTATCCTGGGTGGTCTTGATAGTTGACGTTCAGCTACAGACCAGACTGAGTGTGTTGTGGGATCAAACCTGGGTCAGCATGTAGTGGGAACCCAACTTGAACTGGGAGTGGGTTTTTCAGGATTGATCTGGATGGCCTTGACAGGTTCATCAGATGTTGGTCCTCAACAGTTGCATAGCAAGGAACAGGAGAGGAGAACGTTCTTCTCTATCTTCCTGTTGGGTCGGGTTGGGACACCACAAGCTCACCGCCTTCCTGCTGTGATGGAGAACAAAACTGTGGGCGGTGGCAGCAGTTGGCAATCTCCGATCTCGGAAGACTAACCCTGGTTGGGTGGCTTTGACCGTAGAGAGGAAACCGGCAGAAGATCAAAGTGATGACAACCATCACCTCTTCGATGAAGGAGAACCACTACCATCTTCTGAAGAACTTCTTCTCCCCTTCTTGAGAATTGGCCTTTCTGGGCTCATGTTATTGTGGAGAAAGAGAGAGAGTTGGTGGGGGATGCTTTACCTTGGACACCTTTCTATCTTTGAGGTCTCTCTGGCTCTCCCCTCTTCCCAATTTCAGGAAAGGTCTCGGGAAGCATTCCCTCCTGGCCTTTCTCCTTTCTGGAGAAGTGTCAACTCCTTTCTTCAGCAGCAACCATTTCCAAATGGTTTAGGAGAAATGGAGCAATGGGTCTTCATTTGATGCGGTTGAGATAAGCCCACTTTGGCTAGTGGTGAAGGCACCAGGCTAAAAACCAGGAGATGGTGAGTTCTAGTCCCACGTTATGCATAAAAGCCAACTGAGGAACGTTGGGCCAATTACCAGGTGACAGTGAATTCTAGTCCCACCTTAGGCATTGGGTTACTTTGGGCCAATCACCAGGAGATGTTGAGTTCTAATCCTACTTCAGACACAAAAGCCAATTGGGGGACTTTGGGCCAATCACCAGGAGATGGTGAGTTCTAGTCCTACTTTACGCATGAAAGCCAATCGGGGAACTTTGTGCCAGTCACTAGGAGACTGTGAGTTCTAGTTCTACCTTAGGCATTGGGTTACTTTGGGCCAATCACCAGGACAATGTGAGTTCTTCAGGCATGAAAGCCAATTGGGGACTTTGGGCCAATCATCAGGAGACGGTGAGTTCTAGTCCCACTTTATGCATGAAAGCCAATTGGGGGACTTTGGACCAATCACTAGGAGACAGTGAGTTCTAGTCCCACTTTATGCATGAAAGTTAATTGGGGGATTTTGTGCCAGTCACTAGGAGACTGTGAGTTCTAGTTCTGCCTTAGGCATTGGGTTACTTTGGGCCAATCACCAGGACAATGTGAGTTCTTCAGGCATGAAAGCCAGTTGGGGGACTTTGGGCCAATCACCAAGAGACGGTGAGTTCTAGTCCCACCTCAGGCACACGAAAGCCAATTGGGGGACTTTGGGCCACTCACCAAGAGCCGGTGAGTTTCTCCGGTTTCATGGTAGGGCGAGAAGTCCAGGTGGCTGCAGGGAAGGGACAGTTAGACCTTCAAGGAAGCTTCTGTCCACCTCGTCTGCAAAGCAGAGCAAGGACAGCCCCCATCAGTTGCCCAAATGCCTCCAATTTCTCTTCTCCTTCAAAAGGAAACTGGAAACCAACCATGGTCAGGCAAGGAGAAGCAGGAGGAGAAAACTAGAAGTGAAATCTTGGGTGTCCTTCCTCTCTGCAGTGTGTGTGTGTGTCTGTGTGTGTGTGTGTTGGGCCCCGTTCTCCTCCTTCTCCATGAGCTTTTGGTAGGTACCGCACTCACCTTCCCAACTCCATGGACAAAACTTTTGGCCAGCCCTTGACCATCTGCTCTGCTCTTCTGGCCTGTCTAGGAAGGGACTTCCTGGCCAGAACGCAGTAGGGAATTCTGGCATTTCTCTTCCCAAAGAGAAGGGAGGAAGTTTTGGAAAAGAGGCATCAAACAATTGGAAGTGTTCTTGTTCGTGTCCTTTTTCCTTCCTTCCCTTTGTTCCATCTCTTTCTCTGCCTCTTCCATCATCTCTCTCTCTCTTTTCTTCTTCCTTCCCTGTTTCCTTCTCTCCCTCCTTCCTTTATTCTATTCTCCTTCCTTCCTTCTTTCTTCCTCCTTCTCCTTTCTGCTCCTCCTTCAGTCCTCCTCTTCATCCTCCTTCCTCCCTCTTTCTCCTGTCTCCTGTCTTCCCTCCGGCCCTTCTGCCTCTCCTTCTTCTTTCCTCCCTCCCTCCTTCTTTCTCCTTCCCTCATTCTTTCCACTCTCCTTCTCCTTCCTCTTCTCTTGCTGACTCCTTCTTCTTCCCTCCCTCCCTCCTTCCACCTTTTCTTCTTCTTTTTACTTCTCCTTCCTTCTTCCTCTTTCTTCCTCCCTCTTTCTCCTATTCTTTCCACTCCTTCAACTTCTCTTCCTCCCTCCTTCATCTTCCTCCCTCCCTCCTTCCTTCCTACTCTCCTCCTTCCTTCCTCCCTCCATCCTTCTTTCTCCTTCCTTCATTTTTCCCACTCTCCTTCTCCTTCCTCTTCTTTTCCTCCCTCCTTCGTCTTTCTCCCTCCCACCCTCCTTCCACCCTTCCTTTTTCCTACTCCCCTCCTCCCTCCCTCCCTCTCTCCCTCCCTTTCTTCTTTCACTTCCTTTCCTTCTTTCCTCCTTTCTCCTTCCCTCTTTTTTTCTTATACTTTCCCTCCCTCTGTCTTTCTCCTCCCTCCCTCCCTCCCTCTCTCTCTCTCTCTCTTCGTCGCCCTGCCTCCTTTTCTTCTCCTCCTCCCATCCCTCCTCCCTTCCCTCCTCCATTTGTTTTCATTACACATTTTATTCTCCCAGGTCCTTGGAGGCCAGAGACAACTTCTTGGCGATGGTGTCATCTTTATAAATAACCTCTGGATTTCCCAATCGTTCAAAAGTGCGAAGATTTCCTGGAAAGGGGCACTCAGCAATTTGGCTCTTGGTCGGGACGGGACCCTCCTTCCTCTGCAAACCGGGTGCACAATTGTGTACCAAACCCAGAAGGGAACTTTTGCTGACTTGCTCAAATCTTTCACCTCTGTGTACACTACGTTCTAACAGGAAGTTTGAAAAAGAAAAGAAAAGACTAATTGCCTTCCGGGCTCTCCGTATCGAATTTCCCCTTTTGCACAAAGCCGACTGTGTTTTGTGAGTCACCCCGGCACCATTAGAATCAGAACAGAGCTGCAAGGGACCTCTAGAGGTCTTCTAGTCCAACCCCTTCATCGAGCATTACCACGGGGAGGCTGCAACGGTCTACATGTGGAAAACTCTTTTCAGTATCCTAACTTTGAATGGGTCAGTAAACGAATGGTTGTAAGTCGAGGAGTAGCTGTGATGTATTACACAGCTCCCACAAAACGTTGTCAGCTCAGTTCAGCCTCGTGGGAAAGGACAGGAATTTAAACGTGAATTTAAACACACTTGGGATAAACACACGTTTATCATCCCGCCAGGAATTCAAAAAGAAAGAAAAAGGAAGAAAGAGAGAGAGAAAGAAAAAAGATAGATAGATAGATAGATAGATAGATAGATAGATAGATAGATGGATGGATGGATGGATGGATGGATGGATGGATGGATGGATGGATGGGATGGGTGGGTGGATGGATGGATGGGTGGGTGGGTGGGCGGGCAGACGGACAGACAGACAGACAGACAGACAGATAGATAGAATGATGATAGATGGATGGATAGATATGATGATGATGGATGGATAGACAGACAGATGACAGATGGATGATATATATGTATATATAGATTAGATAATATAGATAGAAAGAAAGAGAAAGATAGAAAGAGAGAGAGAGACAGATAGATAGAAAGAAAGAGAGAGAGAGATAGAAAAAGAAAACAGATAGATAGATTAGATAGATAGATAGATAGATAGATAGATAGATAGATAGATGGATGGATGGATGGATGGATGGATGGATGGATGGATGGATGGATGGACGGATAGACGGATAGTCGGATAGTCGGATAGATAGATAGATAGATAGATAGATAGATAGATAGATAGATAGATAGATAGATAGATAGATAGATAGATAGATAGATAGATAGAATGATGATAGATGGATGGATGGATGGATAGATATGATGATGGATGGATGGATGGATGGATGGATAGACAGACAGATGACAGATGGATGATATATATGTATATATAGATTAGATAATACAGATAGAAAGATAGAAAGAAAGAGAAAGATAGATAGAAAGAGAGAGAGAGAAAGATAGAAAGAAAGAGAGAGAGAGAGAGAAAGAAAGAAAGAGAGATAATAGAAAGAAAGAAAAAGAAAGAAAGAAAGATATAGAGATAGATAGAAAAAGAAAAAAGATAGATAGATTAGATAGACAGACAGACAGACAGACAGACAGAAGGGGAGAGAAAGAGAGAGAGATCGCTTCTTGGGTCTTTTTCTGCCTTGAGTTTTCTATCTGTCTCGAGAGCAGCAGAAACCGTCAGAAGGCGGGACGGCGCTAAAACCTCGGCCGCAGCTGGGAGAGGCCGGGTTGGATGCAGGGCTGGGCGTGAGGAACAAACGGTTCTTCCCGGCCAGTTGGCTTCCCGCCTCCCCCCCCCCCCCGCACCTACCCCCCCAAAAAAAACCCGCCCCGCGGAGGGAGCGAGGAGCGAATGGCGCTTGGTCTGCCTGGCGGGGTCGAGGAGAGGCTGGGCTGTTTGACCCGCTGTTTGCAACCCAACTCGGCCATATAGAGGCATGATGGAGCCAGGCCAGATCCCGAAACCGCGAGAGAGGGAAGGAAGGAAGGAGGGAGGGAAGGAAGGAAGGAATGTCTCCCGGGGAAGAAGAACGGCAGCAACGAAAGAAACCGAGATCCAATGAGCCCAGCCGAATCTTTCCTTCCCAATTTGTTGGGGAACAAAGTTTGTCCCAAAACTTCCCCGCTCGGGGAAAGGAACTCCGAAAAGCCCATCGTGCACAGCCGCGGCCGCGCCCACTGCCCAACCGGGCTGGGCTTTCCTAAGCTTTGCCCTTTGGATCAACGCCCCCCCAGCCACCCACCCAAAAGAGCTTAAGACGCCTGGACTCTCAGCAACTCCAAGCAGCCTTTTTTTTTTTTTGCGGGGGGGGGGGGGTGTTCCTGGTCTTTTGGGGGGAGGAGTCCCTCCGAGCGCTGCTGGGGTTCCTGGCCGGCTAGGGGTGACCAAGGACGACCCTCCCCTTCCAACAAACCCCACCCACCTCCCAAAATCCAGGAGGAACCTTCCAAAATTTGAGAAGAAACTTTTCAGGAATATCTGCAGAACCTGGAAGCAGGACTTTCGCCTTCCTCTTCCTCACTTCCCCGGGGTTTTACGGCACGGAGTTCGAGATTTTTTTGGGGGGGTGAGGGGGTTTGTTCCCTCCCTGACTGGGGAGACGAGCAGGGCTCCTGTCCGGCTGGATGTGATCAAGGACCACCTTCCACTAATTCCCCCCACCTCTTTGTCTGCCCGGTGCGAGACTTTTCCACCGGTGGACCTTTGCCCGGGGAAGGGAAGCAGCTGGGACAGCCCTTGCCCCCCCCCCCAAAGCCTGGATAAGACCCCCCACAAACACTCCCCAAACGGGGTTCAAGACTTTTTTCATTCATCGCCCTGCCGTCTTTCGATGAAATTCAAGCGTCTTTGGACGGACGGACGGCGAGGGCGAGCAAGACATCCCCGAGGCTGGATTTGGCCCGGGGTCTCAAAGGTGACAACCAGGGAGGGAACCCCCACCCCACCCACGAAATTTCATGCCGTAAAACCCCGGGGAAGTGAGGAAGATCCTTCCAGATTTTAGAGATGTTCCTCAAAAGTTTCTTCTCAAGTTTTGGAAGGTCCCTTCTGGATTTTGGGAGGTGGGTGGGGTTTGTTGGAAGGGGAGGGTCGTCCTTGGTCACCCCCAGCCGGCCAGGAGCCCTGCTCGTCTCCCCAGTAGCGCTCGGAAGGACCCCTCCCCCAAAAACATCAGGAACAACCCCCCCCCCCAAAAAAAAGGCTGCTTGGAGTTGCTGAGAGTCCAGGCGTCTTAAGCTCTTTTGGGTGGGTGGGTGGGGGGCGTTGATCCAAAAGGGCAAAGCTAGGGAAGCCCACCCCGGTTGGGCAGTGGGCGCGGCCGCGGCTGTGCACGATGGGCTTTGGAGGAAGAGCGGCTTTCTTCGTCTCCCCGCTCCAGATGGAAAGCAGGGGGTTTTTTTTTCCCCGCTTCAGAGCCCGAAGACCACCACCCCGTCCCCGCTCTTTGCCCGGACGCCCCCTCCCCAAGGGAAGCCCCGCCTGACCTGCAGCCTCGGCGGCTCCGGAGCGAAGCGGTCCCAGCGCCATCAGCAGCGGCAGCAGCAGCAACCCCGGTCCGGCCAGCAGCCAGCAGCGTTCGGCGGCCAGACCCCGGAGCGCCCGGCCAGCCGCGCCCTCCATGCCGCGGGGCTCCTCGCTGGAGCCGCTCCTGGCCGGCCTTCGCGCCGCTGCTGCCCAGCCGTAACCAGAACCACATGGCTGCGCAGCCCCTGGCCCCGCCCCGCCCCGCCCGCGACGCCCCGCCCCCTGGGGCCCCGCCCCGCCCCGCCAGCTCCGAGCCTGCGGGGAGGGGGCAGTGTCAGCTGCTGCAGAAGGGGTCGGGGGGCGGTAGCTCGACCCGCTTGGGCCGCTGGACTCCGGGGCTGGAGCAGAAGGGAGCAGCGGCGCTTCTCCCCGGCCCGGAGCGCTCGGACGCTGAAGCCGCGCGATGCCCCAAGAAGGTTGATATGTCGACAGAGTAAGAATAGGGAGTAGATGAAAGAGAGAGAGGTATAGATAGAAAGTTATATAGCGATGGGTGGATGGATGGATGGATGGATGGGTGGATGGATGGATGGATGGATGGATGAGAGAGAGAAAGAACGAGAGAATGAGAGAGAAAGAGAATGAGAGAGAGTATAGATAGATAAAAAGATAGCGATGAATGGATAAATGGATACGAGAGACTGAGACAGAGCGAATGAGAGAGAGAATGAAAAAGAGAAAGAGGTATAGATAGAAAGATATATAGTGATGGATGGATAGATGGATGAGAGAGAGAGAATGAAAGAGAGAGAGGTATAGAAAGATATATCGTGATGGGTGGATAGATGGATGAGAGAGAGAAAGAGAGAGAATGAAAGAGAGAGAGGTATAGATAGTTATATAGCGATGGATGGATGGATGGATGAGAGAGAGAGAGAAAGAGCGAGAGAATGAGAGAGAAAGAGAATGAGAGAGTATAGATAGATAAAAAGATAGTGATGGACGGATAAATGGATACGGGAGAATGAGACAAAGCGAATGAGAGAGAATGAAAGAGAGAAAGAGGTATAGATAGAAAGATATTAGTGATGGATGGATAGATGGATGAGAGAGAGAATGTATGAGAGAGAATGAAAGAGAGGGGTATAGATAGATATATAGTGATGGATGGATAGATGGATGAGAGAGAGAGAATGAAAGAGAGATAATGAATGAGAGAGAAGGAAAGAGAGAGGTATAGATAGATATATAGTGATGGATAGATGGATGAGAGAGAGAGAATGAAAGAGAATAAAAGAAAGAGAAAGAAACAGATAATGAAAGAGAGAGAGAATGAAAGAGAGGTATGGATAGAAAGATATATAGTGATGGGTGGATAGATGGATGAGAGAGAGACAGAGAGACAGAGAGAGAGCAATGGATGGACAGATGAGAGAGAGAACAGTATAGACAGATATATTTTGCGATGGGTGCTCCAAGACTGGAGGTTTTTACAAAGTCATGGGATAACCATTTGTCTGAAGCGGTAGAGGATCTCCTGCTTAAACAGGGTTAGACTAGAAGACCTTCAAGTTCCCTTCCCGCTCTGTTATTCTGCATCAGGACTAAGGGTGACATGATAGCAGTCTTCCAATATCTGAGAAGGCTGCCACAATGACCTAAATGAGAGTTTCTTTCATGGCCCTGTATTTCAAAATACTGGCTTTATTGCATGACGCCACACACACCGTTCAGTGTGACCCCAGTCGCTGATTCAACCCCCTCTGAATTCTTCCAATATTTGAGGGGCTACCCCAAAGAAGGAGGGGAGGGGGGTCAACCTATTCTCCAAAGCACCAGGACAAGAAAAAAAAAAAAAAACAGATGGAAACTAACCAAGACAGAGACAGCAACCTAGAACTAATTTCCTAACAGGGAAGACAATTAACCAGTGGAACAGCCTGCCACCAGAAGTCGTAGCTGCTCCATCACTGGAGGTTTTCAAGAAGAAATTTGGGGAACCATTTGGTCTGGAATGATCACGGGGTTTCCTGCTTCAGCAAGGGGGTTGGGCTAGAAGACCTCCAAAGGTCCCTTCCCCGTCGCCCTCCTCACCCAGAAAACATATGGAGGCCCCACTGGGTCCCTCCTCGGCCAGGTGCAGTTTGGGGTGGGGTGGGGTGAGACCAGGCTGGGAAGCGGCTCTAAGCTTCCCACTCAATTCCTCATCAGGGTGGAGCAGACTTCAAAGCTGGGTTTTTCTCTCCCCTCGGCTGCCAAAATGCACCAAAATCCAGGGAAAAAGCTCCTGCTTCTCATCTTTCCCCTCCTCTTCTCTGCTTCCAGCAACGCCCCCCCCCCCCCCCCATTAATCCACCCAAGGAGAAGAAGACGTTGAAGGCCCAAGGTTCTCGTCCCTCCCCCATTTTTTTTTTAGAAGGTGGGGTGGGATGGAGTGGCTTAATGATCCTCTAGAAAAAACACCGAGCGGTTGCAAAAGGCTTTCAATTGCTGCAAAGAAGCTGCTAACCACTTCCACCCCGGAGTTGTTTTGAGAGGAAGCTGTGAGTTTTTAGTGGTTTTTCTGATCCAAATCTCGTTCCAAGGAAACAAAAACGAAACAGAGGTTAACGACAAAATCTTCTAATGATTCTTTACGAATTCTTGTTCCTTCTCGGTTAAAAGGCTGTTTCAAACTAATGGTCTCTGATAAGGAGGAGCCTTGCCAAGGCGGTGCAAGGCTGCCCAGAACACCAGATAAAGTTACTAAGAAATATTTCAAACACAAAGTGTCTCCAAACACTAACCAAGATAATCCGAACGTCCACCAGGTTTGAGTGCAAAAACTTCTTTGCTTCCTGCAAAGAACTCCGGTTTCTCAGCTGGCTTTTATCTCTTG
Source organism: Bungarus multicinctus (assembly GCA_023653725.1). Lineage (NCBI taxonomy): Eukaryota > Metazoa > Chordata > Lepidosauria > Squamata > Elapidae > Bungarus > Bungarus multicinctus. The sequence goes on from CM042849.1 coordinate 4,389,067, forward strand.
AGGGAGGGGCCATTATCTTGCAGCCTTACTCCCGAGTCGCCCGTGCTACTGCAGCTGCTCTTTCCTTCGAGCAGCCCTGCATGCAGGCACACTGAGCACAGGCTCCTCGGAGTTCTCTTCCTCACTGCTGCCAGCCTCCACAACCTCCAAAGGCAGCCCTCCATTCCCTGATGGTCCTGGCTCCATCCCTGCATCCCACACAGGCCCCTCATCTGAATCCTCGCTCTCCGAGGCCTCAGCCGTCCCCACCTGCGGCCGGCAAACCCCAACAGGATGTGACTTAAAGGGAGCATCACACCGTTGGGTTGTTTTTACCCAGCTCTTCGATCTACGGATGTGCTCAGACAAAGATGCAGGCAGGATGCAGTTGAACCCATAAAAGTTTGATCTGTCTCCTTTGAGTGGCAAAGCGAAAGCTGAACCTTTTTATGTATTCATTCTGCATCTTGCCGGTGTTGTTTTTACAAATGATTCAAGATGGTGAATCTATCCAACGCATCTTCCAACTCCTGTTTACGCCGCAACAGCAACCCTACGAGTTGGTTTGAACTAAGAGAGAGGGATTAGCCCAAAGTCACCCAGCTGGCTTCATGCCTAAGGCTGGACTAGAATTCACCGTCTCCTGGCAATTGGCCCAAAGTCACCCAGTTGCTTTCCTAAGTCGACAGAATCACCACTCCTGTTGATTGTCCAAATTCACCACCGTACATCCTAGAGGACACTCACGTCTCCTGTTGGTCCAATCACCCGTTGGCTTTCTGCAAATACCGTCTAGCAATTGGTCCAAGTCCCCAGTGCTTCCTGCGTAAGTCAGGACTAGAATTCACCATCTCCTGTTGATTTGGCCCAAACTCACCCAGCCGGCTATTGTGCCTAAGGCGGGACAAGAACTCACAGTCTCCTGGTGATTGGCCCAAAGTCACCCAGTTGGCTTTCGTGGCTAAAGTGGGACTGGAATTCCATTCAGGGCTAAATCATAGGCCTAGGACTCCCCCCCTCCCTCACCCAGGTAAGGTTTTCCTCTTCCAAGGAATTTGGACACCCACATCCCACAAATGCCACTAAAATCTATGGCTATTAGCCTCTCTTAGAACATTGAATTGGAGAGCTAATGGGTTATATCATGTTATTCTTCTTCTGTCCCAAACTTTTTGGACCCCTCCCTCCAAATATCCGTTAGTTCATGTGCTGGGCAAAGGGTGGGATCCTTGACTAGCATACCTGACCCATGACTCAACCCCTGTGGTTGGGCGCATAAAGGGATGGGAGTTAGCCTCTGTGTCACCAGTTTCCTGTTTGGCCAAATTCACCACCTCAGGGGGCCGTTTAAACAATAAAACCAATTCTTGTCCTTTCTGTGGCTTGATTGAGACCCCCGTGGGATAGTTAAGACACCCCACTTCCATACGGAGATTTTGCAAAAAATGAAGGAACTACCAAAGGAATAAATCCCACACCCTTCTAACACTGATGTTATGTAGATGGGTCATTAAACGTTTGCAAGAAAACAACCAAGCTCAGAGAGCACCAAGGATCCCTAAGTAGTCCTCCTCCTCCTCCTCCTCCAAACCACACTTCCTTCTAGCATTGATGATGTTATCTAGCTGGGTCGTGAAATGTTTGCAAGAAAACCACCAAGCCCAGAGAGCAGCAAGGACTACTACTACTACTACTACTTCTTCTTCTTCTCCTCCTTCTCCTCCTCCTCCTTCTTGTTTCTCCTCCTCCTCCTCCCCCTCCTTCAAACCCCACTTCTTTCTAGCATTGATGTTACCTAGTTGGGTCATGAAACGTTTGCAAGAAAACAACCAAGCTCAGAGAGCATCAAGGACCCATTAGTCTTCCTCCTCCTTCTCCTCTTCCTCCTCCAAATCCCACCAAATCCCATACAGCCCACCTTCTTTCAGTGTCTGTGAGTTTTTTGGACATATAGGCGCGGGGTTATAGATCTCCATTATCATTTTTCTGGAGTAGAACAACTGCCACTGCTACATCACTAGCATCTTTCTAGCATTGATATTACTGTACCTAGCTGGGTCATGAAACATCTGCAAGAAAACTACCAAGCTCAGAGAGCATCAAGGAGCCCTTAGTCTTCCTCCTCCTCCTCCTCCTCTTCCCACTTCTTTCTAGCAGTGATGCTGTTACCTAGTTGGGCCATGAAACGTCTGCTGGAAAACCACCCAGTTCAGGGAGCACCCACAAACCTAAACTGGGAAGGAAGCAGCTTTGCAGAAGAGCCCAGCGAGGCTCCCCCCTGCTAGATGGAAAATCCAACCTGACGGCCTTTTGAGTAAAGCAACTGATGGTTGCACACGACACGTTGAGCCACAAATCGCTGGAGGCTGGGCTGCCCCTGTGACACTGGCAACACCCCCCCCCCCCCCGCAGTCCTGCACCTGTGGATGTGGTGAATCACTGGTATCATCATGCTTCAAAAGAGGACGTGGCTGAGGCCCTGGGGACCATGTGGTAATATGAAAAGCAGCCCCCGTCGTTTTCCTTCCTCTGCCTCTAACTTCTGGGCAGTCAACGCAAAGCAGAGGACATGGGGATGGGTGGCTTTTGCCCTCCAGAGACATTGACCCACGGGAGACATCAGTGGAGGCACCAGTAGATCCCAAACAATAAGGAATTGGGCCTCCTGTCACACAGCATGTTCTCTGCCATGTGATGCCAGGCCATCCCAGAATAGCAGCGTCGGAAGGGACTTTAAAGGTCTTCTAATCCAACCCCCTGCTCAACCAATGGCTGTCCAACGTCTTGTTAAAAGCCTCCGGTGATGAAGCACCCACAACTTCTGGTGGCAAGCAGTTCCACTGGTTAATTGTCCTCGCTGCTAGGAAGTTTCTCCTTAGTTCCAGGTTGCTTCTCTCCTGGATTAGTTTCTACCCGTTGTTCCTTGTCTTGCCTTCGGGGGCTTTGGAGAATAAAGGGACTGAAGGGTGTGAATCAAAGATATATTGTTTTGAATTCTTTTTAAAGGATTTGATGTATCCAAAAGGGGGTTGGATTAGATGACCCAGAGGGTCCCGTATCTGCCAACTGTTATGTTTAAATGCTTGTTCTGAGTGGAAAACCTACAAGAAACCCCAACATGTTTCCAGCTGCCTAGCTTTAAAGTTTCCTGTTCAGTTTGGTTAAACTTTCCTGTCCCGATAGAATATACCTCAACCGCAAATATGCTTCAAAAGGAAATGAACTATAAATTGCATTGTTTAAAAGAAGTTCTTTGCTCTTCTGACTCCAACACACCTGAAAGGGATTCGGAATTGCCTGCTTTTGCAAAAGTATAATAAAATTCTTATTTGTTGACTTTACCTCGTTGTCCTGAAAATTTGTTAAGTATTTGGGGGGGGTCTCCTGACAGGGACCTTGGAGGTCTTCTAGTCCAACCCCCCCTGTCCAAGCAGAAAATCCTATACCATTTCAAACAGATGGCTGTCCAGTCCCTTCTTAAAAATCTCCAGCGATGGAGCAGCCACAGCTTCTGGTGGCAAGCCGTTCCACTGGTTAATTGTTCTCCCTGTCAGCAAATTTCTCCTTAATTCCAGGTTGCTTCTCTCCTGGATTAGTTTCCATCCGTTGCTTCTCATCCTGCCTTCAGGTAGTTTTTAGAGCATAGGTTGAGCCCCTTCCTCTTCTTTGGGGCAGCCCCTCAAATATTGGAAGACTGCTATCATGTCATCATCCCCCAGGTTTCATTAGACTAGACTAGGATGTCTGCAAATCTGGAAACTTTAAAGACTCGTGGACTTCAACTCCCAGAATTCCCCAGCCATGTTATTCAGAAGTTTGTGGGAGCATCATTACTTAAGACTTTCAAGAAGAGACTGGACTGCCATCTGTCAGAAATGGTGTTAAGGTCTCCTGCTTGGGGGTGGGGGGGTGGGGGGTTGGACTAGATGACCTACAAGGTCTCTTCCAACTCTGATTATCTGTTTTTGGGTGTTTTTTTTTTAAGGTCCCGGCCCTGTTTAGCTTCTCAGTCCAAACAAGGCTTGCTAGACGCTGCATTGTTGAGCAAGAGGTTTAAAAAAAATTGTCGGTTCAGCATTTTAAATTGATATACGAAAAAAGGCCCAGCTGTCAAATTGTTTGGCGTTTTTGACAGACAGCCTTCTTTAGGAGAACTGAATAATGTAGTCATAACAACAATCAGGCCATTTTTGGTATTCTATAAAGCCGAGTCAACATTTTGTTTCCAAACGCATTTCCTTTATTTCAGAAACTAAACCGCCAACATCACCCTGGTGAAAATCCCACTAAAGAAGGAAGAACTTTTCATTTTATTTGCAGAAATCGTTCTGCTTCTTCCCCAAAGTCCTCGAATCATGGACCACAACAGAGCCCAAAATTTCCATTTCCAGGCAGTTGTTAAGTGAGTTTTCACCGATTTTACAACCTTTCCTGCCGTCGTCCTTAATTGAAAGCTGTTTAGTTCGCAAAGTGAAGGGGAACTGCTTGCCACCAGAAGTTGTGGGGGCTTCATCACTGGAGGTTTTTAAGAAGAGACTGGACCGCCTCTTGTCTGGAATGGCCGAGGGTCTCCTGCTTGGGGTTAGACTAGAAGATCTCTAGGGTCCCTTCCAGCTCTATTCTGAGTGATACAGCAAAAAGAGTTGTTAAGTGAATCTGGCGTCCCCATTAACTGCCTGCCAATAGGCCACAAAATGTGAAATTGCATGACTCTGGGACACTGCAACTGTCACAAGTACATGCCAGTTGCCGAGCATCCAAATTTTGATCATGTGTGAGCCTGGGGAAGTGTGTGGAAAACATCCTTTTTCAGTGCTGTGGTAACTTCAGTCGCTAAATGTACTGCAGCTGTTCAAAAGGACGATGGCATCGAAAAAAAAGGGGATTTATGACTGTTGTTCGCACTTATGACTCTTTTTTCACATTTACGACCGTTGCAGCATCCTCCATAATCATGTGATGCAAAAATTCAGACACTCGGCAACTTGGTTCATACTTATGACGGTCGCAGCGTCCCTGGGGGTCATGTGATCCCCTTTTGCAACCGTTCTGGCGAGCAGGGGGAGCCCAATTCGCTTAACGACCGCGTTCCTGACAACCACTGCAGGGATTCACTTAGCAACGGATGGTGGGAAAGGCCGTAAAATGGGAACAAAATTTGCTGCTCCTCCAAGAAGCTTCTTGAAGCTCTTCAGAAACATCGGGGGGACAAGCCATGACCCCAGATGAGTTTCACTTAGCAACTGAAATTTGGCAGGGGCTCAATTGTGGTCATAAGTCGAGGATTACCCGGAATGACCCAGAAGCGACTTCTCCGGTTCAAATCCACACCCAAGAGGCCTAAACGCTTCTCGTGTTTTGCTGACCCGGCTATAATTTGGGATTCTGACTTCCGGCTGCACATTGTGTGTGTGTGTGTGTGTGCAAAGCAACACAGTTGTGCTTGGCCGTTGTTCAGAGCGGGGAAACACCCTCTGACTCAAAAGAACAGCCAGCTTGCAGAACTGCAACCAGTAGACAGTGGAAAAGAGCAGAGGTGGCAAGGAAGGGAGGGAGGAAGAGACGCAGAGCGACAAACAGAAGTAGCAGCTGGGACAGTGGAAGGAAAACAGGGTTGTGTAGGCGCACGTGTGGGTGTTGGAGGGCGTTGGTCTGAAAAGTCTGTGTGTCTCACAATGGCCTGTTCAGGCCTGGCCAGCTCCAGAACTCTTAAGGTAGTGTTTTCTCAACCTTAGCAGCTTTTAAGATAGATGGACTCCAACTCCCAGAATTCCACAGCCAGGCTGTGGAATTCTGGGAGTTGGGAGTCCACCCATCTTAAAGTTGCTAAACTTGAGGAGAGGCCTTGGGCCTGATTGGCTGTGGAATTCTGGGAGTTGAAGTTCACCTATCTCAATATTGCCTTGGCCTGCTGGGAAAAGGTCTTGGCCCATGTTGCTTGGAATTCTGGGAGTTGGGAGTCCACCCATCTTAATGTTGCCCTGCTGGAAAAAGAGGCCTTGGCTCAAGTTGCTTGGAATTCTGGGAGTTGGGAGTCCACCCGTCTTAAAGTTGCTAAACTTGAGGAGAGGCCTTGGGCCTGGTTGGCTGTGGAATTTTGGGAGTTGGAGTCCACCCATGTTAATGTTGCCTTGGCCTGTTGGGAAGAGGTCTTGGCCCATGTTGCTTGGAATTCTGGGAGTTGGGAGTCCACCCATCTTAAAGTTGCTAAACTTGAGGAGAGGCCTTGGGCCTGGTTGGCTGTGGAATTTTGGGAGTTGGAGTCCACCTATCTTAATGTTGCCCCTGCTGGAAAGAGGCCTTGGCTTGTGTTGCTTGGAATTGTGGGAGTTGGGAATCCACCTATCTTAAAGTTGATAAACTTGAGGAGAGGCCTTGGGCCTGGTTGGCTGTGGAATTCTGGGAGTTGGAGTCCACCCATGTTAATGTTGCCTTGGCCTGTTGGGAAGAGGTCTTGGCCCATGTTGCTTGGAATTCTGGGAGTTGGAGTCCATCTATCTCAATGTTGCCCTGGCCTGCTGCAAAAACAGGACTTGGGCCAGGCTGGCTGTGGAATTCTGGGAGTTTGAGTCCCAGCACCCCTAGAAGCATTTCCTTTGGCGAGAGACAGTTTTAGGAACTCAGGCAAGCTGATGATGGTTGAACTAAGTAAGCACCAACTTTAGCTACTTAGGACCACAATCGAGCCCAACATTTCTGCTGCTTAGTGAAGCAGTTGTTAAGGGAGCTTTTACTCCTTTTACAACTTTCCTTGCCGTCGTTGTTAAGCGAATCACTGCAGCTGTTAAGTTAGGAACACGGTTGTTAAGTGAATCTGGCTTCCCCATTGACTTTGCTTGTCAGAAGGTTGCAAAAGGGGATCACGTGACCCCCGAGACACACTGCGTCCGTCGTAAATATGAGTCCGTTGCCAAGAGTCTGAATTTTGATCATATAACACCCCCCCCCAGGGACATTGCAATGGCCGTAAGTGTGAAAAAAAGGTCAGAAAGTCATTTTTTCCAGTGCCATCATAACTTTGAATAGATCCTAGTCCAAGAGTCTTACAACTTGGCAAGTTTCAGACTTGTGGACGTCAACTCCCAGAATTCCTGAGCTAACATGACTGGAGGAGGAATTCTGGGAGTTGAAGTCCACAAGTCTTAAAGCTTTCAAGTTTGGAGGCCCCTGCCCTAAACAAATGGCTGTAAGTTAAGGACTATCTTATATACGGTGTTAGAAGAGTCAAGACATTGGCTATAATTGTGTATCTGTAGCCCCTTTTCCTCGTTTTATATTGAACGCAGGTAAAAAATTGGCTCCGAGCCTCCATCCATTTTCAACATCTGTTGTGGGGACACAACTGTGAACGGAAAGCTGAGGAAAACGCTCAGTGGAAGTCATCAGGAAGCGGGAATATTGTAAGACATTTTAATTTTTTTTTTCCCCCACCACGGAGACATTAAAAAAAAAATCCAGAGTAATCCTCCAAAATCATCAGTGATACAAAGCACCTGAAATACAAATATTATTCTACATATAAATAACCAAAGCTGCTTTCACACACACACACACACGAAACCGCCAATTTAATGCGCTGTTGATCCATTAGTCCGACAAAGCCTTGATCCGCGTAGGGATCGTAGGCAGAATATGGAAAAGAAAGAAAAAAAAATTCCTGGTTTCTTGATTTTTCTTTTTAAAAAATCTTCAACACCTTGGTTTGAAAAGGCGAGGGGTTGGAGCATGATTGAGGAGGGACTGGGGGGAACTGGGGAGGGCATCCCTGAGCCCCAGCGAAGGTCAGGAAACCTAAGGAGCGCCGGGGGCAAAACCGCCCGAGGAATCTACGGCGTAGGCACAAGTTCCTATTTTTTAAAAAAAAAAAAAATGTAAAAAAAAAAGAGGTTAAAACCCCCTACTTGGTGCGATAAGGTTTATTAAACAGGGACGTCGTCCTTCGCTCGGGTTCTGGATTCTTTTTTCCCCGCCCGCGTCATTCCCAGGGCACTTTCCTTCCCAAGACACGGTTGGTGATTTTCTGTTGGAAAAAACAAGAACAAACAAGAATCATGATTTAATTGGGGCAATCGCTGGAATCCAAACACTGTAATGGTGAAGGGACACCCACCCACCTACCCACCCCGTCTGAGAAAACCCCTTTTGGCTCCTTCCCGTTTCTTGGTCCCTCTTCCAACAAGGGCAGGGGTCTGGATGAATTGGGGGGGGGAGGGGGGGCGGAGGAGAGGAGGAAGAAGAGACCCACGGAAAAAGCGGCTTGGGGTGGGTGTGGGGAAGACAGGTAGAGGAAAGCCCCAACTTGGATGAACTGAATTTCGTTTGGGGTAGGTTAGAAGGCCAGGGCTGCGTGTGTGTGTATGTGTGAGAGAGTCAGAGAGAGAGAAAGAGGGGAAAGAGAGACAGAGAGAGAGAGGAGAAAAGAGTAGGAAGGGAGGAAGGGAGGGAGGAGAGAGGAAAGAGAGGAAAAAAGAAAGAAGAGAAGGAGAAAAGAGGGAGGGGGGGAGGAAAAGAAGAGAAAGAAGGGAGAGAAAGAGAAGGAGAGAGAGGAAAGAGATGAAAAAAGGAAGGAAAGAAAGGAAGGAGGGAGAGAGGGAGGGAGGAGAAGAGAAAGAGGGGAAAGAGAAGGAGAGAAAGGAGAGAGAAGAAGAAGGAGGAAAGAGGAAGGAAGGAAGGAAGGAAGGAAAGAAAGAAAGGAAAAAGAAAGGGAGGGAGGGAGGAAAAGAAGACAAAGAGGGGAAAGAGAAGGAGAGAGGGAAGAGAGAAGAGAAAGGAGGAAAGAGGAAGGAAGGAAAGAAAGGAAAAAGATAGGGAGGGAGGGAGGAAAAGAAGACAAAGAGAGGAAAGAGAAGGAGAGAGAGGGAAGAGAAAGGAGAGAAAAGAGAGAAAAGAAGGGAGAAGAGGAAGAAAGGAAAGAAAGGAGGGAGGGAGGGAGGAAAAGAAGAGAAAGGAGGGAGAGAAAGAGAGAAGGAGAGAAAGGAGGGAGAGAAAGAGAGAAGGAGAGAAAGGAGGGAGAGAAAGAGAGAAGGAGAGAAAGGAGGGAGAGAAAGAGAGAAGGAGAGAAAGAGAGAGGAGAGAGGAAAGAAAGGAGAAAGAAGAGAGAGAAGAGGAAAGAGAAGGAGATAGAGAGAAGAGAAAGGCGAGAGAAAAGAGGAAGGGAGGAAGAAAGAGGAAGGGAGGAAGGGAGGGAGGGAGGAAAAGAAGAGAACGGAGGGAGAGAGAAAAGAGGAAATAAAGGAGAAAGAAGAGAGAAAAAAGGAGAAGAAAAGGAAGGAGAGAAAAGAAAGAGGGCGGGGAAAAAGAGGGGAAAAAAAGAAGGCTCTGCTGCCCCCTAGTGGGCTCTTCTGATGCTCCTTCCTTTGGCCAGGATTAAACTCCGCATTTCTCCCCAGAAGGCGACATTTCTCTCCCGTTTTAGGCCCTGCCGCTTCAGAGATACGGCCGTTCTCTCCCCCCCCCCCCCCCACGAGGAGTTTCTGCGTGACGCGGGCCAGGGCGCAGCCCCCTGCAACGGCCCTGAGCTCAATGGTTTTTTTGAGATGCTGCCCGGCTTCCAGACTGGGGATGCCCCCATCCCCGAACTCCATTATCCCCTGCCTGGCCCCTGTGCCATCCCCCTCTGGCCCCGCTATCCGACAAGGAGGAGAACCCCACAGTCTTTGAGTAGTTGGGCTGGGGGGGGCGTAAGAAAGGGGCACCCACCGTTTTGTACAGCTGGGCCTTCAAGCGGTTGGTGGAATATTCCGTTTTTCTCCTGGCTTCCTCCCGTCTCTTTCGCACCTCAGGCAGCTGCTCGTAGATGCTGGCCGAGGGAAGAGAAAGGAAGAGAGAAGGCCATTTCAGAGGGGGGGGGGGCGATCCCGCCCTGCGTCCCCAGCCAGGTTCTTGTTTAGCGCAGGGCAGAGGTCCCCCCAACGTGGCCACGTTGTGAGACGTGTGGACTTCAACTCCCAGAATTCCCCAGGCGGCACCTCCAAAACTTGGCGACGTTTAAGGAATTCTGGGAGTTTGAAGTCCACGCGTCTTAAAGGGGCCAAGTTTGGAGACCTCTGTTCTAGTCGATGGTATTCTCCCACGCAGGGGTGGGATTCAATTCTTTTTACAACCGGTTCTGTGGGCGTGGCTTAGGTGGTGGGCGTGGCTTGGTGGTCATGTGACTGGGTGATCATGGCTTAGGTGGTCATGTTATTGGCTGGGTGTGGCCAACTCAACATCACTCACATCGAGGCACGCATCTCCTCGCCTGGCCTCTCGTGACTGTGGGGATGCTGCAACCGTCGTAAGTGTGAAAAATGGTCGTAAGTCACTTTTTTCAGGGCCATTGTCACTTTGAATGGTCACTCCACACAAGCAAAGTACCAGCAAAGGAGGGGAAAAAAAACTCCAGAGAAGTTCCAGAGACAGGAAGTCTAGTCCTGCTAAGAATGTAATAAGGGTTAACGGAGAGGCAGTTTCTGTAAGCAACACCAGAATGTTTCCTTCCTGCCTTCCTTACAGGATTAGGCCAGGAATTTCTTCTAACAACCGGTTCTCCAAACTGCTTAGAATGTTAACAACCAGTTCTAGTAAATAGGTGCGAACCTGTAAAATCCCACCCCTGCTCTCATGGGGAAAACGTGACTTAGGGTCATTTTTCACACCGTTATTTTGATCGTGGGACCGCCGCAGCATCCCCAGGGTCGCCTAATCCAAATTCAGACGCTTGGCCCCTGACTCGCATTTATGACAGTTGGGCAGCGTCCCCCTTCCCTCCTTTTTGCGACCTTCTGAACCAGCGAAGTCCAACGGGGAAGCCGGTTTCACTTAACAACGGTGTCACGGATTTCATAACCGCGATTCGCTTACGCGGGGGGGAGGCAAGATAGGACTGTTAAAAACGGTGGGGTGGGGTGGGGATGGAAAACTCGCTTCACCAAGGACTCAGCTTAGCAACAGTGAATTGTGGTCGTAAATCCAGGACTCCCTTAGACGAGAAAAGGTCTGGTTTCCGAGACCCCACGTGGGGCAGCAGCTTAAGCAGAATCTGGTCAAGGGGTGACCGACCCCAGATGAAATTAGCACCGACCAGGAAAGAAAAAACAGGCTGATAGAGCTGATCTCCTTTCTCAGCGGTTTTGTTCTGCATTTTCTTACTTCCTTATTAGGAGCGCAGAAGGAAGCGAGCCGCTCTTATTTATGATGTTTATCCCTTATCGCATCTGAATAGTAACCCAAGAGAGTCATTTTTCTGGCCAACAGTCAACCCTTACCGTTTCGATCGCTCAACCATCTCATTCTTGGAAATGGCTCTACTCCGAAGCGTCCGATACCCTAAAGAGACGAAGAAGACATCAGGGGTGAGAGACCAGCTCTCTCTCTCTCTCTCTCTCTCCCCACACTTCCTGTTTTCCCTGATGGCCAAGGAACACGATCCCGGTTTGATGGCGTTAAGATGGAGGCCTCTAAACGGGGTCACTTTGAAGACTTGTGGACTACGACGCCCAGGATTCCCCAGCCAGCCAAGGAGGAGGATTGTGGGGTCCTTGGTGCTCTTTGAGCTTGGTATTTCTCTTGCAGGGGTTGAATTACCCAACTAGGTAACATCATCAATGCTAGAAGGAAGCGGGGTTTTTGAGGAGGAGGAGGAGGAGGAAAATAATGACTGTGGGGTCCTTGGTGCTCTCTCAGCTTGGTGGTTTTCTTGCAGACGTTTCATGCCCCAACTAGGTAACATCATCAGTGCTGGAAGGGAGGGAGGTTGGAGGAGAGGGAGGAACAGGGGGAGGAGAAGGAGGAGGAACATGATCAGTGCTAGGAAAGAGTGGGGTTTGTAGAGAAAAGGAACGATGAGGAAGAGGAGGAGGACTGTGGGGGTCCTTGGTGCTCTCTTGGAGACGTTCTTGCAGACGTTTCATGACCCAACTAGGGAACATCATCGAGGTTAGAAGGGAGTGGGGTTTGTAGAGAGGAGAAGGACAACTGTGGGATCCTCGGTGCTCTCTGAGCTTGGTAGTTTTCGTGCAGACCTTTCATTACCCAACTAGGGAACACCATCAGTGTTAGAAGGGAGTGGAGGTAGAAGGGAGTGGAGTTTGTAGAGGAGGAGGAGGGAGGGCTAGAAGGGAGTTGGGTCTGTAGAAATGAATGGGAGGAGGAGGGTCTGTGAGGTTTTCAGAGAGGAGAAGTTTGGGGGTCGTAGGTTCTCTCTGAGCTTGGTGGTTTTCTTGCAGACATTTCATGACCCACCTAGGTAACAACATCAGTGCTAGAAGGGAGGGAGGTTGGAGAAGAGGGAGGAACAGGGGGAGGAGGAGGAGGAGGAGGAGGAAAATGATTGTGGGGTCCTTGCAGCACTCTGAGCTGAGTGGTTTTCTTGCAGACTTTTCATGACCCAACTAGGTAACAACATCTGTGCTAGAAGGGACTATTCCATTATGGGAATTGAAGCTGGCTGGGGAATTCTGGGAGTTGAAGTCCACAAGTTGCCAAGACCCCTGGTGTAAGATGATCACCCCCAAGACCTAAGGACATTGAACGGGTGGGCATTTAGGAGAATTGCCCACCTTTGCAAGGAAGCTTTGGGACCAAGGACACCGCCCGTTCTTGAAAGAGGGGGCCAGGGCCTTCCCTTCCTCCATGTCTGGGTCTGCTTTGGCAGCCAAAGCAAAGCGTCAATCCCCCCAATGGAACAGTCCCTTCTGAGCACTGATGTTGTTACCAAGTTGGGTCATGAAACGTCTGCGAGAAAACCACCCAGCTCAGAGTGCACCAGAGACCCCATAGCCTTCTTCCTCCTCCTCCTCCTCCTGCCTCTCCTCTCTAAATCTCAGTCCTTCCAGCACTGAGGAGGTTACCTAGATGGGCAATGAAAAGTCTGCAAGAAAACCACCCAGCTCAGAGAGCACCAAGGACCCCTTATAGCAGAAGCAGCCAGGATATTTGGAGAGGGGGGGGGGGGGGAGTCTCTGCTCCTGCTGCCAAAGAGCACCCCTCCCTCTCTTCACTTCTTCAGCAAAACCAACCCCGCGTGCATTATGGAGCCCGGCTCCCGCCTAGGCGAAAGGGTACCTCGGTTAGCAAGAACCCCCACGTTCCTGCAACTCATCGCCTCGGGGGGGTTAAACAATTGTTCCCTCTCCCCCTGGAAGACGCTCTGCAGCTTCCTTTCTTCCGTGAGCAGCCTGAGGCGCTTCAGACGTTCGCCGGAGCTCGAAATGAAATCCGGACGGTGCATCGCAAGAGACTCCTAAGTGGGGAGGGAGGAGTGGGGCGGGGGGGGGGGGAGAAATGGGGGGGGAAGAGAAAAGAAAACAAACCGCTTAGCTTGGGGGAAGAATGACGTATCAGCTTCCTTGAAAACAGGCCGAGAAATGGCTTTTGGCAAAGCGGAGGCCTCCGTAAAACTCCGGAGCCAAAGGATCTCCGAACTTGGCCCACTTTTAAGACTCGTGGACTTCAACTCCCAGAATTCCACAGCTGGCAACTTTATGGAATTCCGGGACTTGGAAGTCCACAAGCATCACGGTGAAAATGAGGCAGGACGTAAAATTTAAAATACAAAAATTGTACAAGGTTAAAAGTGCTGCGTGGTGGGCAAATTGGACAGATCTTCTTTGCCCAGAAACCAGCAACGTTAACTGCAGGTTTGTAACATTGCCACAAGGTCCTTAAAGGGTGCACTGAACACTTAAGGTTCAATGCATGCTGGAACACACAAAGGGCAGGTGGTTTTCCTTCCTTCCCTCCCTCCCTCCTTCCCTTCCCCTTCCTTCCTTTATCCTTCCTTCCTTTATCCTTCCTTTCCTTTCCCTTCCTTCCTCCCTCCCTCCCTCTCCTTTCCTTCCTTCTTTCCTTCCTTTTCCTTTCCCTTCCTTCCTTCCCTTTCCTTTCCTTTCCCTTCCTTCCTTCCTTCCTTCTCCTTTCCTTTTCTTTTCTTTCCCTTCCTTCCTTCTCCTTTCCTTTCCTTTCCCTTCCTTCCTTCCTTCCTTCCTTTTCCTTTCCCTTCCTTCCTTTTTCTTTTCCTTCCCTTCTCCTTCCTCCCTCCCTCCCTCCCTCCCTCCTTCCCTCCTTCCCTCCCTCCCTTCCTTCCTTCCTTCCTTCTCCTTTCTCTTCTCTCTGGCAGTTGAAGTCCACCAGTCTTAAAGTTGCCAGGTTTGGGGAGCCCTGCTCCAGAGAGTTGCTGGATGCTTTGATGCCGGACCATTCACCGGAAAGACACCAGACTTGGGAATAAGCCTAGCTGCATGATTGTGGTTTTTTTTTTTTAAAAAAAGGGGGAGGAATAAAGAATATTTTAAAGGAGCTCGGCAGAGACAAAGCTGAGGGCTCAGGGGAGCCGCGAAGGAAAGCCTCTAACCCAAACAAAACCCAGAGAAATCCCTGGGAAAATGAGAATTCGCTCTTCCCGGGGAAGAGGTTGATATCCGCGGGAAAGCGGAAAGGCAGAATCTCCGCATTACGATTCCTAGGCCATCTGGGGCTCCAGAAGTTTGAAAGCCACCAAAAAAAAAATGTTTTTTTAAAAATCTGGGGACAGTGGAAGGGGGGTCTCTGGAGTAAGAGAATCCGCGCGTTGGTCTCCCGGACGATTCCAGGTGTCGACTTATGACTGTTCGGACCGGTTCAGGAAAACCGGGTGCTAAATTTGCATCTGGTTCATCGAACCAGTATTTGAACCGACCGGCAGGCCCCACCCACCCTGCCCCTCCCCTCCCCGGAGTCTCCATGCGGCCCGTTTTGGATGCAGGTAAGGGCAGGGTCTGTGTGGAGACTCTGGGAGGAGGGAAAACGGGCTTTCCGGAAGTACCGGACGTTACAGATAATAGATATTCAGAGTTGGAAGGGACCTTGTAGGTCATCTAGTCCAACCCTCTGCCCAAGCAGAAGACCCTACACCATGTCTGTCTGGAAACGGGCCTGTTTCCAGCTTCCGGAGGGCCTGCAGAGTCTGGGGGAGGCTGTTTTTACCGTCCCAGAGGCCCGAGGGAAGCCTCCGGACTCTGGGGAAGGCCAAAAACGGCCCTCCCGGAAATTCCGGCAGGCCATGCCTACCAAGGCCACGTGGACGTTAAGCAAATCTGGTCGGTTAGTTTGCAAAATGGGGATTGCATGAGGCTCTAGGGCAATTCTCCACGGGTCAACTTGCCACGGAAAACTCCCTGCGGGACCAGAGTTTACGGCCAATGGCGAAGCAACTGTCATGCGAATGACAAAACTTCAGAATCTTTTGTTGGTCATGTACAGCATTCAGTTTTGGTCACCACGTTATAAAAAAGATGTTGAGACTCTAGAAAGAGTGCAGAGAAAAGAAACCAGGAGGATTAGAGGACTGGAGACTAAAATATATGAAGAACGGTTGCAGGAACTGGGTCCAGCTAGTCTAGAGAAGAGAAGGACCAGGGGAGACAGGAGAGCAGTCTTCCAATATTTGGGGGGCTGCCCCAGAGAGGAGGAGGGGGGGGGTCAATCTCTTTTCTAAAGCACCTGAAGGCCAGACAAGGAATGAAGGATGGAAGCTGATCAACGGTGGTAAGAATGCAAAACGGTCATAAGGGACGTGTTTCAGTGCTGTTGTTAACTCTGAACGGTCCCTAAACGAGTCCAAGGCTAGCTGTGTTAAGTGATTGGAGCTTAGAGAAGACCTCTATGCTTCCTTCCAGCTGAGCAGGAATGGGGCCGCGCCTGGTCCTTGGCGCCAGGATCTCTAGTATGGATGGGGAGTGGGGGAGGGGGAGGTGTGAAGGGGAGGAAGGGGATTTTACCTGCAGGGTCATTTTCCCCAAAGGGGAGGGAGGCTCATTCTCAACATCTCTCGCTGGAGCGGCCAGACGCACCTGGAGGCCCCACAGACGCTCCGGCCAGTTCTGCTCGCGGAGAGGTTCCCGCCACGGCTTCCCTCTGGGTGGGGGCTCGGACCACGCAAAAACAGGGCCTCCAGGTGGGAAGCCACCCCCGGCCTCCTCTTCCAGGGGATCTGCTTTTAGATCGGCTGCCGGGACGAACCAAGACACTCCTGGATGGGGGGGGAGGGGGGGAGAAGAGAAGAACAGCGATGATGAGTTTATTTATTTACTAGCTGGGTCCCCCGTGCTTCGCTATGAAACTATGTGGTCGGGCTTAGTTTTTGGGGAAGAAAATAAGGGGGGAAAATTCTGCCTCTGCCTGGCAGCATCCATTGGTATTCACCTGGCTAGCGTCCTAGCATGCTAATATAGTCTATTGCCTGACTCAACTTACTTATATGTAACATCAGTACTAATAACAATATTTACTGATAACTAATAGTATATTCTTCCAACTTATTTCTATCTTTATGATCTAACCATTTGTAAAACAAATACCATGTGAAAAAAATATTCTGTGTCTTCTTTCTCCTTTATCTTTAACGTTAACCGATCCATTTCTGCAGTCTAATATTTTTTTAAATGGTATTTTCATCGGTCAGAATTCCCTCATTTTTCCAATATTATGCAAATCCAATTCTTGCTGCGGCCAACATATGTAATATTAAATATACAACCCCTTTATTGTATTTTTCAGGTAATATACCTAACAGAAATATTTCTGGCTTTAAATCTATATGTTGCTTTAACAGTTGCTCTAATCATGTATTTGTCCAGGTTTCATTTTTTTGCTCTTGGACATGTACACCAACGGTGGTGAGTTTCAATGGTCTTTGCCAAGATAGAGGGGCTCCGGCTTCTCAGTGGCCGTCAGATTCAGGCTGAAGGTCCAACAGGTTTTCAATCAGGCAGATTTGGGTTGGATTTCTCAATCTTGGCCACTTTTTTGTGGGCTTCAACTCCCAGGAACTTCCCAATTTCCCTGGGAATTGAAGTCCACGTATCTTAAAAGTAACTAAGGTTGGAAAACCCTGGTCTGAAACAATCTACGTCATCTTGCAGGCACCTTAATTTTGGGATTCAGGGTCTGAATGATTTATTGCATTTAATTTTCAGTCTTTCAAAACTTACCTTCTGGCCTCCATTCCCATCTACGCATTTTGGTCCAAGGTTGTTAGATTGAGGCGTTTCATTTGTCTCATATTAAATTCTCGAATCTCTGTCCAGCTCTTTCACTATTTCCTGTCCTAATGTTTCTTTATTTAAACGTTCCATCAGATAGAACTTTCCCTGTGGTGTAAGGACCTCTTGTAGAAAACCAGATATTATGTCTAGAGCCGGTTTGGTTTAGTGGTGGGGGCACCTGGCTAGAAAGCAGGAGATGGGAGTTCTAGTCCTGTCTTAGGCATTCAGGTCAATTACCAGGAGTCAGTAATTGATTTTGGGGGCAATGACTAGGAGACGGTGAGTTCTAGTCCCGCCTTAGGCATGAAAGAAGGCTGGGTGACTTTGGGGCATCACCAGGAAGGCTGGGTGACTTTGGGGCATCAACAGGAGACGGTGAGTTCTAGTCCCGCCTCAAGCATGAAAGAAGGCTGGGTGACTTTGGGGCATCACCAGGAAGGCTGGGTGACTTTGGGGCATCAACAGGAGACGGTGAGTTCTAGTCCCGCCTCAAGCATGAAAGAAGGCTGGGTGACTTTGGGGCATCACCAGGAGACGGTGAGTTCTAGTTCCACTTCAGTCATGAAAACTGCTGAGTGGCTCTGAGCCGAGCCCACCTCACAGGGCTGTTGTGAGAGAACCAGCAGGAGAAGGGAAGATGTTTAGAGCCTTTATGAAAATAAAAAAGTGGGATAAAAGTAAATAATTGGATAAATAAACAAAATGGTGGATGCTATTTATCTTTTAAGACTCAGATCCTACCTATGTTTTTTTGCAACTCAAGGCCGTGTGTGTACCTGCAGTGGCCTGGAGGTGGAGCTCTCGCCTCACAATCCGGAGGCTGTGAGTTCGATCCTGGGTAGAAAAGATATTTCTCTCTCTCTGGGCACGATGAGAATATGTCTGCTGAAGAAAACTCCGCATTGGCAACAGGAAGGGCATCCGGCCAGTAAACACTCTGCTGACTCCGTTCAGTTGCCCAGACTCCACCCCAATGCAAAGGATTATGGGTTCGTTCAAAGGAGATGATGAAGGCAGTGTGTGTACTCAATGCTCCTGCCTCCTCTTTTCTTTACAAACACAACCACCTGAGGAGGTGGGCTGGGCTGGGCTGAGAGAGAGAGAGAGGGATACCTAGAACAAAACCCAGCCAGCTTTGAGAGCCAGAGAGGACTAGAACTCACCGTCGCCCGGTCTCTAGTCCAGCATGTTTAGCACAGCCCCACACTGGCTCTTGCAACGCAGCCCAAACCGATACAGTCCACAACATACACACACACAGCCTTTACAGAGACCTTGTGTCCACTGCGACCGGCTTCTTCTGGTCCTCCTCCCTTCCGGGAAGCCACCCGGCTGCCACTTCTGCTGCTCCTCGTCTTCTGCCAACAGCCCACGGTGCTGAGCCAGCCGCTGCTCCGCCCTGCTTCTAGACCCTCCGTGGAGCGTGGCTTGGCTGGGCGTCGGGGTGGGGAAAGTCAGGCCCACGTCGCGAGTGTGCTTCTTGGTGGCGCTGTTCACAATCTCAAAGTCACCTGGGGGGAGTCAAAGGAAAAGACGATTTTTGTCTCCCCGATGGGGCAACCCCGTTGGCTGGTGCTGTGGGTCACGGGCCTCTTGGGGACTCTTTGGGGGATGGGGGATTGGGGTGGGGTGGGGAGGATCAGGGAAGGTCATGCTAGCAACAAGGGCAATACAAGACACCCAATGTGTCATGCCCCTGTCGGAGTCTGAATTCAGGGAGCGGGAGTGGGGCTCCGTTGGCTGTGGAGGAAACTGGGGAAGGGCAAAGTCCGGCTGGGCAGAGCAGGGGAGAGGGAGGACAAGGGAGAGGGAGTTCAGAGGAAGACCCAGGCCCACCCCCTCTTCAACCTAGGGCACGTAGGGAGGAACGGAGAAGGGAGCAATGTGAGTTGCATGGCTTACGGGGGAGGAAAGGGCCCTGATTCCCTTCATTAACCAAGGGAGAGGAGATTCAGAGGAAGACCCAGGCCCACCCCCTCTTCTTCCTAGGGCACGCAGGGAAAAATGGAGAAGGGAGCAACGTGGGTGGCGTGGCTTACAGGGGAGGAAAGGGCCCTGATTCCCTTCATTAGGCACAGCTGGGAAGAGAATTTAAAAGAGATGCAAGCTGAGTGCGGCGTCTGCTGGGAACAAACATGAGTTTATCTTGTGTTGACATTGCTTATCTGCATTCCTGGCGTCTTCCCAACTGGGTTAAATTACTGCCATTTCTTCACATCTGGAATTCCTTCTCTTGCCCTTCCGGACTAATTACCTCATCTTGCCTTGATTGGATTTATAATTACAGTTTTGGTTGACTATATTTTGGACTTGGGCACCCCTTTTTTGAACTATTACCATCTGGCAGACGGTACAGGATAATAATAAAGATAAGGACAAACAGGCTGGAAAACAGCTTCTATCCCAGGGTAGTAACTCTGTTGAATTCTACTGTACAGGGCAATATGAATGCAATATCTGGGGATTTCAATTCAACTGCATAGAATGTGAAGGATGTGTGTTTGCGTTTTATTTCTTTTTTAACCTATTGTATTGATTAAATTATTAAAACATTGGACACTTGTGATCATCCTGACATTCCTTTTTGTCATACATGTTATAATACATAATACATATTTTATATACATTTATATATTTGTAGTTAGTTTTTAATCTGCAATTACCCCTTCTACAAATCCTGTTTTTTTTTATTATTCTGGGTCCTTTGTTTCTTTTCCCACCAATTGATAAAATTTATTCCACAAGTGTTATAATCTGGAAACAGGTTGCTCACGTGAAAAGATGTATAAAATCTACAAAATGAAAAACTTTTGGAAAAAAAGATAAAATTTATTCCATATCTTGTAATATTCTGCCTCATCCTTATTTTTTTTTAATTCCAGAATCAATCTATCCATTTCAGCACATATCAATATCTTCTTTATCACCTCACCTTTATCGGGAATTTCTCTAACCTTTCCATTTGTGGGCAAAAGTCCTGCTTGCTGCCATGATAATGTGCACTATTAGATAAATCTCCTCTTTACTATATCTTCTTGTCATAATTCCAAGTAAAAATAATTCCGGTTCATAAATCTATGTTGTATTGCCCAGAACACAAAAGGCAAGAAACTTCCAAGGAGGGAAACCCAAGAAAGAATCAACTTCAGATCGACTCCGCCGAGGAGGATCTGAGACTCCTACGAAGTCAGTTCCGATTCCACCCTAGTCAGATCTCCGCTAGGAAGGCAGAAAATCTGGAGTTAAGAACTGGTAGTTATGCCCTGAAGCAAACAAATATTGGAAGAAATACAAATGTGGTTACAGGAATTAATTGGAAGTCAAATAGATTTTTGTACCGGAATTATTTCTTTCTTCTAGGGATAATCAAAAGGAAATACAATAGAAAGATAAAAAGTATTTGGTGCTACATGCATTCACAGCAGGAAGGATTGCCTATGCACAGTGTTGGAAGAAAGATTGCATACCCATCCGAAGGCTTAGTAATTAAAAAATAAATTTTGAATGCGCGGAAATGATAAATTGACTATAGAACTAAAAGGGGAAGTAGATTCAGAATATTATTGTCAAGCCCTGGTGGAGACTGACTCCAAGGGAAAGGAGGACCAGCCGACAGGAAGTGGATGTGTGGCTCCGGAGGTTGTGGAGGAGGCTGGGGAAGGGCAAGGGCTGGCTGGGCAGTCAGAGGAAGAACCAGGCTCATCCCCTCTTCATCCTAGGGCCCGCAGGGAGGAACGGAGAAGGGAACAACGTGGCTTATGGGAGAGGAAGCGGCCATGATCCCCTCACTGGCTGCAGCTGGGGGGGAATAGTATAAAGGAGGGGGCATTTAAAACACAGCATTGCTAGAAGCAAAGAGTGTTTTATTCCTGGCTGAGGTTTATCTTGGTTGGCGTCCTTCCAACTGGACTGTGCCTTGTTATCTTCTCGAAGTTTGTAATTAATTATCCTGGTCTGTCGTGGAACTTTCCTCAGTGAGGTTTGTGTTGGGGTTTTGTTATAAGTAAAATTTGGATATTATACTTGAGAAACTACAGAACCAGACCGTAGCCATTTTGTGTCCGTAGCCTGACCTTTTAAAAGGACAGAAAAGTTGAGAAATATGTTTTTGTGAAACAAATATGTTGGATTGCGAAGTTTGTCTTTGGCATAGGTTAGAGGACATTTGTGCTAGGGCACTCTGACATTATAAATGTCACACTAAGGAATATTAATGTTTCCTTATAATTTTTCTGGAATGTGAAAAACAGGACATCTGAAAATATTGGAAGTTTTCCATGGAAGGCTGTATAACGTCCATATATGGAAAAAGGAAGTATTATGTAACTATGTGATTTGATAAACCTATATAAGCTGTATTCACTGAAAGGTGGGCGTCTCCTTCCTCTTAGAAAATGTTTCTTTTCTGGAGTGAACTGAGTCCAATACTGCAGTATTTTTCCTAATAAAGCATCCTATAACTCAGATTATCAAAAGTC
The DNA here is from genome assembly GCA_023653725.1 of Bungarus multicinctus. Taxonomy (NCBI): domain Eukaryota; kingdom Metazoa; phylum Chordata; class Lepidosauria; order Squamata; family Elapidae; genus Bungarus; species Bungarus multicinctus. The sequence goes on from CM042849.1 coordinate 4,410,527, forward strand.
TGTTGTTTTCATTTTTGAATGCTTATAACAGGTTTTTTTTTTAATTGCTCCGCTATCTGTTCTTTGAGTTTGGACTGTATTCCGTTCTTTCTTTTGGAGACTATTTTGGAAAGAGTTTAATCTCTAACTGCGAACAATTGAACAGTGGGGCCAAGTCGGAGGCATTAAAGGAAATTGATTTACATTTGGGAATTTATTACGTGTGTGCTGCTTCCCGGGTCATCACAATTATGCAATAAGGGGAGAAATGGAACCATTGGAAAGACAATAGAAAGAAGAACAGAAAGGGTATATAATAGATGTAGATAGTATAGGAACAGAATGCATAGATTGTATTGGATACGATATAAAAATGTACATAAAATGCCACAGTACTGTTTATTAAGTGACTGAGATATGTAAAAGGAAAAAAAAAACCCAATAAAATATTTTTCTTAAAAATAACAACCGGAAAGGGTCAGGGCACGAAAGAGACCGCGAAGCCTTTTGAATCCGACTTCCCCTTCTTAGCGAAACGCTCTGGAGCCCAAAGGCTCTGCCAAGAAACCCACCTGGGAGGAGACGGCCGAACCGAAGCGACTCACCTGCCTGGATGGCTTTATGGGACATCCGCTTGCTGCTCAGGGCCGGGCTCGGCCCGTGGGAACTGCCCAGGCTCGAGACGGAATCGGAGGACGTGAGAGATGGGCTGGGCTGAAAGAAATAAGGAAGGCGAAGGTCTGAGAGGAGGGAGTGAGGTTTGAGGACAGGAGGAGGAAGACGGCGGGGCTCCTTGGTGCTCTCTGAGATTGGTGGTTTCCTTGCGGACGTCTCCTTACCACGCTAGGTGACATCATCAGTGCTAGACGGGAATAGTTTTGTGGAGAGGAGGAGGGGGAGGGGAGTAATAGGAGAACTGTGGGGGCCTTAGTGCTCTCTGAGCTTGGCTGTTCTCTTGCAGACGTCTCCTTACCACACTAGGTAACGCCATCAGTGCTAGAAGGGAGGAGGGTTTGGGGAGAGGAGGAAGAGGAGGAGGAAGGGGTGATGGAGGAGGAGGACTGTGGGGGCCTTAGTGCTCTCTGAGCTTGGCTGTTCTCTTGCAGACGTCTCCTTACCACACTAGGTGACATCATCAGTGCTAGAAGGGAGGAGGGTTTGGGGAGAGGAGGAAGAGGAGAAGGAGGGGGTGGAGGAGGAGGAGGATTGTGGGGGCCTTAATGCTCTCTGAGCTTTATTTATTTATTTATTTCAATTTAATTTATATACCGCCCCCTCTTGGCTGCTTCCTTGCAGACGTCTCATTCACCCAACTAGGTAACGTCATCAGTGCTAGCCTGATGATGTTAGCTAGTTTGCTACTGAAACGTCTGCAAGAAAACCAACAAGCTCAGACAGCATCAAGGACCCCACAGTCCTCCTCCTCCCCACAAACCCCACTCCCTTCTAGCCCTGATAATGTCATCTACTTGGGTCACGAAACGTCTGCAACAAAACCGCTCAATACTCTCAAGAATATTGAGCAGGCAATATATAAATAGAGAGGAAACGCCCCCCCCCCCCTCCCTTCTAGCACTGATGATGTTAGTTATGTCGGTAATGAAATGTCTGGAAGAAAACCCTGTGCAGAGAGCAGCAAGGACCTTCCAGCTGTCTTCCTCCTCCTCCTCCCTATCCCCTCCTAACACTGATGATGTTAACTAGTTGGGTCATGAGACATCTGCAAGAAAACCATCAAGCTCAGAGAGCACCAAGGACCCCACAGTCCTCCTTCTCTTCCTCCCCCTCTTCCCCCCTGCAAACCCTCCTCCTTTCTAGCACTGATGGTGTTACCTGATTGGGTCACGAAACATCTGCAACAAAACCACCAAACTCAAGGTGGCTCCCAGGACCCCACCCTCCTCCTTGGCTGTCTTAACGGACCATCAAAGGGCAATGAGGCAAGACTATGGGAAGAAACAGGCTAAGACAGCCAGCACCTGCCCTTGGCCTGACTCCAAGACGACGGAGCCAGCGTGCACCGCCGCGGACTTTCGCACACATGCTGGCCTACAGCTTGCCTTCTTGTCCGCGCTGGTCAGATGGCAAGGTGTAAAGTTGGCATTTAGCAGGTTCACAGGAACGGCAGGTGAGACTGTGAATTTCGCCCCTGACCTTTGCAGAGGGGACATTACCTACAGCCATAAGGGCTGGCCAATTTCGTACTACTAACCATGTTTGGTTACCTAATCGGTCCTTTTCAGGGCCACAAAGAATAAAAACGTTAACAAAACACTAGCATCGGCCTTGGCAACAACACCTGTGCCACTGGGTATGCATCAAGTTAATCTGTTTTCACAGTCATTGTAAGCATGCATTGTAAGTGTGCAAGCAAAACCCCCATCCAAAGAGCACCAAATTGCAAAAAGCTTCTGCTTTCCACTTAAAAAGCCACCAGTATTTCTTTAAATATAACAACATTTGCAGAGCAGTTAGCATAAGATATCATAAAATCAACGGCCTATCCCCAAAAATGTCATAAACCGTAAGCCGTAAAGCGTGCAGGACTTTTTCACACCGCTGTAACTGCTCCGTCAAAGAGAGGCCCAGAGCCAAATCAGGCCTACGACGTAACCCGTTACAGGTCGTTCTCCACCTAGCAGAGTTCGTTTAGTGCCCGTTCAAAGCTACAACGGCCCAGGAAAGAGAGACTTAAGACCATTTTTCAGACTTACGATCGTTGCTGCCATTTCCCCAGGGTCACCTGATCCAAATTCAAATGCTTGGCAATTAACTCATAGTTATGACGGCCGTTCCGATGAGGCAAGTCAATGGGGAACCGGATTCGCTTAACTGACTTCCAGGGATTCACTTAACAACCGTGGCAAGAAAAGTCGTAACACGGGGAGTGGGGGGGGGGAATTCATTGAGCGACTGTCTCTCTTAGCAACCGAAATTTGGGACTCAATTCTGGTCGTAAAGCGAGGACTGCCTGTATTGCCTTTCTGCCACCAAAGAGAGGGAAGAAAATTGGGAAGAGTTCGCTTAGCGACTGTTCAAAGTTACGATGGCACTGGAAAAATGTGACTCGTGACCGTTTTTCACACTTACGACCGCTGCATCATCCCCCTCAACGGTCACGTCATTCACATTTGGACGCTTGAGCGGCAGACTCACATTTATGACACTGGCAGCATCCACGGGGGGGGGGGGAGGTGTTTCAGGTGATTCCCCTTTTACGACCTTCTGACTGGCAGTGAAGGAGGAAGCCGGATTCGCTTAACAACCGGGTTATTAATTTAACAATGGCAGCGATTTCCCCTTAACAAACGTGGCCAGGAAAGTCGTAAAACGGAGCCAAACTGACTTAAGACTTATTCCTCAGCAATATAAGTTTGGGGCTCAATGGTGGTCGTAAGTCGAGGACTACTTGTAAAAGGGTGGGAGTGTCTGAATCTGAGGGGGAGGAAGATGAGGCTGGGGAAGAAACTGGGGAAGGGCAAAGTCCGGCTGGGCAGAGCAGTGGAGAGGGAGAACAAGGGAGAAGGGGTTCAAAGGAAGACCCAGGCCCACCCCCTCTTCACCCCAGGGCACGCAGGAAGGAAAGGAGAAAGGAGCAATGGGGGTTGCATGGCTTACGAGGGAGGAAAGGGCCCTGATTCCCTTCATTAGCCACAGCTGGGAAGAGAGTTTAAAAGAGATGCAAGCTGAGAGCGGCATCTGCTGGGAACAAATGTGAGTTTTATCTTGTGTTGACTTTGCTTATCTGTGTTCCTAGCATCCTCTCAACCGTGTTGAGTTATTGCCGTTCCTTCACATCTGGAATTCCTTCTCTTGCCCTGCCAGACTAATGACCTCATCTTGCCTTGTTTGGACTTATAGTTACAGTTTGTGTTGACCATGTTTTGGACTTGATTCCCTGCAGCCCAAGGCTGTTCCTGGGAGAGTTTTTCTCCAGCCCAGAAGGTAACCAGGACACTGAAGGCAAAGTTGGAGCTAATAAAGGGACTCCTCCTGATTATCTGACTGTGTTGCCTTTGTGCCACGCTCCTTTGGGTCATTAAAAGGGAGAGAGACAGATGTTGTAATAAGCATCCCAATTTTTCCTGGGTCTGTTTCCACACATGGCCTATTTGGTTATCTTAGCAGGAACATCTGTGCAAGTCGGTGCTTAACAGGCCGCAGAACTGTTATCTTTAATAATTGCTCCTGCTTAATTGATATAATTGACTGGCAAATGAAGAGGCTGAAAGACATTTCTTTCGGGGAGGGAGGCAATTCTGCTTTGTGGGAGTCGTTTTTGTGCAGGGTTTTTTTTTTAAATGGAGTTAATTATCCAAATCTCGAGTTTTACATAAAGACAACTGCTGTTGCTTAAATACCATGTCATTTAACCACAGTATTCTTTTCTTCGTAATGGAGCGAGCGGCTATGGCAGCGTCTGTCCAGGTTTGTGTGTTTTATTTACAAAAAAATAAAACGCAAGCTGATTTTTATTCGGCGTGGCGGTAAAGAGGAGGAGGGAAAATGATGGCTGCAACCAAATGAATTGCAACTGCTGGCTTTCTGGCAATTATTCATGAGTCCACATGGAGCAGGGGAGAGGAGGAGGAGGAGGAGGAGGACTGGAGGATGTTTAGTGCTGTCTGGGCTTGGTGGTTTTTTTCTTGCAGACATTTCACCACCCAACTAGATAATGTCATCAGTGCTCGAAGGGAGTGGGGCTTGCAGGCGGGAAGGAGGAGGAGGTGGAAGTGAGGACAACTGTGGGGTCCTTGATGCTCTCTCTGAGCTTTAGTGGTTCTCATGCAGACATTTCATCAGCCAACTAGGTAAAATCTTCGGTGCTAGAAGGCAGTGGGGTTGGAGGAGGAGGATGGAAGGAGAATAAAATGTGAAGGAGAACGAGGAGAAACAGGAGGAGAAGGGTAGAAGAAAAGGAGGAGGAGGAGGAGGGAAGGGAAGGAGGGAAGGAGGACGACTGTGGGGCCCTTGGTACTCTCTCAGCTTGGTGGTTTTCTTACAGATGTTTCATTATCCAACTAGGTAACATCATCAGTGCTAAAAGGGAGTGAGGGTTATGAAGAATAGGAGGAAGAGTGGCAGAAGGGGGGCCCTTAGTACTCTCTGAGCATGTCTGTTTTCTGGCAGATGTTTCATTATCCAACTAGGGAGCATCAACAATGCTAGAAGGGAGTGGGAGAGGAGGAGGAGGAATGAGGGACTGGGGGGTCCTTGGTGGTTTTCTTGCAGAGGTTTCGTTATCCAAGTAGGTAACATTCCCAGTGTCTCATCATCATCAACTTTAGCACTGATGATGTTACCTACCTGGGTAATGAAAGGTCTGCAAGAAAACCCACCAAGCTCAGAGAACACCAAGGCCCCCACAATGGCTTATCTGCCTGCTTTGGGGCACGGCCCAATATGGAAATCCCAGCGCGGGGAGACAAAAGCCAGTCTGCGGTTCAATCGCCTACCTGGGCCTCTTTCCCTTTTGGTTCGATGTGAACCATTTTCGGGTAGCCGCCGTCCGCCTTGGCTCTCCTGCCCCCCTTGGCCCAGCTCTCCGTGCGCGTCTTTTGCAGGTCGATGGTGCTGTAGAGCTGGGACAGTTTGGGAGACACCTGCACCCGCTCCTGCCCGAAAGCTCGGATCAACCGGGCCGTGTTGATGGTCGACGCCGACTCGCTGGCCTCGGTTAGCGTGGCGCTTTCGGTCTCCATCTGAGTCCCCTCGGACTCTGAGGTTGCGGCGGTCGCCATGCTGGCGTCTCTCCCCGGTCTCAGGCCGGAAGACGTCTCGCTTGGCGTCTCGGAAGCCGGGCCCCCGTCCCAGTTTCGGGGTCTGGGTTCAACCGCCCCGGCGCGTCCGGTTTTCGGGTGCCTGGATTTAGACGGCCAGGCGCGGCTGGGACCCACCGCCAGGGCTTCCTCCGACGTTTCCGTGCTGGGCCGCGATGCCGCTTTCTTCCTGTCCGCCATCTTTTGGCCTCGCGGGCTGTCCAGCCTGGCGGCTTTCCTCCTGGGCTCCTTCTGGTCCTCCAGGGCAAGGGCCAGGGAATGCCGGAGGGGGTTCTGCAGGAGGCGGGCCAGGCGGTCCAGCCGCTCCACCAGCGAGAGCTCGGTTCTGTGGTTGCTGTCGACGGGCTTCAGCTGCTGCTGCTGCTGGTTCTGTCGCTCCAAATACTTGGCCCAAAGAGCATCTAAAGGGCTGCTTCGATGAGCGCTTGGCCCCCTTGGCAGATCCGCTACCCGCTTCTCCTTAATCGGCCGGCTTCCCGAAGGAAATTGGCTCGCTTTTCCCAAGTTTGTCGTTCGGGCATCGGGCCAGTCTCGTTGGGAAGTGTGCTTGGTTTTTATTTCCTCAAGAAAACTATAATCTACCTCGCCCGTCAGTGGGATAAAACTTTCTTCCCTTTGGGACAGAGGCAGAGGGGGCTGCGGTGAAGGGCTGCTTTCTAGGATTCCCTCACGCGGCAGTAAATCTTGCGGGGAAGGGGCTGGCCCCCCGGAAGCCGCATCAACCGGTCCCAAAGCCTTGCTCCCGGGAGGGGGATTTGGATCATCCTGCAAAGGCGACTTCAGGGGAGGCTGAGCAGACTCCAAGGCAGGCTGGGAAGTTCGGAGCGATCCCGAGGGATTCCGGCCGCTGCCGCTTCCTAAGCGAAAGGGAGGAAGGGAAGAAAAGGACAAATTAGATCCTGCATTCATTTGGGAGAGAAGCGTTATTTTTATACTGCGTGGCAGTTTACATTCGCGGCGGGTCCCAAGAAACAAGAACGACACAGCCTGGGAATGATTGCGGAGCAATTTTTGGGGAATCGCTGTTCGCCTACGGACAGAATCTTGCCAGACTAAAGCAATTATCCGCATCGCTGTTAAGTCAGGGGTATCCAAACTGTGGCAACTTTTAAGACTTTGGGATCTTTTATGTCGGCTGGGGAATTCTGGGCGTTGATCCACAGGGCTTAACTAACGTTTGCCAAGGTTGGCTACCTCTGATCTATAGTTATGCAGAAAATGGCTTCAATCTGGCAAGATTCTGTCTGTAGGTGTCTCTGAAGATTCTCTGGAGATTCTCTGGAGATTCAAGGCGCGCATTGAAGACCCACTTTTTTTCAACAGGCCGGTCTGGGCCTAGTATCATTAGAATGGTTTTTAATTTTTTAAACTTTTTACCCTGTTTTTTTTATAGTCCTATTGTAGTTTTTAACTTCAGCCATTAGTTTAATCTTTTTAAATCTATTTTAAACTTTCTGTTTGTAAGAGTATTGTTTTATTTGGGCTGTACACTGCCCCGAGTCCCAATTTGGGAGAGGGGGCGGTATATAAATTAAATAAATTAAATTAAATTAAATTAAATTAATAAATTCTCAGTCATCCAAGTCATAGTTTGTCTCAAAGGTGCTTTCCCCCCCCCCCCCCTTGCTTCAAAAGGCAACTGGACTGTTTTTCTTTTTATCTGAGGAAGAAGGAAATGTTTCCCTTCTCATCCAAGAAACTTCATTGGTTCTGATCAAGGGGTGGCTTCAAAAATTTTAGCAGAGTCCTCTGCCCGGTTGCTGGGTGGGCGTGGCCATGGTGGGCGTGGCTTAGTCGGCTTCCTGCACCACAGTGATGGGGGGGGGGAGGCTGGCGTTTTTGCCCTCTCCGGGCTCCGGAGGCTCACTGGAAGCCAGAAATGGGCCCGTTTCCGGCCTTCCCAAACCTCCAGGAGGTCCATTTTTCACCTTCCCCGTGCCTCTGTGCACGCCCTGCAACTTCCCTGCATCCAAAATGGGCCGCGTGGAGACTCCTGGGAGGGGAGGGGTGGGTGGGGCCAGCCAGGAGTGGGATTTGTGGGGTTCTCCGAACTGCAGTGTCATGCCCCCCGTCGGAATCTGATTCGGAGCGGGAGGCCGAGCGGCTGACAGGGAGTGGGAATGTGGCTCCGTTGGCTGTGGAAGAAACTGGGGGAGGGCAAAGTCCGGCTGGGCAGAGCAGGGGAGAGGTAGAGCAAGGGAGAAGGAGTTCAGAGGAAGATCCAGGCCCACCCCCTCTTCATCCTAGGGCACGCAGGGAGGAACGGAGAAGGGTGCAACGTGGGTTGGGTGGCTTACGGGGGAAGAAAGGGCCCTGATTCCCTTCATTAGCTGCAGCTGGGAACACAGTGTTTAAAAAGGGAGGTTGTGCACAGCAAGTTGTTGGGAGCAAATCGCGAATTATCTGGTATTGTCGAGGCTTATCTGTGTTCCTGGAACCTTCCCAACTGTGTTTGTTTTGCTGGCCTTTCCAGTCTGCAATTCCTTCTCCTGCCCTGTCCAGTTAATGACTTACAGCGTAGTTTATGTGGATTTTTAGTTACAGCTTGTACATACTTTGTTTTTGGACTGAATTAAAGGCTTAAAGGCTGTTCCTGGGACACTTTTTCTCCAGCTGAAGGTAACCAGGACATTGGGGGCAAAGTTGGAGATAGTAAAGGGGACTCTTCTTGCTTATTTGACTGTGTTGCCTTTGTGCCACGCCCTTTTGGGTCATCACATACACAGAATCTTAGCTAGGGGCTCTCCTGAACCCCTGTGAAACTCCAGCACCCCACCCCTGGTTCTGATGGTGGTGAGGAGGATGGAAGCATAAAGTACTGCCAGTTGAGACTGGATGTGTGTGGAAGGATAGATTCTGATAGGATGGTGGGGGTGGGGGTTGGGGAGTGGATAGGACAGGTAGTCCTCAACGTACGACCTACAATTGAGCCCCAAGTGTATGTTGTTAAGTGAGAAATTCCTTCAGTGAGCTGTGTCCCATTTTAGGACTTCCCTCACCACCTTTGTTAAGTGAATCGCTGCAGTTCTTAAATTAGGTTGTGATTTATTTCCCCCTTGATTTTGCTTGTGAGAAGGTCACAAAAAGGGATAATGGGACTCTGGGAGAATCTACAGACTTCTTTCAAAAAGATTGACAAATTCTAAATGGCCCCATTAGTGAGCAGGAACACTTATTATGTAATAATAAAATAAAATTAATAATAATAATAATAACCTCCGTTGCTAAACTCATTCACTGGAAACTATGTCATAAGTTTGGATTTAAGTATAGTAACAACTACTGGGAACATCAGGTTGAGAAGGTTCTGGAGAATGGAAAAGCCAAGATCTTGTGGGAATTCAGAATTCAGACGGACAGGCATTTGGCCCACAACACGCCTGACATAACAATAGTTGAAAAGAAAAGGATTTAGTTCATTGACATGCCAATACCTAGTGATGCATGAATTGAACACACTCAGCAAGAAAAACTCATGAAGTATTGGGACTTACAAATTGAAGTTGAGCGACTTTGGAAAAAGAAATCATGTGTTATCCCAATTGTAATTGGGGCTCTTAGAGCAATACCTAAAGGGCTGCCTCGGTATTTAGAAATCCTGAATTTATCAGATCTGAATACCCTGATTCTACAAAAAACCCACCCTACTTGGAACAGCTTATATCCTCTGATGCTACCTGAACAGTTCCTAGATCCTTAGTTAGGACTCGAGCTGTTGAGCTACCAACCAGCCCCAAAGGCTGTGAATCTCACCAAAGATTAACACCAACACCAATAATAACAACAACAACAAGAACAATAATAATAGTAGAACTGCAGAGACTCCGGCATAAACCAGTGCAGGTGGTTCCAGTGGTACTGGGCACACTGGGTGCTGTGCCTAAAGACCTAGGCAAGCACTTAAAAACAATTGGGGCTGACAAGATCACCATTGGTCAGCTGCAGAAGGCCACCTTACTGGGATCTCCTAACATAATTCGCTGATACATCACGCAGTCCTAAACACTTGGGAAGTGTTCGACTAGTGATTTGTGACACGAAACCCAGCATGGTTATCTCGTTTGCTATGTATACTGTCATTTTTGTGTATAATAATAATGAAGACCTGGCTCTTTGAGCTGGCCGGCCTGGGCTGAGATAATGGTTTTAATTTTGGTCTCCATGGTATTTAAATTTTAAATTGGGTTTTTAAGGTGGGGGGGTGGGACCTGTTTAGTTTTTATTTATCAGCCAAATTGGTTTAATACTTTTTTAATTTTTGTATATTTGTGGGTTTTTAGATAGGCTGTACACCGCCCTGAGTCCCCTGGGAGAAGGGCGGTATATAAATTTGATTAATAAATAATAAATAAATAACAACAATAATAGCTGTCTTTCAATATTTGAGGGGCTGCCACAAAGAAGAGGGGGTCAACTTATTTTCCAAGCCCCCATAATCAGGACAAGAAGCAATGGATGGAAATTGTGGGTGCTCCAACATTGGAGGCTTTTAAGAAGAGACTGGATAGCCATTTATGCAGAATAGCACAGTGTCTCCTGTTTGAGCAGAGGGGTTGGACTAGAAGACCTCTCAGGTCCCTTATAACCCTATTATTCTAGGTTCTAAGTTTTAAGAATCCAACATCCTGAGTCAAAGCCTTGTCACTATTAGTGCCTAAACTCTGTGCTATCACCAGATCGAAAGGACTAGGAGAGACATGATAGCAGTCTTCCAATATCTCAGAGGCTGCCCCAAAGAAGAGGGAGTCAAGCTATTCTCCAAAGCGCCAGAAGGCAGGACAAGAAGCAATAGTTGGAAACTAACCAAGACGCAACCTAGAACTAAGGAGAAACTTTCTAACAGTGAGGACATTAACCAGTGGAACTCCTTGCCACCAAAAGTTGTGGGTGCTCAATCCCTGGAGGAAGAGACTGGACAGTCACTTGTCTGAAATGGGACAGACTCTCCTGCTTGAGCAGGGGGCTGGACTAGAAGACCTCCAAGGCCCCCTTCCAGCTCTATTCTGAATGATTTTGCTGAAGAAACATACCCTTCAGGGGATCCTCAACCAGGAGGCTGTTGATGTGTCCACCCTGCCCCTGCCCAAGTTCCCTGACACTCCTTACTGGCAACCACTGTGACCTCATCACCTCAACCCACATTATACCCATCACCCATCTTTCCTTTTGAAGGACCCGGGGCTTTTTCACCTGGAAGTCAAAGGATCGCAGTCCCAGAACAAAAATCTTGTTTGACAATGGACCTGCCCAGGATCTCCAGCCTGCAAATGCCACGCAATTGGAAGGATTTGTCTTTCTGGAAAGCACACACACCCAAAATGACACAAGGCACCATGAAGGTGCATAGCTGGGAAAGGCGGCTAAAGGGATTTTGGAAGGGCAGGAGCAGAATTCTAAAACGGGACCGAGTTATACCAATAAATCTCTCCTTGTTCAGTTTCCATCCATTATTCCTGGTCTGGCCTAAAGTGCCTATAGGCCAGACCAGGAATAATGCATGGAAGCTGATCCAGGAGAGATTCAACCTGGGAATAAGGAAGAATTTTCTGACAGGGAGAACAATCACCTGATGGAACAGAAGTTGCCTTTAGAAGTTGTGGGAGCTTCATCCCTGGAAGCTTTCAAGAAGAGGCTGGACTGCCATCCGTCTAAAATGGTGTAGGGTCTCCTGCATGGGCAGGGGGTTGGACTAGATGACCCACAAGATCCCTTCCAACTCTGTTAACCTGAATCTGTCTAAGATGATCAAAGGCCTGGAAACTAAAATATATGAAGAACGGTTACAGGAACTAGGCATGGCTAATCAAGTGAAGAGAAGGACCAGGGGAGACAGGAGAGCAGTCTTCCAATATTTGAGGGGCTGCCACAGAGAAGAGGAAGGGGGTCAAGCTATTTTCCAAAGCCCTCAAAGGCCAGACAAGGAACAATGGATGGAAACTGATCCAGGAGAGATTCAACCTGGAAATAAGGAGGAATTTCCTGACAGGGAGAACCATCAACCCATGGAACAGAAGTTGCCTTCAGAAGGAGCTTCATCCCTGGATGCTTTCAAGAAGAGACTGGACTGCCATCTGTCAGAAATGATGTAGGCGGGAGGGGGTGGGGGGGTGGGGTGTTGGACTAGATGACCTACAAGGTCCCTTCCAACTCTGATGATCTGTTATCTGTTAAATCCAACACAGGTAGCCAGGGGTAAGATTCTACAGGTTCAGACCGGTTCGGGCAAACTGGATGTTAAAGTTACAGCTGGTTGGCCGAATCAGTATTTTAATCGTCCTCCCTGCCCTACATTTTTGATACAGGCAAGTGCAGGGCAATTGCGGAGGAGGTTCTGGGAGGGAGGAAAACGGGCCTGTTTCCAGCTTCCGGTGGGCCTCCAGAGCCCAGGGGCGGTTGTTTTCACCCTCCCAGAGGCTTGGGGGAGGCCTCTGGACTCTTGGGAGAGCAAAAACAGCCACCCCCGGGCTCTGCAGACCCACCGGAAGCCGGAAACAGGAAGCTCCGGTAAGCCACGCCCACCCAGCAATCGGGCAGCGAACCGGTTGCTGGGATTTTGGGAATCCCACCCCTGCAGGTAGTCCTCGAGTTATGACCACGATTGAGCCCAAAATGTGTATATCTCCAAGGGTGACGCGTGTGAAGTGAATTTGGTCCCATTTTACGATGTTTGTTTTCACAGTTGCTAAAGGAATCTCGCTTCCCCGTCAACATCGCTTGGCAAGAGGGTCGCAAAAGGGGATCGCGTGACACCTCTTCCCCCACCGGGGACGCTGCGACCGTCATTAAATGTGAATCAGTTGTCAAGGACCTGAATGTAAATCGTGCGACCCCGGGGAGGTTGCAACGGTCGTGCTGTTGGGAACTGTGGATGGTCACTAAGTGAACTGTTGCACGTCGAGGGTTACCTGTGCGAAGTACGCTGGCTGGGGGAATTCTGGGAGTCGAAGCCCACCCGGCTTAAAAGGGGAAAGTTGGAGAACCAGCGGTGCTAAAGACACTCTAAATCAGGGGTGCCAAACTCAAGGCTTGGAGGGAGGATATGGCCAGTGGGATACTTAGATCTAGTCCAGAGGAATGTCCTGGAAACTGCAAAAGGACCAGCCCATGGTGCCGCTGCTGGCGAAAATGGAGCTTGGGAAGGGGGACTCTGCAGGCAGCTCTCCCAAGCTCCGTTTTCGGCTGCAACAGCCTCCTGCAGCGCTCTGCCAGAGGAAAGTGAGCTCAGGAGCACCGCGCCCAGCTCTCCCAAGCTCCGTTTTCGGCTGCAACAGCCTCCTGCAGCGCTCTGCCAGAGGAAAGTGAGCTCAGGAGCACCGCGCACAACTCTCCCAAGCTCCGTTTTCGGCTGCAACAGCCTCCTGCAGCGCTCTGCCAGAGGAAAGTGAGCTCAGGAGCACCGCGCACAGCTCTCCCAAGCTCCGTTTTCGACTACGACAGCCTCCTGCAGCGCTCTGCCAGAGGAAAGTGAGCTCAGGAGCACCGCGCCCGGCTCTCTCAAGCTCCGTTTTCGGCTGCAACAGCCTCCTGCAGCGCTCTGCCAGAGGAAAGTGAGCTCAGGAGCACCGCGCACAGCTCTCCCAAGCTCCGTTTTCGACTACGACAGCCTCCTGCAGCGCTCTGCCAGAGGAAAGTGAGCTCAGGAGCACCGTGCACAGCTCTCCCAAGCTCCGTTTTCGACTACGACAGCCTCCTGCAGCGCTCTGCCAGAGGAAAGTGAGCTCAGGAGCACCGCGCACAGCTCTCCCAAGCTCCGTTTTCGGCTGCAACAGCCTCCTGCAGCGCTCTGCCAGAGGAAAGTGAGCTCAGGAGCACCGCGCACAGCTCTCCCAAGCTCCGTTTTCAGCTGCAACAGCCTCCTGCAGCGCTCTGCCAGAGGAAAGTGAGCTCAGGAGCACCGCGCACAGCTCTCCCAAGCTCCGTTTCGGCTGCAACAGCCTCCTGCAGCGCTCTGCCAGAGGAAAGTGAGCTCAGGAGCACCGCGCACAGCTCTCTCAAGCTCTGTTTTCAGCTGCAACAGCCTCCTGCAGCGCTCTGCCAGAGGAAAGAGAGCTCAGGAGCACTGCGCCTGGCTCTCCCAAGCTCCGTTTTCGACTACAGCAGCCTCCTGCAGCGCTCTGACAGTGAGCTCAAGAGCACTAAGCCCAGCTCTCCCAAGCTCCGTTTCGGCTGCGACAGCCTGCTGCAGCGCTCTGCCAAAGGAAAGAGAGCTCAGGAGCACTGAACCCAGCTCTCCCAAGCTCCGTTTTCGGCTGCAACAGCCTTCTGCAGCACTCTGCCAGAGGAAAGGAGCTCAGGAGCATCGCAGGCATCCCCCCCAAGCTCCATTTTCACTAGCAGAGTGCTCGAGGAGGCCGTCGCAGCCAAAAACGGAGCCTGAGGAGGGAACCCCCAACACAAGTGATAGCGAGGTGGCCACGTGCCCCCCCCCTCAAAGCCTCTGAGGTCAAGCACAAACCCTGCTGCGCGTCTCAATGAAATCAAGTTTGACACCCCTGCCCTAAATCATCAGGAACGGATTACCTCTGGGACTGACCACCATCGGTGCTGCTGCCACCGCTTTCTCCTCCATCCAGGCCACCCTGGGAGCGGCCTTCTTACTATAAATGCCCTCTTTGTGTCTGACAATTGCTGTGTCCGAAGGATGATCCTTCCTCGAACCCAGCACCTGCGGGGGGAAATCTGGAGGGACGGCATCGTTGGAGCCTATGGGGGGGAAATAAGCCGCAGGGACAATGTTCAGAAAAGAGAGAAGTCGAAAAAAAGGCAGTAAATCGGATTAGACAAGGAGCGAAAGACCCTATAATCACGTCAAGCTGCCCCCCCTCAAAAAAGGCAGCAGAACAGCCATAATATGGAGTAATATTAAACTAAAGAGAGAAGGATGGAGGTCTGGCAAGTCTGTAGCTCCTGCTCCTATCGTTTCCAGCTAGCTCAGGAAATACTCAGTTCTTAATCACATTGTAATTCTAACCTAAATGCAACAGGGGTTTAAATTACATCCCATCTGTTGAGCAGCCATCCAAAACGACGCCTCCGTTTCTTCAAACCCCGCTGCTTAGTTTTTGAAGTCAATGTGGCCATAAAATGCAGGAGATCGAGGGGGGCTTGGAGGTGACATACCTGAATGGGAGCTCTCCACGGTGGTCTCGGACCGGACACGCGAGAGTTTCAAGGTTCCTTTTCCACAGGGAACGTAATACACCTCCGAGCAGCCGGGAGGTTTGTAGGGCAGCACCAATGGCTGGTCTGAAGAAACAAAGCCGGAATTAGATTAGTGCAAGAGGCTGCACAGTGTTTCCCGGAGGCCTGGCAAGCGGCCATCGACAGGCACAGAGAGATCAAGGACGTTGACGTACCGTTCGTAAGAGACAAGCCAAAAGTCAAAAAACGAAAGGAAAAAAAACCCGAAACGGCTCTTTGCCAGCAATCGACCACCTATAAGCCAAAACGAGACACCACGATGGCTTCGGACTTTGGACCCCGATGCTTAAGCAAGGAAGCAGGAACGAGTTTTCCTAGGCAGAGGAAGGTTGAATGACTCAAAAGACAGAAGCTGACACAAATACGAGGCTGGGTGCTGCAATCCCCGGGAAAGTATATTGGTTAAGGGAATTGTGTCCCATCTTACAACTTTTTTTAACCACAGCTGTTAAGTGAATCAAGGCAGTTGTTAAGTTAGTAACACGGTTGTTAAATGAACCTGGCTTCGCCCTGGACTTGGCTTGTGAGAAGAGAGGGGGAGGTAGACAGGTAGGTAGATAGGTAGGTAGAAGAGAGGGAGAGACAGAGAAAGAGAGGGAGAGAGAGAAAAATAGAGGGAGGAGGGAGAGAGAGAGGGTAGATAGATGATAGGTAGGTAGGTAGGTAGGTAGATGGATAGGAGAGGGAGAGATAGAGAAAGAGAGAAGAGATAGAAAAATAGAGGGGGGAGGGAGAAAGAGAGAGAAAGAGAGGGAGGGAGAGGGAGATAGAAAGAGAAAGAGAAAGGGAGAGAGAGAGAGGGTGGGAGAGGGAGAGATTTCTCACCTCCGCTTTGTCCATCCAAAACAGAGATCTTGGAGATACCGAGCATCGTCTCGTCGGGGGTTTTATGACCCTTCGGATAAGGAGCTTCTCCGTTCTCAGCAGTGACAAAAATTTCGGCAGAATAGGTGGTCTTCTCCGGGCTTTCGGTTGTGATTTGAGTGATGGCATCCGAAGACCTCCATTCGGTTTGGGAAGAAGCCGTAGCCTTCAAGTGGTCCCTTGCACTCGAACTCTGAGTCCCGGCGTCTGCTGGAGACGCAGCTGCTGCACCATCTCGGCTTGCCCGGGGCTCTTGAGCGTGCGGTTGGGCAGGTCTAGCCCCCTTCGGAACCTCTTGAAAGGATGCCTCTCGGGGGAAGTAGGAGGATCCTTGAGTCTTTCGCTTAGATTCTGTGGGCTTGGAGGTAGCTTCTAAGGATGGACTGGGAACATCTGAAGTGATTGGCTTAGGAACCTCGACCTCTCTCCCTTCTGGACCAATGTCCATCGGTCCCGAGAGGTCCAATTCCACGCGCTTTGGAGAGAGAGTAAGGTGGACACCAGAAAGGGCTTTCCTGGTGGGCGACGTAGGCCACATTGGCACAGCTGTGGAAATACAATCGAGGGAAGCCGACTGTAACAGAGAGGTACTCACACCACTTCTACTTCTGGGCTTATGTAAATATGAATCAGAAGTAGACAAATCTTCTCTTCGCCACGTCTTTTCTTTGCCTTCGGGAAAAGGGGGCTTAGGAGTGCTTCCTGCCTCAGTTGGAGAGCAATTTTGGGGATGCACCTCGCCCGTCTTAGGCGGAGGCGACGCCACCGATCTTTCCGGTTTAGATTTGTTGGCGTAAATATTATCCAGCGTTTTCGCGTATCGCCTCTGCTCGGCGAGACCTGGATCGGAAGCTCGCTTGTCCTCACAGGCCTGGCGAACGAGGTCCTTCGGCTCGACGCCTCTTCTTGGGGATCCCTCCAGGGAAGGACCCAGATCTTGACAAGGGTCGTCCCTGGCCACCTTGGTAGACCCAAGGGGAGGAGATGCAACGTCCTTCTCTGAAGCGTGAACAGAAGCGACACCAGCGGAAGGGCGAGCTTGGTAATTTGTCAGCTGTGAGCCACCCAACTTCTGCCGTTCCTGGTTTGCGGGCCTGGTTTCCGAAGATACGGGATCGCAAGGGGGAACGTCGGCAAGGAGAGTCCGGGGAGGGCGGGAAGCGGGAGAAGGCGACCTCCTCCGAGATGCGAAGGTGATAGAGGTGATTTGAATGGCCGCTTCGATGGAGGTGCTGCTCTCGGACAGATCCAACGGGGCTGCTACGCTCCCGTTCTCTTTTGTGGGGGCCTTTGAGGCCCCTCGGAGATGCGTGTCCAAGGGAAGGTGAGAATTGGCTTTGGAGTCCAAGGCGTTACTGGGAGGTGGCTGCCGTTGGCCGGAAACAGGAATCTGGGCACCGCGGGAGAGTTCGACCTCTGCCTCGGCTGTTAAGGTACCATCCATCGCAGGCTCCGCATTTTCCCCGGAGAAGTCAGCCAGCTGCAAACCGTATTTCTGAAGGGCCGTTTGCAGGTCGTGGTCTCTTGGCTTCTGCGAGGAGCCTGGTTCTACCGTTACAGCCGGGTTGGAGTTTGGAAGCCTCTGGAAGCTGCTTCTCCACTGCTGGTTCTATTCAGGATTCAAAAAGGAAGAGGTTCACAAGGGGCAGATAATAACACCAGAGGACGATGGGTTTAAATAGGAGCTTTTAATGCCCATCTGTCAAAATGAAGAGCGGGGTGAGGACTTGAGTTTTTCATTTACCTCCAAATTCTCAGAGAAATAGAGATTTTGGGGATGTTGTGAGCGACTTTGGTCTAGTGGTAAAGGCACCAAGCTAGAAAGCGGGTAACTGTCAGAGTAAGTTCATGAACTGGAATAGAGCTTGGTAACAAGGTCAGCCAATGAATAGGCATAGCAACTAAGTCAGCCAATGAATAGGCACGGCAACTAAGTCAGCCAATGAATACGCATAGCAACTAAGGTCAGCCAATGAGGACTGCTTTGGAAACTGAAACTAGAATTAGCCTAGGCTGGAAACTGAAACCAGAAGTAACCTAGGTGTGGCAGCTATGTTTAACTCTGCAACTATGTTAAGCTCTGAGTCTGTCTATTGAAAATGAAACTGCTTCTCTCGTCTGCTTGCCTGTTGAACTAAAGTGAAACTGATGTCTGTTTCTGGGCTGAAGCTGAGTTGCTGTTCTGCTCTGCACTTGTAACATGTCTGCTGAAGTCTTGCAACGTGCTTTTGTTTGAATTTGCTCCATGTTGGAGAAATCTACAACTGGTTTGTAAAATCTACTTTATCTGTTTATAAAGATGTTAAATGAAGCATCAGCCATCTGTGTTTATTTTTTTGGCGCTGAATTAACGCTGCAAAACTCTGAATACTCTGGGCCGATCACCAGGAGACGGTGAGTTCTAATCCCGTTTTAGGCATGAAAGCCAACTGGGTGACTTTGGGCCAATCACCAGGAGATGGAGAATTCTAGTCCATTAAAGCTAGCTGAGCGACTTTGGGCCAATCACCAGGAGATGGTGAGTTCTAGTCCCGCCTTAGGCATGAAAGCCGGCTGGGTGACTTTGGGCCAATCACCAGGAGACGGTGAGTTCTAATCCCGTTTTAGGCATGAAAGCCAACTGGGTGACTTTGGGCCAATCACCAGAAGATGGAGAATTCTAGTCCATTAAAGCTAGCTGAGCGACTTTGGGCCAATCACCAGGAGACGGTGAGTTCTAGTCCAGCCTTAGGCAGGAAAACTGGCTGAGTGACTTTGGGCCAATCATTCTCTCTCTGCCTAACCCACCTCACAGGGTTGTTATTGTGGGGGGGAAATAGAAGGAACAAGGTGTGCTGGATATTTGCCGCCTTGAGTTATTTCTAAAGATAATAAAGGTGAGATACAAATTAAATAAATATTGATGATGAGAGAAAGTGTGCCAATTTAAAGTGTGCCATTTACTTATGGAAGGAGATATTTATCTTCTGGGAATCGGTGGTCAATTCAGCTTCCTTTCTGGGGACAGAATTGTGAAAAGATGCCATCAGGCCGCAAAACCAACAAGGAAGAAACAAAAAATAAACTGTAAAGATGGTAAAGAGCCGCATAAAATCGGTGTGGCTAGGTATTTGTTTTCATTCTCACCCCATTACGTGCCACATTCTAAAAAAATAAACCAAAGGTTTCCAATGGTTGCTTGCTTTCCAAAAAGAATGGTATAACCGCCAAGCGATTAACACACGTCGAATGCGTAAAGATTTAAAAAAAAAAAAATCCATAAGAAGTGAAGGCAAAACAGAGCAGCCACAAAGGACGCTACAAAACAGAACAATTATGTGAACTGAAGACTGGAAGGCAATTGGGCTTGGCAGGTTTCCCAGGAGAAAACACAAGGCGAGGGCTGCACAACTGAAATTGTTTCTTTACACCTTACATGCCAGGAGAAGCGGTGCTGGTGGTGAGTCATGCATAGAAAACGGATTTCATTCACCTGCCAAAGTTGATGATAAATAAAGATGTTGAGGTGTTGTTATTAATTCTTTCGATTGAGTTCGACATTTTTCTCAGCAGGAAGTGAGCGCGGGAGACCCAGGCACTCAATTTCTCTCTGCAGCCCTTCGAAAACAATCTGTCTGCCTGCTTATTCATCTATCTATCCATCCATCCATCCATCCATCCATCCTGATATCTATCAATATCTATATCAATCTCTCTCTAATTGTCCATCCATCCATCCACCTACCTACCTACCTAATCCTCCTACCTGTCTGTCCATCCATCCATCCATCTTTATATCTATCTCAATTATCTATCTATCTATCTATCTATCTATCTATCTATCTATCTATCTATCTATCTACCTACCTACCTACCTACCTACCTACCTACCTACCTACCTACCTACCTAAGGTGGTATTCAGCCGGTTCTGACCGGTTCTGGAGAACCAGCAGTGGAAATTTAGAGTAGTTCTGGAGAACCGGTCAATCCCATCTCTGACTGGCCCCACTAACCCCATCTCTTCTCTGCCTCCCATTGAGTCCCAGCTGATGCACTGGCTCTCCTTTGGTTGCCCTGCCCAGGAGAAAGCAGGTTAGTGGGGTGGGAAGGCAAGGGGATTTTGTAGTATATCCTTCCCCTGCCACGCCCACCAAGCCATGCCCACCTAGCCACGCCCACAGAACCAGTAGTACAAAATTTTGAATCCCACCAATGCTACCTAATCTTCCTACCTGTCCATCCATCGATTTTGATATCTCAGTATCTCTCAGTATCTCTCAGTATCTATCTATCTATCTATCTATCTATCTATCTATCTATCTATCTATCTATCTATCTATCTATCTATCTATCTATCTATCTATCTATCTTATCTATCTACCTACCTATCTACCTACCTAATCTTCCTACCTATCCATCCATCGATCTTGATATCTATCTCAATATCTCTCAGTATCTATCTATCTATCTATCTATCTATCTATCTATCTATCTATCTATCTTATCTATCTACCTACCTATCTACCTACCTAATCTTCCTACCTATCCATCCATCGATCTTGATATCTATCTCAATATCTCTCAGTATCTATCTATCTATCTATCTATCTATCTATCCATCCATCTACCTACCTACCTACCTTCCTACCTATGCACTCATACATCCATTTATCTACCTACCTACCTACCCATCTAAAATAATAATAGAAAAGGTGCACTCCTCTTATGAAAAGAAATCTTTCAATGTAATTTGGGGGAGAAAGGAAGAGGTGACATTTCTTTTGAAAGCCTTTTTTCCCCGTGGACGTGACATAACCAAGACGGTATCAGGACTGGTTGTTACCAAATAATCTTTTACTGAATCTTTGCAAGGGCAGGAAGTGATAAAAACAATTATAGCATCCGATTTGCGCCTATTAAACCAGAAATCAAAATAAGTGTCAGAAGCTCGGGTCAGGTTTCTTTTTCTACTGAGCCAAGGCAAGGAAGGGCCTCCATGCAAATAGCTTTGAATATCTGCAAATCAACAACCGATTATTACATTTCTTTGGAGAAACAGATCTGTGCCTGCTAATTTTACAGAGGTGGGAAAATTCTGATCTAAATCAGAAAGCTCCCACAACGCTGGCATGGCCGGGATTTCATTTCCTTTCTGAATGGCCCATCTAAAGAATGCAGGAGCCCGTTGTCACCCCGTGGAAGTTATTTCTTTCCTTATAAAGGAATTTCTTCTTAATAACAGCATGTATCTGTGACAAGGTCAGAGGTGAACTGAGACCAGAGAAACAGGCATCCAGCAGAAAACTAGATTTTTTTTAGAAAAAAAAAATAATCTTCATTTTTCTGAATTTTA